>SKCR01021434.1:0-334597 GCA_019454045.1 Zanthoxylum bungeanum | reverse complement strand
TAATGATGTGGGGTTGATCTAATAATGCCTTGGAAATTAGGTGTCAAGGTAAAAGGTGAGATCAAAGGTGTAAAGTAAATTGGTGGAAGGATAAATCATGTTTGAATAGTGCAATGAGGGTGATTTTGGTGTGTGGAATTTGTTTTGTTGTTGATTATTAATTGTTTGTGTTGTGTATTTTATTTTTTGTGTTTTAATTATTTGTTATTTTTTTTTGTTAAAATTTTATTTAATTGGTTTGTATTTTTTAATGGTTTGATTTAATTTGAATTTATTTAATTGGTTGGTGATTTTTATTTTTGCATGGAAGTTGAAGGGACACAGGGGTAGATTTAAGGTTCGGGGCGAGAATAAATTTTGATACAGAGGCTCAACGAGTAAACCCGAGGTTAAGCGAGCGAACAAAATCCAACAAAACGTCAATTCTTGACTTTTTCCTTCCGACGTCCGCTTCCCGCGACTCCCGTGACTTAAAAGGTGTTGCCTCCGTACGAGGCTCATCATCGGACTGATATGCAAAAATGCAGTGTCTACAGTAGAGTACTCGGGAAACCTTGTTTCCTAGTGGGCTAGGATCCCGTTAAATAACACACAATCTTGACTTTGGCCAACAAATTGTATGATAATTAACTAGGTAGATCTCTAAGATCAATTGGATCTCATCCAATTCCTAGATCCATTAGGTTGACATCCAAGACCGAAACATATATCTTATATATGCCAATATATCCAATATATTGCCTAATATTTTCCTCTGAATCAACTAAGTCTTGGCTTTGGCAAAACAAACTTAGTGATCCCAGTTAAGCGGAACCTATTGACCATGGAAAGCTTCGTAATCAATGTCGATGGATAAGAAGTGATATTGACTTTGGCAAACAAATCACAACTTGGACAAGACACCGATATGGAACAGAGCCTTCGTGATTCAAACACATCCTCAACGGACAAAGGCCTTGACTTTGGCCAACAAACCAATGCCAGTCTTGGATCTTGAGTAAGAATCACTCAATGGAAGGAAAAACGCTTAATATGATGTTGAGGGTTTTTCGCGTGCAAATTGGCAACCAATTTATTATCTTTATTAAGGTCTCATCATCAACACCCTTAAACATGCATTCTAAACATATAATAAGGCGCGTAAATAAAAATAATAATGATATGCGGATGTATACTTTAATAAATTGTTCCTAGAACAAATCTCTCATTTTCCTCTCTCCCGCTAGCACAAGTATTACTTCTACCCGTTACATAACACTTCTAAAGAAACCTCATTTACATTGAGGGGAATAGGTGAGAAGAGAAATACAATGAGAAAGGAGGTAATAGGCGGACACGCAGGTCCAATTAATAAATTCTAAAATTATTACAATAATTTCCAAAATTGCCCCACCCATCTAATATCCATCCAATATACATTATTCATGCATCGCAACCATGTATTCACACAAGCATGTTATCAATCAATCTAATCCAATTAATTATTCTGATAATTAATGACCATCCAATGCTCAAACAATGATTTGATTTTGATCGAGTCAAACTCGTTTTGCGAATAAGTACTCAAAGTACGAATTCTTGAATTAAATTAAACTACAACATTAAATCCAATTTAATTTGTATTTAATACTAATTCACCTATTTAATTCCAAATTAAATATCACACTTTATTAACGAACCTTTACGACTTAGATTCTAAATCTAACCGTTACGAGTCTCAAAGCCCGGTTAACATCCAATGTTAATTTAATTTAAAGTCCAATGGGCTTTTAATTAATTTCTAAGGCATGGACTTTTGGTCAATATGGGTCAAAACCTAAATACCAAAGTCATTTAAGGAATCACCCTTATAAGCCAAGAAACCAATTTAGGCCCAATTAATATAAAGCGTCCATTAGTCATAATTGAACTTTATGGATATGGTTTTGGGCCCAATTGGATCCAACCAATTTGCCTAAACCAATCTTGGTACAACCAAGCCCATTAAGCCCAATTACAACCTTTAAGGCCTGATTCCAAATTCAAACCAGGTCAAGACAGAGAGAGAGAGAGAGCCCAGTTAGAGTCAGAGAGAAGTCTTGTGTCAGTCATTAGTTTTGTACTGGTCATTGTATAAAGTTAAAATATATATTAATAAAGTTATAAAAGCGAGTGTTATTAAGTATACAGTATTATTGTTGGAACTTTTATATCATGTTGCCAAGTTTGGGCAACGGTCCCATACATAAGATTTTGGATTGAGAAAGAGTATTAATGTTGTTCGCAGTTAAGAAGTCAGTGGCTTAGGGGGATAGTACGCCTATTCCCTGCCAGTAACAGCTCTTGGATCGGGGATGTTACAAAGATGGTATTAGAGCATGGTCTATGGAGTCAGTGACTGCAGTGGGTAGAGTGTTGTGGTCTTGTATACGTAGTATGTCCGAGATACTAGTATATAAGGCACTACCTCTCCAGTATTCAATCTCGAGTACGTCTTCAAGCCCCATAGATAGCTTAGTAAGCATTCCCAAGGCTACCTGAGTTGCTTCACAATAAGTAACCCTAATCTTGCTCTAGTTACGAATCATTCCATGATTATTCGGAATTATTGGTACAAGATTAAGTTAAGCTACGAAACTGAGAAATACAAGTACCAAGAATACTTATTTAGGGGCAGTAGGAATATAAAGCTATAAGAAGAAAGAAAATATGCATAGAAGTTTAAATAGCCAGAGACAGAAAAGTAAGGAGGCATAAGGAAATAGTAAATTTCTAAGGATATGACCGGCGTAAACCACACACGTATAACGCAAGCGCACATATCATTCAAGTAGTATAAAAATATCGATCCCACGAGGACTTAATTCCTACTGTTGTTATTAATTATTGATACTATTTATTTACAGATATCTAATTGAGGGAGAAGAGAATGATTGTTCGATTGGTTGGTTTGAATGTGGTTTTCCTTAATTAAAATAAACAAAAGACAATACTAAGGAAAATAACAAAAGACTCAAAGATCTAGGGTTGTGAATCATTCTAATATCTTTTAAAAGATGAAGTGATTCTTTTTATTTTATGTTTGGTAATAAATCGGTTTTACTAACCTGGAACCGAAATTATGCAAAAGCCTCTATCGATGGTCAGACGCAAATACCCAGTTTAACCCAATTGAACCATATGTCTATGTCAACCAAATTATCTGGATTCATTAAGTTTAAGTTCCAATTATGGCTACCCCCGCCTGACAGGTATATGTCTATCCTGTAAGGAAATCTATTAAAGGGTTATCTATCCTCAAGGAAGATCGTGGGCTATTAAGTCTAAGGCTGAAACCTAAAATCCCTATGTCTAGTTCATTTTATATTTACCAGATCAATCTTATTTGTGATCAGACAACAAGAAGCATTAAACTTAAGACTTAATAAGTAAACCTTTAAATTACCCAAACTATAAAAAATAACCCATTATAAACCGGTGATATTAGAATTCATCACAACCCCAGATAACTAAGACATAAATAGGGCTAGTAAAAACTTAAAAGTAAAAGACATAAAATAAAAATGCTGAAAAGTAAAAGACATAAAGTAAAAGCTGAAAAGTAAATTGCTGAAAAGTAAATTGCTGAAAAGTAAATGATGGAAAGTAAATGCTGAAATTAAATACTGAAAATTAAATGCTGAAAAGTAAATGCTGAAAAGTAAATTACTGAAAAGTAAATGCTGAAAAGTAAATTCCTGAAAGTAAATTACTGAAAAGTAAAAACTGAAAATAAATAAAGAAAAGTATTGTGCGTAAAAGTAAATTGCAGAAAGGAAAAACTGAAAAGTAAAGAAAAGAAAGTACGAAAGCGGAAATTAATTACTAAAAGCTATAAATAAACAAACAAGATACAATCTTCTTAGTATTCTTAAGGAATCCCTTAGAAGAAAGTATGAATTTTACAAATGAAATGGCTTGGTATTTATAGGCAAAATTTTGCCTCCATCAAATCATCCACCAAATCAGTTATTAATTGCTCCACTAATTGCTCCACCAAATCCATTATTAATTGTTCCACTAATTGCTTATCATGTTTGGTGGTGATTTGATAATTTTTATTATTTATTTATTAATTTATTTTTTTCTTTGAAAATGATTGAAAATGACTTTAATAATTACACACAACACACTTCTGGATGTTCATCAATTTCAGGCATGAAATCTTCAGAATTCGAAATTATTTTGTCTTTCAAAGTTGTAGATCTTTGATTCTTCTTTAATCTGAAACTTGAATCAGCTCAATCCGATATCGGAGTAAAACGTTATGCCCAATTACGACAGATGCACAAAATTGGAATTTCCAACTGCACTTCCGCTAAACGCCCCCTTTCAAGTTTCCAATCTCCAAAATTAATATGTCAAGTCCAATTTTTGCCCTTATTTGACCCATATTTCGTCCTAAATGATTTCATTAAGTCTCAATATTATTTTATCTGCAAAATAAACTAAAACATATCAAAACGTTCATCAAACCCGAGAACTAAACAAAATATTAAGTAAAATGTGCGGTAATATTGATATATTTTCCGCTGATCAGGATACTCACCCAAGAAAGTAGGAAGAGAAAAAGAAAGCTATTAAGAAAAGTAAGGAAAAATATATATATGTTCAAGTAACCAGAGACAATAAGTGGAAAAGATACAGAAATAAATGATAAAGAGAATGCTAGAACTTATAACAGTAAAATGAATATAGTAAGCCTCAGTAAGAGTAAGAATGCCAAATAGATCTATATAAGGTTTCTTCTCTTCTATAATAATCCTTTATTCCTTATGAATTTCCTTCAAGATAAACCTATTGACTATGAATATCCCGTATAGATAGCAAGTACTCTGAATAGCAAAGAATAGTAAGAAATATAAGAGAGGAAAGAAATCAAAAATAGATATGGTAGTTCCAATGAATATGAGATGTCCAAAAGGATTTAGAGAATTCTGGATTTTCAGATTAAGGCTCGTAAGCATATAAATAGAGGTCATTAGTGGAAATGCTTAGTTGTTTAAACCTAAGAATCCGATAGACAAAGCCTTGATCTATCTAGATTTTCTTCCCTCAGTTATACCGGTTAAGGAAGTTTCCCCGACAGGGCCAATCTGATACTTATCTCGCATAACTAATAGACCATATCAGGATACAGAGTATCAGAAAAAGGAGGCCTATATCTATTGATATGTGGTCCCCCCATTTGTTACCAACTTAGATAAAGGTAACCGTAAAGAAAACCAAATACCCGTAATACGATATTTTAAGATAAGGATAACAGGTCTTGAGGAGTGGTTTATCCAAAAAGGAACCATTAGGATAAAAGAGAAAGAATCTGATGCAAGTCAAAGTTGACAAGATCCCAATACCAGGAAGAAATATATAGATCAGATCAACACCAGTAGAAGTCTATGTAAGTTTAAAATGATATACTTATGAGATAGAAGAGACTCAGAATTTAACAAAGAGTACCAATACGGACAGAAAGATTAGATAGCAAAGTTGTGGCTTATAGCTAGAGTAGAGAGCAGAAATCTAGAAAGTAGCCAGAAGAACGAATCATCATTAGCCTCAGTAGCATGGTTTAGAGCTAAGAGAAAGAATATGGAAATAGTAAGAATGGAATAGAAAGTGACAAGAGAATTCAGTACTGATGGTGATATAAGTAGCATAGCGTAAAGACAACAACGTAAAAGAGACCATAAAAATGGATGATAAAAGTTTTGGAACCTTAAAACATAAAGTAGTTGATTCAGGTTCTGTCAGAGTGAACGATAGTTTTTCCTTTCAGTAACCCCTACTTTAGTAAGTATATAGAACCCCCACTAGAAGTGTGAAGTATGTGTACACCCCTCTTACTTTGGAGCTCAACAAGGATTTGAATAAGTAAGAAAGAGAGTGGGACATGATAGGTAAATTACGAGATAGTAAGATAGTTGAATAGTAGAATGGAGAGCATCCAAGAAGTAAAGATCCGAAAGAGTAAGGAATCAGAGAAAGCAACACATAGCAACGCAAAGTAAGATACCTGACTTATATAGAGTTTCCATAACTTAGACAACCGAACTTGTATTGGATTAGTAAAAGTTTAGTACCCAAACCAGAGGATTGGTAGCGATGCCATAAAATGTGTTAAAATATGGAGTTTCCAAGGAAGTGAGTGTTGGACAATTATGACCCATAGCATCACTATTTGTACAGAACATGGTGTTGTTGTACAAATTAACTATGTGACAAAGGAAATGCTCTTTTATCATTTGTAATTGGATTACTGGGATATATAAATGATAAAAATTCTATATGATTAGTATCGAATTAATAATATATGAGACATTGTTAATCCACGTAAGGTTTAATAATTAAATATCACTAGTCGTAGTATTATCGAGAATGGACATCTATAATGTGAAATAGGCTAGTATTACATTTGTGCATGTTATGGAAGCGTAATGGCATTGTTCTCATATATTTGGGTATTGGATACTCATGTAAGTGTAATAGGAGGTCCTGTTTACCGATGGTACGGAAACAGCTTGCTCTGGATAGACCCCTCAGAATCTCATTGGTAGTATGACTATGTGTCTATAGGAATCCGAATCAGGGTAGGTGTATTTGGTCTTAACCTGATACTTGCATCGTTAATAGTTGCGACAATCAGTATACTTTGGTTTTGGTCGTCTGGGGCTTTAACTGGTTCTGTACGCCTCTTCTGGGTATACTGACAATCGTAGTGTATTAGGTGTGATGTTAAGATGGAAGTATCACTTTCAGTCATATGGAGATGATGATCACGTAGGATAAGGAACTAGTACTCTTAAGTACTGCAGTCATCGGATAATATGACTAGGTCATGATTATCTGATTATAGAGACTAGTTACCAGAGATACGATATATGTTTCGTACGAGGCAGACACAATTCAATCAAACCCCGACCTAACATGTGACATCTAATACTGGATCGTAATACACAATACTACGTATGCTATGCCTGACAAAGATTATATATTCCTTTAAAGAATATTTCCGGAGAATTGGGTAGGCACGGTGCTTTGCTAGAAGCCAACCATGTCTTGTAAATCGGTAAGAACGTGGTACCAGGTATGCACGTATTCAGATAGTCCGATGACCGTATTTACTGCCAACATATCCAGGGATCTCTTGGGTCGCTTCCCAAAGATTAACCGATGAGATTTGACTCGAACAGAATTAATCTAGGATTAATTATGAAAGAGAAAATTAATCTGGTATTAATTACGGTAAGAATTAATCTGGGATTAATTAACAGAGAAAGAATTAATCTTGGATTAATTGCGTTGAGAATTTATCTGGGATTAAATTCGTCGAGAAGAGAGAACGCGGTTAATTTGGAATTAATCGGTAAAATAAATTTAATAGTTAATTGGTTTTTCTATTTAATATATTTATGGGCTATAATAAGATATCAGATATATTAATTGAAATTAATTTCAACACGGAATTAAAATTGGATTTTAATTCAAGCGAACGAATTATTTTCGAATTAATTCGTAAGAGACTTCTGTAATAATTTTACACGAGGTATTATTATTTAATTAAATTAGATTTAATTGCGTCGCGATGAAAATTCGTTAAGTCGGATTAAACGAACCCGAGCCCAAAGTGTGTTGTATAAGCCAACTAGATTTGGAATTAAATGGGTGGGACCCATGACTTACATCAAAAGTCACTATTTGTGATGTAAGTAGTTGGCATTTATAAAAGACATCTTTTATCACACATCACACTTGATTTTTGAAATTGTTTTGAACTATTCATCTTCTCCCTCTTCTAGCAAATGTCGAGCACTCTCTCTACAAAATAGGAAATTTTGTTGCAAAATTTCTAGGAAGCTAGCACTTCAAGGAGTGAATCAAGGTGATAGGGAAAGTCACCCATGAGTTTGGAACACCAAAAGAAGGCTTGGAGCTCCATTACATCCATGAAATTTTTGAAATTCAAAGCCGATCAATATGAGTATTCCGCAACTCCCTTTGATTAATTCACACAAAAATCACTCTTAGACGATCGTGGCATGTTCTAGGAACACTTACAATGGTATCAGAGCCACTTAAGTTTGAATTGAATTTCTAGAGCTCATGACTTTAAATTTGGGTATTTTTGCTTGGAGCATGAAAATGTAAAATTGAATGTTTGGTTGATGTTAGATGATGATTACTTAGAGTTGTGCATCAAAGGATTATGAAAAATTGATTGGATCAAAGTTTCCTTAAAATTCTTATGTTGGCCGAATTGAACCTTAGATATACTCATGATGGATTTTCAAAATTTGACATATTGGATGTGTTGATGGCATGATAGAAATATTGAACGTTGATTTAAATTGGATTGAAATCAAATTGAATGATTTTTTATTGCCTTGGCCGTGAGTTATGCATGTTGTTGGAGAATTGATTTTGCCCCAATTTTGTGTTGGACATGAATTTGGGAATTATGCATGATTAATTAGATTAAATTGATGTTTTGGAAATATTAGGTTAATTAATTAATTACGGATATTGTACTTTAATTGAATTAATATGTAATTTGGAATGTTGTATTAATTTAATTTGTTGTAATTGGGATTAATGGGCTTGGTTGGGCCAAGTTTGGTTTAGGACAATTGATTGGATCCAATTGAGCCTAAAACCATTTCCATAAAGTCCAAAAATGACATTTGGGCCTTTAAAAATTTAATTGGGCCTAATGGGCCAAAATTGATTTTGTGGCATAAGGGTGATTCCTTATTGTGCCTTGGCATCTTGGGTTTGATCCATAATGGCCAAAGCCCATGCCTAAAGAATTAATTAAAATCCCATTGGACTTTAATTGAATTAGTATTAGATACTAATTGAGTCTTTGAGACCCATAAAGATTGGATTTGGAATCCAAGTCTAAAAGGCACATTTAAAAGTGTAATTATTTAATATGGAATTAAATATGAATTAGTATTGGATATATTTTAAATTGGATTTAAAATTGTAGTTCGATATAATTCAAGAATACGTATTTTGAGTATTTATTCTTAAACGAGTTGGACTCACGCAAATCAAATCATTGTTTGAACATTGGATGGTCATTAATTAAAGATTAATTAATTGGATTAGATTGATTGAATAACATGCTTTGTGTGAATACTTGGATGTATGAATGAATAATGTATATCGGATGGATATTAGAATGGTGAGGGCAATTTTGGAAATTATTGTAATAAATTTAAAATTTATTAAATTGGACCTGCGAGTCCAGCCTATTATCTCTATTCTCTTTGTATTTCTCTTCTCACCAATTCCCCCCAATGTAAATGAGGTTTCTTTAGAAGTATTATGTAATTGGGTAGAAGTATGAATAGTGCTAGCGGGAGAGAGGAAAATGAGAGATTTGTTATAGGGACAATCTGTTGTATATCCATCCGAATATCATTAGTATTTTATTTGTGCCTTATTATGCTTTTAGAATGCATGCTTAGGGTGTATGATGAGACCTAATTAAAGATAATAAATTAGATGCCAAATCGCGACAAAACCCTCATTTTATATTAAGCGTTTTTCCTTCCATTGAATGATTCTCTCTCAAGATCCAAGATTGGCATTGGTTGTTGGCCAAAGTCAAGACCTTTGTCCATCGCGGATGTGTTTGAATCATGAAAGCTTTGTTCCATATCGTACGTCTTGGGCAAGTTGTGATTTGTTGGCCAAAGTCAAGGTCACTTCTTGTTCATCGATCTCGATTACAAAGCTTTCCCACTGTCAATGGGTTGCGCTTAACTAGAATCATTAAGCTTATTGAGCCAAAGCCAAGGCTTAGTTGATTTAGAGGGAAAAGGTTAGGAAATATATTGGATATATTTACATATATTGGATATATGTTTCGGTTGGAGGTGCACCTACTGGATCTAGGAATTGGATGGGATCCAATTAATCTTAGAGATCTACCTAGTTAAGTTTCATACAACTTGTTGGCCAAAGTCAAGGTTGTGTGTTATTTAACGGGATCCTAGCCCACTAGGAAACTAGGTTTCCCGAGTACTCCACAAAGGGTTAGAGGCTCACCGAAAAATAGTGGGAGGCAAGTATTAGATTTGCAATTTCGTTTAAATACTTGCCAATACACGCTCATTTCAATTTTCGTCATATTAATAAATATATTAGTTGGACTAATATTCAATTATTATTTAATTGAACAATTGGACTGTATTCAAACTACTTCATTTATAGTTGGTTATATAATTGGATTATAGTAATCAATACATTTGAATTTAACTGATCATTTATAGTTGGTTATATAGTTAGACTATAGTAATCATTACATCTGATTGTACCCGAAATTGTTGATTGGATAGTTGGACTATAGCAATCAATATAGCTGAAAGATTAGCGTAAAAGAACATAATCCTAGGTGAAAATGTCTTTAACGGCGTAAATTTTCAGATTGGAATTGAATCTCAGGATAGTCATGGGAGCTGAGAAGTTACTCTATTGGATAGAGAGACCTCTCGGGCCTAAGCCCGGAGTTGAGCAAATAGTAGAGCATGAGCTTTGGAAGACTTATCGTGATGATAACTTTAGTGCTCAATCCGTTATGCTTGCCGCAAAGACTCCTTAATTTCTTCGTTAGAACTAAGGATTAGATCCTTATAGTATGATATTGAAATTGAAGGATCTTCATAGATCTAATCATAGATCTTGGAAGTACTAATTACAATAGAAAACTCATAGAGAGTTAATGTCTATGCTCAATGAGACACAGCCAGAGCTTGCAAAAGAGCAAGAAGTGCAAGACGCATCTTACTTCTGTTGGTTTCTATTAAGGTCCCAAGATCAATAATAAGCATGAATACATGAGTGAATAACAATCGAGAAGTTGCAGAATACTTAACATCGATCGGTTGAGCGACGCGCAGGCAACAAAAATTTCAGATTCTGCCTTCTGTTCCATTCGGCAGTGAGCTGTGAGTGCTCACTGGTTTGGCCTCCATTTTGGTCCTTCGTCAAGCTCCAAGCTTCGTCGAATGGTTCCCGGCTTATGGGTGGACTTCCCTATCACCTTCGCATGTCTCGTAAGTGTGCTAGCACTTGTGATTTTTCCACAAAACCCACTCTAGCTTCCCTTTACTGCTCACGGTTTCAAAACCAGAAAACAAAAAATAATGCCCCAAGGGTTGAAGGAGAGAGAGGTGAGGAAGAGAGGAGAGTGTGTTGGTTTATGAAATTTGTGTATATTATACACTAATTTGAATTTCAAATTCATTTGGAATAAATTTTGCTTTTAAAAGTCAAACCATTAAAGCCAACAACCACACATATCACTCAATCACATCAATTATAAGTTGTCAAGTCACATCACTAAAAGTGACAAGTGATTTGACGCTTGATGCGACTAGCGATTTGACGCTTGATTTGACGTACCGCACTCGAATTCGAAATGCGAATGCGCTCGCAAATAATCTCGGGCTCGGGTTCGCTAATTCCAAATTAATAAATTTTCTGTTGCATCGTAATTAAATGATTACGCCTACGAAATCACTATTCACGTCACTAACGAATTAATTCTAAATTAATTCGTTCGCCCGAATTAAAATCTAATTTTAATTCCGCGTCGAAATCCAATTTCGTTTAATATATCAAATATATTAATTAATCGATTAATTCCAAATTAACTGTTATCTCTCTTTTATAGATATTTTATCCCAGATCAAATATCTCCGCAATTAATCCCAGATTAACTTTCTCTCTCTTCTAATTAATCCCAGATTAATATAGAGTGCGAGTCATACGTCATCGGTGAATCTTGGGAAGCGACCCATGAGATCCCCGGATATGTTGGCAGTAAATTCGGTCGTTGGACTATCCGAACACGTAAGTACCTCGTACTATGTTTATACCGATTTACAAGACAAGGTTGGCCTCTAGTAAAGCGTCATGCCTACCCAATTCTCCGGAAATATCCTTACAGGAATAAAGGATCTACATCAGGCGTATACATAGTATTGCGTATTTCTGTCCAGTATCGGATGATCACGTGCTAGGCCTGGGGCTGGAATTGTGTCTGTCCCGTACGAAGCACATGTCGGATGTGTGGTGACTAGTCTCTATAATCGGATAAACCTGACCTTGCCTTTTATCCCGATAGCTGCAGCATTTAAGAGTACTAGTATCGTATCCTACGTGACCATCATCTCCATATGACTGGAGTGACACTTCCGTCTTGACATCACACCCAACACACTACGATTCTCAATATACCCAGTATTGGCATACACAGAACCTGTTAAAGCCCTGGACGACCGCAACCAAAGTATATTGATTGTCGCAAGTATTAGCGGTGCAAGTCTCAGGTTAAGACCAAATACACCTACCCTGATTTCGGACTTCCATAGACACATAGTCATACTACCAATGGAATTCTGAGTGGGTCTTATCCAGAGCAAAGCTGTTTCCCATACCATCGGTAAAACACAACCTCCTATTACACTTGCATGAGTATCCTATACCCAAATATATGAGAACTATGTTGTTGTGCCCTTACACACGCGCACAGTGTAATACTAGTCTTTTACGTATTTATCGATGTCCAATCTCGATAATACTCTGACTATGGATATTTAATGATTTATCCTTCGTGGACTGATACTGTCTCATATCATTCTCCGTCCAGGAACAAATCATAGGGACCTCTCATCATTTATACATCTAGGTGATCTAATCACAAATGATAAGAGTGCAATCTCCTTTGTCACATAGTTAATTTGTACAACAACACAATGATCTGTACAAATAGTGACGCTATGGGTCATAATTGTCCAATAATCTCCCACTTGGCCTATAGCCAGTCACTCGAGTGTCTGACACCCGAACTATGTATGGTTGGCTCAAACTGCTGAGAAGGTGATTTCGTCAGCGAATGTGCATGATTATCGTCTGACGTGATTTATTCGATCATCACATCGCCATGATGTTATCCAAACGAATCAGATGATTATCGAAGTATGTATCTGGATCGTTGATGAGACTATTAATTCTTTAGCCTGTGCTTAAGCCTAGCTCAGATGCTAACAGAATTATATCTAAACTAATTAGATATATTATCGACCCAGAAGGCTTCTATTGCCGCCTCAGCTGCAGCAATAACCCGCATTTGTTGTTTATACGGTAACAATATATTGCTTGGAAGATTTCCAGCTCACTGTACCATTATTCAAACTGTATAGTATCGTTTACGACTTATAGTCGTTTTATCAGTTTAGGAAACTTGCAGTAGTGATCCCAGTCACTTCAAGTTCTCCTTCTCCATAGATTAAGACAACATCATTAGTTCTCTAAGATACTAACGAATGTTCTTAACATCAATCCAGTGACTATCACTCGGATTGGCCTGTTTATGACATCATATGCTCAAAGCGTATGAGACACCAGGTCACTCACATTTTTTCAATGTATGATTTCTCGGAGAGTTTTTCATGAAAGCCAAGCTTTCACCGATTATTATTATGGAATATCATTTCCAAGAAATGACGTATTATCATTATTTACAGGACAGCCACTGTCAGTGCGCTCCCACTAACCTTATTATATACACAAGAATCATTTCGATTTGAATTAAATCATAAACTATTATGATTACATCAAAACGATAATTCCAAGAACCTATGCTTGCTTCAATCCAAACATGGATCGAATAACCTACAAACCTTGTTTGCTTGTTATTGTACGACAAAACCAACAGGATGTTGTAAACATCCTCCAAAAGGTTTCCTTTTCAGGAAAGCGATTTTCCCGTTAAGCTCATATTTCATAAATGAAATATGCAGCCTTAGCAAGCATTATCCAAATGGATTTACCATGACAACAGGTAAAAGTTTGAATCGTAATCAACACAATATTGATAACGATACCTTTCCGCTAAAAGCCTAGCCTTATACGTTGGTATGTTGCCATCCATGTACGTCTTCCTTGAAGACTTATAAGTACCAATAGGCACAATGCCTTGCGATACGTCAACTAGTATTCAAACCTGTTGATATACATGGAATCCATTTCGGACTCATGACACTTTGTCATAATAGGGAGTCGATACCTTGTATCACTTCCTCATACGTAGTCAGTTGGTTATACCTCAAAAGATAGACATCTTTATGAGGTGAGATCGGAAACCCATACCCTAGTTTGTTTTCTGACTCTCTCTGACATACGCAGTTCTTGTGTATTCAAAGATTAATGGTAATAGTTTCATCCTGATGAACTATTTTGTGTTCCATTAAGGATCGGTGTAGGGAATAGTATTACTCCGATTTTCATCGAGTTTTACTTCCTACCACTTACCACTGCATATCGGTATTCCTCTTAGGAAAACCGCATGGTGAGCAACAATCTAATTGTTCTCTCGTGAGATGTATAAGTACAATACTTATGGTATCCATAGGATATCCTACAATTGGAACTTATCCAATTTGGTTCTAGTTTGGTATCATCCAAACTTATGCCTAGCATACCCAAATCTTCAGGAATAAGAAACCCGGTTTCTTTCCCGTTCATATCTAATATGATATCTGTCAAACAGATTTTTATGGAACCTTATTCTAAATAAGTTCTTGCACTGTTAAAAGCTTATCCGTTGAAGGAAATGGTAGCTCAGAGCGACTCATGATTAGCCTTATCATGTCTAACACAATTCGGTTAATCCGTTCGGACACACAGTCAGAATGAAGTGTTCCGGGAGGAATCCTCATACGAAAGAATACTTTACTCTTTCAAGTATATAAGAAACTTATTTATTAAGTATTTTCCATTACGGTCTTACCGTGACGGTCTTATACTTTAGCCGATATGTTTGTCTATTTCGTGTCGAAACTTTAAAAGTTTCCGATTTGTGTTCTTCAAAAGAAACACATAACCATAACGCGATGCCACATCCGTAAAGGTCATGAAATATTCATATCCACATCTAGCCTAGCTAGACATGGGCCCACTTGCTTCACTATGAACTAGGGCTAACAGATAGGTGGCTTTTACAATTTTACCAAGTAAATGTGTTTAGGCATTTTGCCTAATAAATTAGATTCGTAGACTTTATTTGAATAGGATCAAATCAGTCATAGTACCCACTCTTCGAAAGTATGGATATACGATTCTTGTTTAATTGTGTCCCAGACGACAATACCACAATTAAGTTTCATCTGATCAAATAGTTTGAGCTATTTGTTTGTCATGTTATATATTTGAGATTTATTTATATTCAAAATATAAATTCTGTTATTCACATCTAATGTGTTTATCTCAATATCATCTTTATATAATAAAACACTTTAGTGTTCTAGAATATAAAGGTTCACCCACAGCGGGTCAAACACTGATATAGAGATAATGTTTCTAGTCAAACTAGTTACATTATCACACTTTCCTAATTTAAGTACAAACCCGAAGGTAGTTCCTAAACTTAGGTATCTACGGTTAAAATAGCGACTTTCGTCCCGTTTTCAATTCGCAGATAAATCTCAACTGAAGTCAGTATCCCGCTCACAGCAGATTCTGAACATCAATATATATATTTTATGTACCACACTAAGTATTTAAAATCCAATTTTAATACTAGTATTGAACATATTGATGACAATCATATTTGAAGTTAGAGCCTTGCTCGTTCTTCAATTACTTCATGTCTGCTTTGTTCAAACGGCAGTCACGCTTCCGCGATCCCGTTTGCCACATTTGGGCAGACATTTTGGGATATGTCCTTTATCTTCCCAGAAGATTATAATGATTTTGCCTTTGCCCTTTTTCACATTCCAGTAGCCTTTGGCCAAGCATTGGCCTTCTAGAATATCGAAATAAGGTGCGACTAGCGCTACTTGCCTAATTGCAAACTCTGACTTTATCTCCTTGAGAATAGTCATTAACTCTCCAAGAGTTTACAATTGCAATTTTTAGTACTTCTAAAATCCAAAGATAGATTTATGAAGATCCTTCAATTTCTTTATTATACTTTAAGGATCTAATCCTTAATTTCTGATTCAGAAATTAAGGAGTCTACTGCGACAAGCTTAATGGATTAAGCACTTAAGTTATCATCACATAATCTTCCAAAGATTATGCTCTACTATTTGCTTAAATCCGGGCTTAGGCTTAATATTTATTTTAATCAAATAAAGTAACTTATTAGTTTTTCCAGGACCATCCTGAAATTTTATTCCCAATTTGAAAATTAAACCATTTAAATACATTTTTCCCCAGGATTATGTTTTAAATGTAAATCTTTCAATTTTATCTTGATTTTAATAGTCCAACTATTTAATCAACTATAATTTAATAGATAAATTCAATTATATTGATTACTATAATCCAATTATAAAATCAACTATAAATGAATAGTTTGAATATAGTCCAACTATTTATTAAAACAACAATTTAAATATTAGTCCAACTAACATTTAATTTATATGACGAATGATATTTGTTGGAGCGCGTATGACAAGTAATTAAACGAATATTGCAAATTCAATTCTTGCCTCCCACTATTTTTCGGCGAGCCTCTAATCCTCTGTCGAGTACTCGGGAAACCGCGTTTCCTAGTGGGCTAGGATCCCGTTAAATATCACACAATCTTGACTTTGGCCAACAAATTGTATGATAATTAACTAGGTAAATCTCTAAGATCGATTGGATCCAATCCAATTCCTAGATCCGGTAGGGAGACATCCAAGTTCGAAACATATATCTTATATATGCCAATACATCCAATGTATTACCTAACCTTTTTCCTCTGAATCAACTAAGCCTTGGCTTTGGCACAACAAACTTAGCGATCCCAGTCAAGCGCGACCCATTGACCATGGAAAGCTTCGTAATCAATGTCGATGGACAAGAAGTGGTATTGACTTTAAACAACAAACCACAACTTGGACAAGACACCAATGTGGAACAAAGCCTTCGTGATTCAAACACATCCTCGACGGACAAAGGCCTTGACTTTGGCCAACAAGCCAATGCCAGTCTCGGATCTTGAGTGAGAATCATTCAATAGAAGGAAAGACGCTTAATATTGTTTGAGGGTTTTTCGAGTGCAAATTGGCAACCATTTATTATCTTTGTTAAGGTCTCATCATCATACACCCTTAAACATGCATTCTAAACACATAATAAAGCCATATGTAAAATAATAATGATATGCGGATGGATACTTTACACATTGATCCTAGATCAAATCTCTCTTTTTCTCTCTCCCGCTAGCACATGTATTACTTCTACCAGTTACACTACACTTCTAAAGAAACCTCATTTACATTGAGGGGAATAGGTGAGAAGAGAATACAAAGAATATGAAGGTATAAGGCTGGACACGCAGGTCCAATTAATAAATCAAATTTATTACAATAATTCTAAATTGTCCCACCCATCAATATCCATCTGATATACATTATTCATGCATCGCAACCATGTATTCACACAAGCATGTTATCAATCAATCTAATCAAATTAATTAATCTGATAATTAGTGACCATCCAATGTTCAAAAAATGATTTGATTTTGCTCGAGTCAAACTCGTTTTTCGAATAAGTACTCAAAGTACGAATTCTCGAATTAAATTAAACTACATCATTAAATCCAATTTAATATGTATTCAATTCTAATTCTCTATTTAATTCCAAATTAAATACTACATTTTAATAATAAACCTTTTATGATTTAAATTCCAAATTTAATCGCAACGGGTCTCAAAGCCCGATTAACGTCCAACGTTAATTTAATTAAAGTCCAATGGGCTTTTAATTAATTTCTTAACGTGTGGACTTTTGGTCAACTCGGGTCAAACCGAATAACCAAAATCCAATCCGGGAATTACCCCATAAGCTAGAAATCAATTTTGGCACATTAGGCCCAATTAAACTTTAAAGGTCCATTAAGTCGCATTTGGGCTTTATGGAAGCGGTTTTAGGCCCAATTGGATCCAATCCATTTGGCCTAAACCCAACTTTGTACAACAAAGCCCAACAAGCCCAATTACAACACTAAAGCCCAAATTCAATTTTAAGGCCCAAATAATTAAATTCCAAAAAATCCAATTTTCCCAATTTAATTACCAAAGTGTATAACATGATTAATTACCCAAATTAACATTTTAAAACATAAATATACACAATTAATCATGCTCAATTACATCATCACATGTCCAACACATTTTGATTAAAATCAAACCCAATACATGCTTCCAAAGTCTCGGCCAAGGAGGGGATTTTATATCCGATTTGGTTTCAATCCAATTAATCCCACAATCGACATTAAATCAACAACCTAATTGATTCTAACTCATCCAATGAATTAAAAAATCAAAATCACCAAGAACACATTAGGGCACTACATTCGGCCAAGCCTAAATATTTGGGGAAAATGTTCCAAACATTATTTCAATAAATTGATCCAATCAATCATCATATAAAACTCATTCAAGCATAATTAATCATCCAATTTCATAATTTATGCTTAAAATCAAATTTACCCAAATTTTAAGCCCTAATCTTTTTCATGCTCAACCTTGCTCTAGATGCCATTGTTGGTTTCTATTAAGGTCACAAGATCAATAATAAGCATGAATACATGTGTGAATAACAATCAAGAAGTTGCGGAATACTTACATCAATCGGTTGAGCGACGCGGAGGCAACAAAAATTTCAGATTATGCCTTCTATTCCATTCGGCAGTGAGGTGCGAGTGCTCACTGGTTTGGCCTCTATTTTGGTCCTTCGTCAAGCTCCAAGCTTCGTCGAATGGTTCCCGGCTCATGGGTGGACTTCCCCATCACCTTCGCATGTCTCGTAAGTGTGCTAGCACTTGTGATTTTGCCACAAAACCCACTATAGCTTCCCTTTACTGCTCACGGTTTCAAAACCAGAAAATGAAAAATAATGCCCCAAGGGCGTGAAGGAGAGAGAGGTGAGGAATAGAGGGGAGTCTGTTGGTTTGTGAAATTTGTGTATCTTATACACTAATTTGAATTTCAAATTCATTTGGAATGAATTTGGCTTTTAAAAGTCAAACCATTAAAGCCGACAACCACACATATCACTCAATCACATCAATCACAAGTTGTCAAGTCACATCACTCAAAGTGACAAGTGATTTGACGCTTGATGCGACTAGCGATTTGACGCTTGATTTGACGTGCCGCACTTGAATTCGAAATACGAATGCGCTCGCAAATAATCTCGGGCTCGGGTTCGCTAATTCCAAATTAACGAATTTTGCGTTGCGTCGTAATTAAATGATTATGCCTAGAGAAATCACTATTCACGTCGCTAACGAATTAATTCCAAATTAATTCGTTCGCCCGAATTAAAATCTAATTTTAATTCCACGTCGAAATCCAATTTCGTTTAATATATCAAATATATTAATTAATCGATTAATTCCAAATTAACCGTTTTCTCTCTTTTATAGATATTTTATCCCAGATAAAATATCTCCGCAATTAATCCCAGATTAACTTTCTCTCTCTTCTAATTAATCCCAGATTAATATAGAGTGCGAGTCATACGTCATCGGTGAATCTTTGGGAAGCGACCCATGGGATCCCCGAATATGTTGGCAGTAAATTCGGTCGTCGGACTATCCGAACACGTAAGTACCTCGTACTACGTTATTCCGATTTACAAGACAAGGTTGGCCTCTAGCAAAGCGCCATGCCTACCCAATTCTCCGGAAATATCCTTACAGGAATAAAAGATCTGTATCAGGCGTAGTATACGTAGTATTGCGTATTTTTGTCAGTATCGGATGATCACGTGCTAGGCCTGGGGCTGGAATTGTGTCTGCCCCGTACGAAGCACATGTCGGATGTCTGGTGACTAGTCTCTATAATCGGATAACCTGACATTGTCATTTTATCCCGATAGCTGTAGCATTTAAGAGTACTAGTACCGTATCTTACGTGATCATCATCTCCATATGACTGGAGTGACACTTCCGTCTTGACATCACACCCAACACATTACGATTCTCAATATACCCAGTATTGGCATACACATAACCTGTTAAAGCCCTGGATGACCGCAACCAAAGTATATTGATTGTCGCAAGTATTAGCGGTGCAAGTCTCAGGTTAAGACCAAATACACCTACCGTGATTTCGGACTTCCATAGACACATAATCATACTACCAATGGAATTCCGAATGGGTCTTATCCAGAGCGAAGCTGTTTCCCGTACCATCGGTAAAACACAACCTCCTATTACACTTGCATGAGTATCCTATACCCAAATATATGAGAACTATGTCGTTGTGCCCTCACAACGCGCACAAGTGTAATACTAGTCTTTTACGTATTTATCGATGGCCAATCTTGATAATACTCTGACTAGGGATATTTAATGATTTATCCTTCGTGGACTGATAATGTCTCATATCATTCTCCTTCCATGAAAAAATCATAGGGACCTCTCATCATTTATACATCTAGGTGATCTAATCACAAATGATAAGAGTGCAACCTCATTTGTCACATAGTTAATTTGTACAACAACACCATGATCTGTACAAATAGTGACGCTATGGGTCATAATTGTCCAACAACTTTGACATCCTAGAAGGCCAAGGCTTGGCCGAAGGCTTCTGGGGGTGTGAAGAAAAAAGCAAAGGCTAAATCGTCACAGTCTTCTGGGAAGAAAAATGACATATCCCAAGATGTCTTCCTAAACTGTGGCAAATGGGGTCACTGGAAGCGTGATTGCCGTATGGACAAGGTAGACATGAAGGAAGTGAAGACGGGTAAGGCTCCGACTTCAGGTATGTTTGTCATAAACATATCCACTGCTAGTTTTAAAATTAGATTTGATACTGGGTGTGATACATACATATGTACTGATGTGCAGGATCTGCTGATTAGCAGGAGATTGGCTTCATTTGAGATCGACCTATGAGTTGGAAACGGGACGAGAGTCACTGTTTTGGCTGTGGGAACCTAAGTTTTGGAACTGTCCTTTGGGCATGTACTTAAATTAGGAGACTGTTATAATGTATCTAGTTTGACTAGGAACATTATCTCTGTATCTAGTTTAACCTGTTGCGGGTATACCTTTATATTCTAGAACACTAAATTTTTTGTTTATAAAGATGATATTGAGATAAACAAAATTGATGTGAATAACAGTATTTATATTTAGAATATAAATGAATCTCAAACACATAATATGAAAAACAAAAGCTCAACTTAATAAATCTGTTGAGACTTAAAAGTGGCATTGTTGTCTGGGACACATTAACAAGACTCGTATATCCACACTTTCGAAGAGTGGATACTAGGACGAATTTTATTCTAATTCAAATGATGTCTACGAATCAAATTTATTAGGCAAAGTGCCTAAAACACCTTTTACTTGGTAAAAGTGCTAGTGCCACCGATCTGTTAGCCCTCGTTCATAGTGACGTAAGTGTGCCCATGTCTAGCTAGGCTAGAGGTGGATATGAATACTTCGTAACCTTTACGGATGTGGATTCGCGTTACGGTTATGTGTATCTTATGAAACACAACTTAGGAACTTTTGAGTAATTCAAAGTGTTTCGACACGAAGTAAGAAAACAGACCGGTGAAAGTATTAAAAACATTACGGTTGGACCATAGTGTAAAATACTTAAACAAATGAGTTTCAAGATTACTTGAAAGAGTATGATATTCTTTCACAGTGGACTCCTCCCGGGACACCTCAATTTGACGGTGTGTCCGAACAGAGAGACCGAACTTTGTTGGACATGGTAAGGTTAATGATGAGTCGCTCTAAGCTACCAATTTCCTTATGAGGATACGCATTAAACAGTGCAATTCTTATTTTGAATAAGGTTCCATAAAAATCTGTTAGACAGACTTCATATTAGATATGAACATGAAGAAACCCGGTTTCTCATTCCTGAAGATTTTGGGATACTGGGCAAAAATGTGAATGTTTGGATGATACCAAACTAGAAGCCAAATTGGATAAGTGCCTATTTGTAGGTTGTCCTAGGGAATCCAAAGTATAGTACTTATACAACTCACAAGAGAACAATGTAATTGTTGCTCTCCATGCGGTTTTCCTAAGAGGAATTCCTATGTGCAGTGGTAAGTGGGATGAAAGTAAAACTCGATGAAAATCGGAGTAATACTATTCCAGGCACCGAGTCCTCACGGAACACCAACAGTTCATCAGGATGAAACTGTACCAATAATCTTTGAATACACAAGAACCGCGTAGGTTGGAGAGAGTCAACCTGGGAGGTATGAGTTTCTGATATCACCTCATGTAGATATCAATCTTATTAAGGAAGACGAACCAGCTACGTATGAGAAAGTGATACAAGGTATCAACTCATTTTATGGCAAAGTTCCATGAAGTCCGAAATGGATTCCATGTATACCAACCAAGTTTGGACACTGGTTGATGTACCAGAAGGCATTGTGCCTAATGGTACTAAATGAGTCTTCAAGGAAGACATACATGGATGGCAACATACAAATGTACACAGCTAGGTTTGTACAGAAAGGGTATCGTCAAAGACATAGTGTCGACTACGATGAAACTTTTTCACCTGTTGCCATGATTAAATCCATTTGGATAATGCTTTCTAATGCTGCATATTTCATTTATGAAATATTGCACATGGACGTCAAAACCGCTTTCCTTAACGGAAACCTTTTGGAGGATGTTTGTATGCAACATCCTGATGATTTTGTCGTGCCAAAACATGCAAACAAGGTTTGCTAGTTAATTGGATCCCTTATGGATTGAAGCAAGCAATGTGTTCTTGGAACCAACATTTTTATGAGATCATAATGGTATATGATTTCATTCAAAACGAATATGATTCTTGTGTATATAAGAAGGTTACTGGGAGTGCACTGACAATGAATGTCTTATTCGTTGATGATGTATTGCTTCTTAGCAATAACATTCCCATAATATAATCGGTGAAAGCTAAGAAAGCTTAATTTTCATTAAAATTCTCCATGGAATACCTGGGAGAAGCAGGTTTTATTCTAGGAATAAGATCTACTTGGATAGATCTAGAAAGCTACTGACAATCCTCTCAGAGCTCGTACATTTTTGAAATGTATGTAACATGATGTCTCATATGCTTTGAGCATATGTAGACGCTATAAGGCCAATCCATGGTATGGTCACTGGATTGATGTAAAGAACATCCTTCAGTATCTTGGACGAATTAAGGATGCTTTCTGGGAATATGGGGAAAGGAGAACTTGAGGTGACTAGGTTCACCGCTGCAAGTTTCCAAACCGACAAAGACGACTTTAAGTCACAATAAGGGTACATATTGTTGGGGTTGGTGCTCAGAGCGCCAATTCCTGGTTGTATTTCTTTTGAATACTTCTGTAAAACATTATTATTATGAATAATATATGCAGTTTCTATAATATAATCTATCTTTTATATGGTAAAGACGTAATGACCTTAGAATGATTAGTCATGGTACTGTTGCAAAAGCGTCGCAACTGACATTGAGTAGTATCATGATGTTTTCATTCTCAGACTGTTCCTGGTCAAGGTTTACACTACTTGGTCAGTATAGTAAACCCGTGAGATAAGTACATGTCGTATACTGGAATATATGATTCCAATGGTTTCTCAATGAACCATTAGTCTTGGAGACTAGTATAGACGTGTAGGTGTTTATAGCGGATAAACACTGAACGACTCACCGAAGATTCTTAAAGGATGGTACACCAACGTCAATAAGAATCTTCTCGGGTTGAGTAACACTTGTGATTCTTAGACTTGAGATGCCATTGTGGGCACATGAGACATCTTCGACACTTAGATGGTAGTCACATCACCGATCTATTTAGATCAGACCTCCACCTGTTTGTTGGGTATAGATAGATCCTCAGGGTGTCCTATGGGTATGAAGATAGGATCCGTCAGTTCTGTGTACCAGAGCATAGGTAGTCCATATGATTAGCAATCAGATAAAACCATGGGCCCGTGGTAAAGTTTATAAGCTAGTTCTAAACATTCTTTTAGAGATTGCTAATAGAATAGTCGACTGGATAATCCCCATAGAGATTTGACGTTTACATCTATCTCTGGGATTTATCCGGATACCTGTGACGGAGGAATTATACATTTTCCATGACCTCGACCTGTATGATTCAGCGAGATTATCCGTGATCGTCATAATTTATGGGTGGATAAATTATGGACACGAAATTTGATTTCGTGACGGATATACCTGAATCTAGAGAGTCTCAATAATGAAACATACTCGTAGAGCACTAGAGCAACATTAATAAATCATATTGATTATTTATAAAGTCGTTTAAGGTTTAAACGCAAGATACGTGCTAAAGGACCTGATAGTCAATTACCTAATTATTGTGTATTTACATTTAATACTTGATTAATTTAAATACACATTGATTAATAGTCAAATTGAGATATTTGACTTATATCCTATATGAATATATGTTTTTGATATTTAATGTAAATATTATACGTATATTTAATATATTTGTATTTGATTAATTAGTTAATTATTTAATTGTTAAATGATTAAATTAATTAAAATATAAATATCTTAACTTAGGATATTTGATTTAAATGGCTTAGTTTCCTTTGTTGACCAAGTTTTAAATATCTAATAAAGTGTTTTTAGATATTTAATCAAGTTGATCAAATTAAAGGTGAAATGAAATTGAAATTATTTTTGGCTTGGCAAATTCGGCCAGGGCTAAAAGTGAAAGCAAGTATATAATGTTTTCATTTTCATTTCAATTTATAACCTAATACACTTTACAAAGACTCCATTAAAGAAACAAGAGAAGCAAGTGAGGAAGAAAAGAAGAAACTAAAGAAAAAGCTTGGATTTAGTAAGTTTTTCCAACTTACTATTAGATAAGAAAATGTTCCTTATGATCTAGGAAACATCTTGTGATGTTCTTAAGTTATTCTTTTCTTTATTCTTTGTATTTTTGATGATGGAAGTTTTGTTGGAAGTGTAGAGCATGTGTGATGAATGAAGCTTGTGACTATTGTAGTTGTAAGCATTCTTTTATGGTTTTGGAAACCTTGTTGCTAATATAGAGTTGTTGATCCACTCTAAGATGACCTAGATTTGATCTTGAGTTGTTTCATTATGTTGATACTTTGATTTGATGGAAGAATGATGATTAAAGTAATTGATTTAACCTATTTGGTCTAATTTGTCCAATTTGAAGAAATTGAAAAATTAGGGTTCATGACCAATTCGAAATTTAGGGCTTTTCATTTATGTTGTGTATTTGGATGTGCATATGATTCATATAAAGTTTCATGTTGTTTGGATTACATCTTGATTTGTTTTGAAGCATGAAATGACAAAGTGCACAATTTGGCACCAAAGTGGTGCCTTCGGCCAAGGGTTAGATTTTTGGGGTTTTTGGTTGCTTTTGGTGTTTTGTTTTGATGTTTTGAACATGCTAAGTTCATCTTAGAAATGATTTAGAATCATTCAAATTGATTTGATCAATTTCGGACTAAAATGGACAAAAATACCAAGTAAGGGTAATTCGGTAAATTCACTTAAATATGATTTATTGAATTTTATTTTCATAATTTGATTATTGGATAATTAAATAAATATGTTTATTTAATTAATCCGAGAAAAAGTTTTGAAATCGGAAAATTTGATTTTCCACCGCTTCCGCTGCGTTACCGGATACTGCCCCTAAAAACCCCTACAAAATGGTATCAGAGCAAGTCTGATTCTAGGCCCCCTAAAGTGATTAGCTTTAATTAAATCAATGTTTAATCATTTTTTTGACTTTATACATGCTTATTATAATCTAATTGGTTAGATTTAGGGTGTATGACACTTAGCGGAAAATCCCTAATAATAAGGTTTAAATGTAATTATGTATTTGATGCATGTTATGTGGTCCGTCTTGTCAATACGATTTATGAATACTTCTCTGTGACTACATCCGAGATCGTGCCTCTACTGTGAGGGTGTAGCCGATAGAGATTTATTTATACCGGATGTATATCAGATACTAGATAAATTCAAGCGAAAGCGGAATTCTGAACGTGCCCTAGCTGTCAGGATTACGTAAGTAACTTGAGCTTATCATTGACGAGTTTAACCTTGGTACATCTCCTTGTGGGCCTGCCTTCGCAGCGACAACGAGAAACGACCAGGACCGGAAACCCAGGAGTCACTATTGAATGATTGACAAATGAGTTGTCTACCTGATGAATATACGTAGGCGAGACCGTGCCTCTGCTGTGAGCTGAAATATTTCACAGGATCCACTTTTCACTATTTGTATTTAATTTAAATATTAAATCTTTGTATTCTGTTTGGGGACTACAATATTGCATGATTTAGTGGGAGGGGCATTTTTAGATTAAAAATCCATGATCTAGTTTATGCTTTTGATATTATATAAAACTGCTTATTAATTTCTGCTAACCGTTTTTCGTGATCTATATGATAGATGGGCGAGATGGCGGCATAATCCACAAATCAGTTTGCGCGTATGCTTGATGCGAACAAACTGAAAGGCGCTGAGAACTTCGCTGACTGGGAATTGGATTTGAGGATTGTCCTCGATTCCGAAAAGCTGGGATATGTTCTTGAGGGTCCGTTGCCCCTTGCTGTGGGTGCGGATGCTTCGGAGGAGGAACGCCAAGTTTTTGAAACTTGGAAGGATGATGATTTAAGGGTTAAATCATACATCCTTAGTTCATTGTCTCCGAAACCCAAGAAACAATACTATGGTATGTTAGATTCCTCTAGTATGATGACGCGATTGAGACAATCATTTGAGAACCAAGAACAAGTGATTGTTCACAAAGTCACAATGGAAACTGTTCCATGAGCGTCTGGATGAGGGGCAAGATGTTAGCCCACATGTTCTTCAGATGATCGATTTGATCGATCAGTTGAGGCAACATAATCTCATCTTGAATGACATTCTCGGTAGGGAGTGTCATTCTTGGTTCGCTTTCAGCTTAATACCACCAGTTCGTGATGTACTTCAACATGAATGGGACTGTCTGTACCTACCAGGAGCTACATAGGATGTTTGCTCACGGCAGAAGAGTACCTTAAGAGGGAGTACCGACTCGCCCTCCTAGAACTACTTCTCTTTCTGCTTCTTCCCAATGGATGGGAAAGGGAAAGAAGGAAGAAAGGAAAGAAGAAGAAGGCTTTTGGTCCTCAACAACTGGCGAAGATTGCTAAGCCTAAGAGGGCTTCTGAAGACAAATGCCACCACTGCGGCAAAGTCGGGCATTGGAAAAGGAACTGTCCTTATACACATCGCCCAGCTGATGAGAGATAAACCATCTACATCAAGTACATTTATTTTTCCAGTTATTGATTATCTTTGGCTTGTGAAGTCGTTACATCCAATTGGATTTTAGATTCTGCTTGTCCCATTCACATTTACAATTCGTTGCAGATGCTGAAGGAAAGTAAGAGGCTGAAGCCCGGGGAGATGCAGTTGCGGTTCGGGAGTGGAGACTCTTTGGATGCAGTTGCAGTGGGAGTATGCGAGATCTCATTGCCGATTGGACACTTTTGTTAAATGAATGCCATTTTGTACCTGGATGTGTAGCTAAATTTATATCACTTTTTATATTGGATACATAAGGCTTTTGTATTAATATTAAGAACAGTTCTTTATATTTATATGATAGTAATAATATTCAGATCTTTTGTTGTCCAAACTAGCATGGTCATTATACATTGCAAACTTCAAAAGATATATTAAATATGGAGTTAATGAACCGTAGTTTACCTGTAATTAATAATACTGAACTTTGGCATATGAGGCTTGGTCACATTGGCGTTAAACGATTACCCCAATTGGTTAGGAATGGTTGATACCAGATCTTACCATTGAATCATATCCAACTTGTGAATCCTGTATTCAGGGTAAGATGACCAAAGCCCCATTTTCTGGTGTTGGACACCGCGCCACTAACTTACTGAACTCGTACTTCTGATGTATGTGGTCCACTAAGTCCAACAACTCACAGTGGTTTATTCGTACTTCGTTACCTTTACCGATGATCTGTCACGGTACGGTTATGTCTATTTGATGCGACATAAATCGGAAACCTTTGAAAAGTTCAAAAGAGTTCCGAAATGAAGTAGAAAAACAAACTGGTAAATATATTAAATGCCTTCGATCTATCGCGACGGCAAATGCAAATATTGAGTGGTGAGTTCATGGATTATATGAAGGAGAATGGGATTCTCGCTCAATATACTCCTCCAGGTACTCCACAGCACAATGGAGTGTCTGAGATGAGAAATCGGACTTTATTTGATATGGTCCGATCAATGTTGAGTTTCACAGATTTGCCCTATTACTTATGGGGCTTACTCTCTCTTAAAAGTCGCACATCTTTTGAACAAGATTCCTTCAAAGCTGTTTCCTACGACTCCGTATCAGATATGGTTCGGTAGGACCAAATCTTAATATATTAGAAGGTTGGGGTTGTCCTGCCTATGTGTGGTGTGTGAGCAGATAGCGCCCCGAGGGAAAAAGTTTTGCCTTAGCAACGAAATTTCATTCGATAGTCGATGAGGATACTGTTTCTAATGAGACACGAGCATCGAAATGTTCGTAGCTCGCGTCTCGCAAAATTGTTTCTAGAAGTAGAATTTTTGTCAGAAGGTGGTAATCATAGACAGGTTGAGCTTGATGAAGTCCAACTGAAAACAACGAACCAAGGAGGAACCTGACGTTCAAGTAGATGAAGGACTTCAACACACACACTCCGTAGGTCAAAAAGGGTATCTAGACCTCCTGAACGCTTGTTTTGATCCAAGAAAAGATCTGGATGTTCTCTTATGTTTAGAGAGAGAACAGATCCTTTCACCTATAGAGAATCGATGTTGGACATCGACTCCGTTAAATGGTAAAGTGCCATGAAATCCGAGATAGACTCAATGCATGAGAATCGAGTTTGGGCTTGGTTCCGCTTCCCGAAGGAATTGTTCCTATCAGTTGTAAATGGTTTACAAGAGGAAGCTCAGGCCTGATATAAGGTTGGTTGAGACTTCAAGGCCCGAATGGTAGCAAAAGGTTGCACGCAACGACCTGGCGTCGACTAAGATGAAACTTTTTCACCAGTAGCAATGCTTAAGTCTATTCGGATTTTGCTTTCTATAGCTGCGTATTATGACTACGAGATTTGTCAAATGGATGTCAAAACAGCTTTTCTAAATGGATTTCTTGATGAAGAAATCTATATGGAACAGCCGGAAGGTTTTGTGTCCAGCGAAAACTCAGGTATGGTATGTAAGCTTAAGAAGTCCATTTATGGACTTAAACAAGCTTCACGAAGTTGGAATCTTCGATTCGACGAGATTATTAGATCGTCTGGTTTTCTCAAGAATTCGGAAGAATCCTGTGTGTATCAGAAAGGCCAGTGGGATCATGGTCGTATTTTTAGTCCTATATGTTGATGACATCATAATCATTGGGAATGATTTAGGTATGTACAAAGCGTCAAAGCATACCTCTGTAAGAATTTCTCCATGAAGGACCTGGGAGAAGCTTCCTATGTGTTAGGGATAAAACTCTATAGAGATAGTCAAAGGAGGCTGATGGGTTATCCCAATCAACGTACATAGATAAGATCTTGGAACGGTATAGTTTTGGTAACAGTAAGACAGCAAAAATACCGTTCAGACATGAGATTCATCTTTCTAAGAGAGATGTGTCCACAAACAGAAGATGAGAAGGTTAGAATGTCTAACCAACCTTATGCTTCGTGTTTGGGTAGCATAATGTATGCCATGTTATGTACGAGGCCTGATATCAGTTTCGCTGTTAGCGTAACTAGTCGATATCAGTCCAATCCAGGTAATGACCATTGGATGGCCATTAAACATATCCTAAAGTATCTTAAAGGTACCAAGGATAAGTTAATAATTTATGGAGGAAACGAACTGCAGGTTAATGGGTATACAGACTCCGATTTCCAATCGGATCCCGATGATAGAAAGTCTACATCTGGATTTGTCTTTACCCTTAACGGAGGTGCAGTTTATTGGAAGAGTTCCAAACAGGGATCGACAGCAGATTCCACCATTGAGGCGGAATATATTGCAGCTTCTGAAGCTGCAAAAGAGGATGTATGGATAAAGAACTTTATCACAGAATTGGGAGTTATCCCAAGTATCGAGAATGCGATTCTGTTATACTGTGATAATACTGGAGCCATTGCGCAAGCAAATGAACCGAGGGCGCATCAGAATTCGAAGCATGTGGAATGCAAGTACCATATCATTTGAGAGATTGTGTCGCGAGGGGATATTGTCGTGTGCAAGGTACCGAGTGAAGATAACGTAGCAGACCCGCTGACGAAGGCCATACCTCCGAAGCTGTTTGATAAACACGTGGAGTCAATGGGTATTAGATACAATCGTTATTGGCACTAGAGCAAGTGGGAGATTTTGTTGGGGTTGGTGCTCAGAGCGCCAATTCCCGGTAGTATTTCTTTGAATACTTCTGTAAAACATTATTATTATGAATAATATATGCAGTTTCTATAATATAATCTATCTTTTTATATGGTAGCAAAAGACATTGAGTAGTATCATGATGTTGTCATTCTCAGACTGTTCCTGGTCAAGGTTTACACTACTTGGTCAGTATAGTAAACCAGTTGAGACCAGTACATATCGTATACTGGAATATATGATTCCAATGGTTTCTCAATGAACCATTAATCTTGGAGACTAGAATAGACGTGTAGGTGTTTATAGCAGATAAACACTGAACGACTCACCGAAGATTCTTAATGGATGGTACACCAACGTCAATAAGAATCTTCTCGGGTTGAGTAGCACTTGTGATTCTTAGACTTGAGATGCCATTGTGGGCATATGAGACATCTTCTACACTTAGATGGCAGTCACGTCACCGATCTATTTAGATCAGACCTCCGCATGTTCGTTGGGTGTAGATAGATCCTCACGGTGTCCTATGCGTATGAAGATAGGATCAGTCAGTTCTGTGTACCAGAGCATAGGTAGTCCATATGATTAGCAATCAGATAAAACCATGGGCCCGTGGTAAAGTTTAGAAGCTAGTTCTAACATTCTTTTAGAGATTGCTAATAGAATAGTCGACTGGATAATCCCCATAGAGATTTGATGTTTACATCTATATCTCTGGGATTTATCCGGATACCTGTGACGGATGAATTATACATTTACCATGACCTCGACCTGTATGATTCAGCGAGATTATCCGTGATCGTCATAATTTATGGGTGGATAAATTATGGACACGAAATTTGATTTCGTGACGGATATACCTGAATCTAGAGAGTCTCAATAATGAAACATACTCGTAGAGCACTAGAGCAACATTAATAAATCATATGACTATTTATAAAGTCGTTTAAAGGTTAATCACAAGATACATGCTAAAGGGACTTGATAGTCATTTACCTAATTATTGTGTTTACATTTAATACTTGATTAATTTAAATACACATTGATTAATAGTCAAATGAGATATTTGACTTATATCCTATATGAATATATGTTTTTGATATTTAATGTAAATATTATACATATATTTAATATATTTGTATTTGATTAATTAATTAATTATTTAATTGTTAAATGATTAAATTAATTAAAATATAAATATCTTAACTTAGGATATTTGATTTAAATGGCTTAGTTGCCTTTGTTGACCAAGTTTTAAATATCTAATAAAGTGTTTTTAGATATTTAATCAAGTTGATCAAATTAAAGGTGAAATGAAATTGAAATTATTTTTGGCTTGGCAAATTCGGCCAAGGCTAAAAGTGAACCAAGTATATATTGTTTTCATTTTCATTTCATTTATAACCTAATACACTTTACAAAGAACTCCATTAAAGAAACAAGAGAAGCAAGTGAGGAAGAAAAGAAGAAACTAAAGAAAAGCTTGGATTAGTAAGTTTTTCCAACTTACTATTAGATAAGAAAATGTTCCTTATGATCTAGGCAACATCTTGTGATGTTTTTAAGTTATTCTTTTCTTTATTCTTTATGTTTTGATGATGGAAGTTTTGTTGGAAGTGTAGAGCATGTGTGATGAATTCAGTTTGTGACTATTGTAGTTGTAAGCATTCTTTTATGGTTTTGGAAACCTTGTTGCTAATCTAGAGTTTTTGATCCACTCTAAGATGACCTAGATTTGATCTTGAGTTGTTTCATTGTGTTGAGACTTTGATTGGATGGAAGAATGATGATTAAAGTAATTGATTTAACCTATTTGGTCTAATTTGTCCAATTTGAAGAAATTGAAAAATTAGGGTTCATGACCAATTCTAAATTTGGGGCTTTTCATTTATGTTGTGTATTTGATGGGTGTATATGATGCATATAAAGTTTCATGTTGTTTGGATTACATCTTGATGTGTTTTGAAGCATGAAATGACAAAAGGCATAATATGGCACCAAAGTGGTGCATTCGTCCAAGGGTGTAGATTTTTGGGGTTTTGGTTGCTTTTGGTGTTTTGATGTTTTGAACATGTTAAGTTCATCTTAGAAATGATTTAGAATCATTCAAAATTGATTTGATCAATTTTGGACTAAAATGGACAAAAATACCAAGTAAGGGTAATTCGGTAAATTCACTTAAATATGATTTATTGAATTTTATTTTCATAATTTGATTATTGGATAATTAAATAAATATGTTTATTTAATTAATCCAAGAAAAATTTTTGAAATCGGAAAATTTGATTTTCCACCGCTTCCGCTGCGTTACCGGATACTGCCCCTAAAAAACCCCTACACATATTCAGTTTGAATAATGGAACAGTGAGCCGAAAATCTTCCAAGCAAGATACTGTTGCCGAATAAATAACAAAAAGCGGAACATTGCTGCAGGTGTGGCAGCTAAATAAGCATTTTGGATCTATATAATCCTAATTGGATTAATAGTAATTCTGTTAGCAGCTGAGCTAGGCTACAACGCAGGCTAAGGAACCGCGGTCTCATCAACAATCCAAGTATATACTTCGACTATTTCATCTGATTCGTCAGATCATACATCGTGGCGATGTGATGATCAAATCAAGCGCATCATATGATTACATTGCAAATCTACTGACGAAAGCTGTTTCTCAGCAGAAGTTTGAGCGACCCGTACATAGTTCAGGTGTAGGACACTTGAGTGATTGGCTATAGGCCAAGTGGGAGATTGTTGGACAATTATGACCCATAGCATCACTATTTGTACAGAACATGGTGTTGTTGTACAAATTAACTACGTGACAAAGGAAATTGCTCTTTTATCATTTGTAATTGGATTACCGGGATATATAAATGATAAAAGTCCATATGATTAGTACCAGATTAATAAGATACGAGACAGTATTAATCCATGTAAGGTTTAATCATTAAATATCCCTAGTCGTAGTATTATCGAGACTGGACATCGATAATGTGGAATAGGCTAGTATTACACTTGTGCGTGTTATGAAAGCGTAATGACATAGTTCTCATATATTTGGGTATTGGATACTCATGCAAGTGTAATAGGAAGTTCTGTTTATCGATGGTACGGAAACAGCTTCGCTCTGGATAGACCCTCAGAATCCCATTGGTAGTATGACTATGTGTCTATGGGAATCCAAATCAGGGTAGGTGTATTTGGTCTTAACCTGAGACTTGCATCGCTTATACTTGCGACAATCAGTATACTTTGGTTTTGGTCGTCCGGGGCTTTAACAGGTTCTGTGTACGCCTCTTCTGGGTATGCTGAGAATCGTAGTGTATTGGGTGTGATGTCAAGATGGAAGTATCACTTCAGTCATATGGAGATGATGATCACGTAGGATACGAAACTAGTACTCTTAAGTACTGCAGTCATCGGGATAATATGACTAGGTCATGATTATCCGATTATAGTGACTAGTTACTAGAGATCCGATATATACTTCGTACGGGGTAGACACAATTCCAGCCCCAGGCTTAGCATGTGACATCTGACAATGTATCATAATACGCAATACTACGTACGCTACGCCTGACAAAGATTATATATTCCTTTAAAGAATATTTCTTGATAATTGGGTAGGCACAGTGCTTTGCTATAAGCCAACCATGTCTTGTAAATCGGTAAGAACGTGGTACCGGGTACGCAAGTATTCGGATAGTCCGATGACCGTATTTACTGCCAACATATCCAGGGATCTCTTGGTTCGCTTCCCAAAGATTCACCGATGAGATTTGACTCGAACAGAATTAATCTGGGATTAATTATGAAAGAGAAAATTAATTTGGGATTAATTATGGTAAGAATTAATTTGGGATTAATTAACAGAGAAAAATTAATCTGGGATTAATTGCGTCGAGAATTTATCTGGGATCAAATTCGTCGAGAAGAGAACGCGGTTAATTTGAAATTAATCGGTAAAATAAATTTAATAGTTAAATTGAATTTTTCTATTTAATTTATTTATATGGGCTATAATAATATATCAGATATATTAATTGAAATTAGATTTCAACGCGGAATTAAAATTGGATTTTAATTCAAGCGAACAAATTATTTTGGAATTAATTCATAAGCGACTTCCGTAATAATTTTGCGAGGCATTATTATTTAATTAAATTGGATTTAATTGCGTCGCGACACGGAAAATTCGTTTAGTCGGATTAAACAAACCCGAGCTCAAAGTGTGTTGTGTAAGCCAACTAGATTTGGAATTAAATGGGTGGGACCCATGACTTACATCAAAAGTCACTATTTGTGATGTAAGTAGTTGGCATTTATAAAAGACATCTTTTATCACACATCACACTTGACTTTTGAAATTGTTTTGAACTATTCATCTTCTCTCTCTTCTAGCAAATGCCGAGCACTCTCTCTACAAAATAGGAAATTTTGTTGCCAAATTTCTAAGAAGCTAGCACTTTAAGGAGTGAATCAAGGTGATAGGGAAACTCACCCATGAGTTTGGAACACCAAAAGAAGGCTTGGAGCTCCATTACATCCATGAAATTTTCGAAATTCAAAGCCGATCAATGTGAGTATTCCGCAACTCCATTTGATTAATTCACACACAAATCACTCTTAGACGATCTTGACATGTTCTAGGAACACTTACAGTGAGGGCTTAAGACATTCAAGAAACCGAGATAAGGAGGAAAGTCAAATAACATAGTAAAACTTAGAAAGAAAGAATAATAGTGAGAGTACAGTATGAGTTTAAGAGATCATGAGCCTTATGAAGGTTCTTAGTAAGAAGTAGTATGACCAAAAACCAGAGAGAAATTATGAGTGAAGTTGAAGGAGATAATTCAGGTGGTTTTTAGCAGAAGAACCTAAGTCTGTGAGTTAACACCAGATATACAGATCATAGAGTTCTAAGCTCATAGATAAGCGACACGCACAACTGCAGCACGGGTAACTAGTGAGAACACCTCAACCGGAAAAATCTAGGACAATTGTTCTAGAAAAATAAGCCCCAATTCGATTCTGTGTTTTTTCTGGCGAAATTTCCTAAAAATTGATTGTTTCTTACCACACTCTTGAACCCCATGTTGTTACAATCTCTTTTTTCTTTTTGATTTTCTTGAGCAACACATTTTACCATCTTGAACACTTGTTATCATTGCACTCTTTTTCATCTTCAACTGAAAATTTAACGCAGCCTTTAGCTATTTCTTCATCTTTTGTACTTCCTGATTTTGTAAAGTTGATGAAGATTGTCACCTCAAAGAAGTCTTGAAAATCCGAGACGGTAAATTTTGATACTGTATCTGTAAGCAAGTTTGTACACAACGGTTTGAGCTTTCGTATATGCAACATTTAGAATCTCAGTCTATTATTACAAAAAAATTTCTTTTAATAAATGATCACTTATCAACACAATATTTATTTATAAGCTACACAATAATTGAAGAGAGGAAAACTAAAACTAGATCCTGAAGAGCAGGCTATTGGGTTCTACATCTTCCGGTAATGGATGCCGAGGAGGAAACTCAGGAAGAAGGCTAGCAATGTGTCTAGCAGTCTCCAAATTATATGCATACTTATCTTCAACCGCTTGCTCGTGATTGTTTTGCTTGCCAATAAGCAAGTCCTTGAGTGCTTTCTTAAAACACCAAGTACCATTCTTGATATTGAAATGGTACAAGGGAAGAAATATGTGGCCATGCATAGCTATAAACTCCAATGCTTCAAGAATGAACTCAAATTCTTCGTTTGACATGTAGTAGGGGAAGCTAATTCTTGTCCATCCCGGTTTCACTCCAATGTGACCCTGCAATAAATCGAATATTATAGGCACTTAAAGAATTTTTGTTGTATGAACATAATGTGTAAGGACTAATTAATTAGTACATTTTGTATTGCAGAGCGAATCTGATATGATTGAGTCTCATCTAGATCAAGCAGGTGATGACCATATGGTCCAGCACAAGCACACCCGCCTCGTGCCTGGATGCCAAACAAGTCATTGAAGAGTGTTGCGACAAAGGGTCCATGGAGAGGCTTGTCTCTCTCTCCTTTCTTGGTGTCTTGGGAAGAATTGGTGGTGGAGTGTATGTTGAAAGATAATATAGCTTGTCTCTTTCTGCTTGTATTTCCTAAAACCTTTATGTTTTGATTTGGTAGAAGCCTCTCTAGTGCTCTTTCAATGTAAGTTTCTTCCTGTTTCTTGATCACTTCATAGCCAATGTATTCTTTTACCCAGAAGGCCAATGCTGCTCTAATCATTTGAATAATTTGAGGAGTCCCTCCATTTTCTCTTTCTTCTATGTCTTCCAAATATAATGTGTCCTGAAATTTATGACAATTGATTACCAAGTTTAGTTGTAACAGTGAAAAATTGAATCCATTGTTGATCTCAGTTGTGCTAATCTTTCTTTTAAAGTTCTTGTGTCGCGTGTTCATTCATAACAGTGTACATGTAACAATAAGTGAACCAAATGAAGCACATTTATTTGGCACTAATAAGCTCCAAATACAGTAAGAGTGTACCTTTTCATTGAAGCCATTGACATAATTAACAGTTCCACCTCCACAAGTTGAAGGGGGAAATGAACCAAGCTGATACAGAGCCTTGCTCATAAGAAGGATTCCAGGAGATCCTGGCCCTCCAAGAAACTTGTGTGTACTAAGGAATATTGCATCATAGCCATCAATCTCACCTGATCTCAACTTGATCTCCACGTAAGGACCACTGTCATATCATATAATTTTAAAGCAACAAGTTTAATTAGCAACTATAATGCTAGGGGAATAAAAAAAAAGGCGAATAAATTCATTGTGGGGTATGAGAAAGGTAGATCTATACAGCCTTAGACCTTATAAAAGCGATCCCTTAATGCTAGATCACAATGGAACAACCATTACCATTGCAAGGCTTACACTTAACTATAATGCTATAATTAAAGCAAGAAAATGTTACAAAGTGCTTAAAAGTTGTGTACCTTGCAGCAAAATCAAAGCATGCAAAGCCTCCATATTGGTGAAGAAGTCTAGCAATTGCTCTTGTATCTGAATAAATTCCTGTGACATTACTACAAGCAGAAAAAGAACCCAATATTGGTCTCTTAGCATCTTTATAAAACTCAAGTTGTGATCCCAAAGATTCAATATCTAGTAAGCCATTATCATCAAGGCCAATCTCTACAACTTCAGCTAAGCTTTGCCTCCATGAAAGCAGATTTGAATGGTGCTCATGAGGACCTACAAAAACAACCCATCCCTCTTCATCTCTTAAACATTTTATAAGCCTATCTCTCAGAATTGATGGCACTGCAATTCCCATAACTTCTTGCAACCTTTTAATTGCAGCTGTTGTGCCTGACCCACAAAATATTATTGCATCTTCTTCTCCACCCCCTAAGCATCTCTTAATGTAATTAGATGCTTCGTGCACCATTTTTGTTGTATGTTGTCCCACATAACTATCACAAGTGTGAGTGTTTCCTATATACACAAGAACGAATTTAAGTCAAATATGATGAGAGTTCAAACTACTTGCCAACCTTTTTCGTGTGTGATAAGAATATCTATTCTCACATGCATATACGTTGAACATTAATAAACATATTAAAAAGTTTTTAATATAAAGAAGAAATACCATAAAAGGGAAGCACATTATTGATGATATAATCTTCAATGTAGTGAAGAGACCTGCCAGAGGCAGTATGATCAGCATAAGTGAGTTTTTTCTTCCCAAATGGAGAATCAAATTTTGCATCACTACCAATTATTATCTGAGACTGCAGCCATGACAATTTTTTCTCTGAAGGTGAGTTGCTTCTGGGCACAACGTTGCCCATATCTTGTTTTCCAAATGAATCTTGGTGATGGGGTTGATCATTTTCAAATTCTGAAGAACAAGTTTTTGTACAATAGTTTGTGCTTTTGCTTCTTGCTTTGAACTGCTTAAGTTTCATGCTTGGTCAAAATTAATTAAGCAAGAACAAAAAGAATTAATTGTAATTGTATTGTGAAGAAGTGCAGTAAATCAAATGATGATCTTGGTTGTATATAAAACATATGATTGATTCAATTTTACAGTGGGTTACGACCATTGGCTCTAACATTCAAGCTGCTCTTACATTTAATTTCAAGGCAGTTGAATAAGACCAGATAATGGTCATATTTCTAGGACACTGAATCAGCTATTGAACACAGTTTGTAATTTTTTTAAAATCTTATATGGATTGTATAACAAGTGGATCCCAGATTTTTGTTTACGTGTACCCATAGTAAATTTTGACTTTTTTCATAACCAACCATAAAATTGACATGTAAGTTAAAAGTATGAAAAAAAATTGTGGGCAATTTTGAATTCATTAGTTTTCGCTCTACACGGATTTGTTTTAAAATATTTACTTAAAAAATTTTGATTAAAGTGACATGGATATTGCTATTCCCCTTATTTAAACATCAAGACTAACCGAAACATAAGGAAAACAAATTGATCGAAAACAAATTCATCCACACATTTAGACCCGGCCACGGTTTCGATTCGGAATCGGACGGTTCTGATTTCAATCGGTTCTGGTTCCAATCTGGAACCGGACGGTTCCGGCGGTTCTACAGTTCTAACCGAACCAAATGGTTACGGTTGGAACCGTAGGGCTCCCAACGCTAGTAGCCGTTGGGCTGGGCAGGGAGCAACGACTCCCTACCCTAAATTCCAATAAATAAATAAATAAATGAAAATATACAATTTACTAATTTACCCTTAATAACATTAATAAAACGGCTAGTTTTATGGGTATTTTAGGTATCACAAAAATATTCCAAAATATATAAATATGGGTCATTTAGATAGACATTTAATAAATAATTTAATAGATTTATTAATTAATGATTATGTTAGTAGATATAACTTGTGTTAGGGATATGCCCTATACCCAACTTGTGGATGGGCTATATGTACATGTATTTGTAATATTTTCATTAATTAATAAAATGACAATCTTTATTATACGTGTCTTACATAACTTATATGAATCATCAACACTGTAATAAAGCCCTTGGAGTAATAAGATGATGTCTTTCACGCCTCATGAGAATCATTACTCTTAAATGTTCCTAGTCATAGTTTTGTGAATATTCTGGGCGTTCACAAAGCAGGGAGACCAGCATGATGATATGATCCGCCCTTAAGTGGGGTAGCCGATCTCATAGGCTACTAGCGGAGATCCGTCCGCTTGGTGTATCACATGGATGCATGAGTTGCTCGTGTCCATCGAACTGACCGCCGAAAGTTTTCATATGGAGTGTTTATCTCATGTGTCTGTGAGAACTTTCATATATGGATTATATGACTAGTCCTTAAACTTGAGGTCTTTACAATCTTATGTGTGGATCAAATACCTTTGACATTCTCCTTCCCCGGATCAAAAGATCCGGTCATAAGGGTATGATTGGGTCATTTGTTGAAACACATGAAGTTTGTAAAGATACAACAGAGAATCGCCACTCTCAACGGATAATATTTTCTTATAAGAGTAGTATTCCAGTTCGCGGGTTGATATGTGTGATCAGTGCTTGAGACTGTGGCCACAGCGGAAGAATCATGTGAGATTCTTGGGTTAGCACGATTCATGACACTATCAACATCATACCTTTGACCATATGGGTAGACATTTTCCGTACCCTAGGTCAATAGGTGGGGATACAATGAGGCGATAGACCGTATCATATGTAAATCGCATACAAAATGAGTATATATATCTTTCCTTCTCATTTGGGGGCCTTGGCATGTTGCTAGATGTCAACCTTGGTCATTGAAATCGAACGACCATCTGATCGGAGGATAATTTATGTTCGATTAAATTATCACGATTCATTTCATGTCCAACTTGAGGGGAACCCAAAAGGTCACACACAACCAGGTCGAAATCAATGGTTAATAGTGCACAGTACAAATATAACAGCATATATGATTGCTGTAGGAATTGTTCATAAATGGTTTAATGTGTTTAATTATTGAACAGATCATTTATGAGGTTCCATAGTGGCTTAGAGATTGGTGAATGACGATATGGGCACTTTGGGAATTAGAATAAAAAAAAATTGTTATTCACATGAATAGTAATGTAAATAGTATATGAATAGTAATTTTTTTTTTGTTATTTGTTTTAATTCCAAATTCGGCCCAAACTCTTATTAGGGTTTTATAATCTCATTAACAACTAAATTAAGATCCAATGGCTAAATTAAATTAGTTTTTATCCCACATCAGATTCTTAATTAATTTTGTTGTCTTTGGAGCACTAAACCCAAAGAATTCTTCACAAATTTTACACCAAAACCTTTCATATCTTGGGTTTATATAAGTGAGCAACTCTAAAGTTTAATAGTAAGCCACTGATTTTGAGGATTCTTAAGTCTAATTGACTAGAGGAACCTCGAGTTAAACGTTTTGAGGTATTTGCTTAGGCTAGCACCAAGGGCAAAATACTCGTGCACTCAAGGCGCAGTCTTGCCGTTGAGTTTTGGCTTTTGTGTGTGCATCTTTGGAGGCCACACACTTGGGTGGCTCTTTGGAACGTGGAAGAACTTGTTGAGTTCAAGAAAAAGATTGTAGATTGGAGGGAGGACTAGAGGAGTCTTCGGTTCAAGTAAGTCTTTTTCTTTCTTTATTTTAATTAGAGTTCTTATGATAGTTAGCATGTTTAGGTTTATGTTCTTTGCATATTTTATGAGTTTTATGCTTAGAATATATAGTAACATGCCTAGGCTTGTAGAATAATCAAAACAAATGGGTATGGGCAAAGGGAAAGTGGCATAATAATTTTAATTTTTGCGCACTCGCTGCACGCTGGCCCAACAGTGGTATCAGTGCGCCGTTTTGTTTTTTTATTAGTTCTCTCTCATTTGAACTCGAAATTGGGTGTTTAAAAGCTCGTTGGAAAGTTAACACCTTGAACGTAATTTTAGGCACAAGTTTTGCATGATTTGGTTAAGATTTGAATTATGAAATTGCATTTAAAGTTCACGCGTCTGCAGAAAAATGTGAATAGTAAATTTATTTGAATAAAATAAAATACAATATCATAATTAAATATTAATCAAAGTTATTTAATGCCTAAAATAATTCAAACATATTAAAACTCATATGCTTGATGATTCTATGTATGATTAGAATTGACATGATTATTTTATGGTGCAAGCATCTAGAGACTTTCTAAGAAATAGAGAGTGTATTGCTTATCCCTTAGCTAAGTAATTATTTCGTGATGAACTTAGAGATTTATTACCTTTAAGGCTAATAAATATAAATCACTTGTTTATAATAAAAGACATTATAAAATATACAAGTGGGTTGGGACAAAGGGGTTAATAAAACTTTCCAAACTAAAGTTAATTTAACCAAAGGTATTACTAGAGTTAGATAATGATTTTGTGTCTTCCTTCACTCACTACCTTTTTATAGCCAAAATGAAAAGCTGTGAAGACATCTAGATAATTATTTACTCAAAGCTTACCTTAAAGCATATTTAAAGTGTTAGACTAATTTGGAGGATCTATTGTTTATTCCTGTCACCAAGGCAATAAGAGCCTAAGAGGTAAGGGTATTTAAGAGAGTTCGCTCCACCTTACCTCTAGGGAATTTTCAATGGAGGAATCCATTTGACAGTTATTCACTTAATCTTGCTAAAATCCTCAACTATAATTTAAGTCTAAAATTTACCTCCCATTGTAAAGTATAGACCCAAAGGGTTTAAACCGTATTGGCAGGACTAGGCTTTACCAGACTGACCAATACCAATTTGTCCTTAAATCGTACTATTGACAATGGTTTGACTTTTCTGAGTCATAAGACGCAACGACCCTTAAGAGTGGTTTTATAACTCAGTGGCAAAGATTGGGTGTCCACAAGGACTAGCATAAGCTATGGAATGTTTGATTGCCCAACCCAATGATCAAGGAATTGTGATTTATATCATAAATTGGTTGGGAACCTACCTAATTATCGTATTTTATAACGACCGGCCCTAGTCGGAGTTATGAAATGATGATAATGGGATCCTTGCCCACAAGAAATCCATCATATTAGGGTTGATGTGATTTGCTTAAAATTTTAAAACAACTGAGTTGGAGCAACTTCATAATATTAAAAGCCCATGTTATTATGAAACATTAATGAACACATATTCCTAATTTTAACATTCTCTCTTAACATGTGGGTTAAAATATTTAACAAACATTCAAATGGCAAACAGAGTATCACTTCGTTCCATCATTGATGAGCATAAGCTCAAATGGGACAACTACAATGGCTGGTTTAGAAACCTTAAAATTGTCTTACGATAAGAAAATATTCTATGTTCTTGAAAGACCATTTCCCCCTAAACCCGCAGAAGATGCTGACCAAAATAAATTTGATGCTTGGAAGAAACACGTCGATGGTGATGAGCAAGCATTTTGTATAATGCTTAGTTCTATGTCGGACGAACTTCAGAAAGCTCACGAAGATATGGATGCTCAAACCATCATCTTTCACTTGAAGGAGTTGTATGCAACTTCCGTTCATACCGTGAGATTCCAAGTGTCATGTGCCTTATTCTAAACAAGGTATAAGGAAGGATCTGTTAGTGGACATGTTCTTAAGATGATTGGCCACATTGATAAATTGGCCAACCTCGGGTTCATCATGGATCATGAGATAGGTCACGATCTAATTCTTCAGTCCTTACCAAAAGAATTCTCTAACTTTATTATGCAGTTTCATATGTCTGATAATGAAGCTACTTTAGCAGAATTGTACAATCTGATAAAGCAAGCAGAGAAGGACTTGAAACCGGAGTTTAAAACCTCCGTCATGCTTACGGGTACGGACCTGAAGCCACGAGGCCTAACGAAAAATAACGGCAAGGCCAATGCTCTAGATCACCTAAAGTCCAATGGTAAGGTGGAGAAGAAAATGGGAAATGGGAAATGTTTCTTTTGTGGAAAGAAGGGTCATTGGAAGAAAGACTGCAGATCCTTGAAAGCCAAGGAAGCTAGGGAAGCCCAAGAGGCCAAGAAGTCCAATGCTTCAGGTATGTTGTATATGATTGAACTATATTCTCAAAACTCTGAACCTTCTACTTAGGTGCTTGACACCGGTTGTGGGACTCACTTGTGTAACAATGTGCAGGGCTTGAGAAACAGTATGAGACTCCGTCATGGGGAGGTTAACTTACGCATGGGTAATGGAGCAAAACTGGTTGCATTGTGCGTGGGACTTATTCATTAGTTTTGTCGAATGGTTAAGTTTTAGACTTAGAATATCGTGTTTATGTACATTCTCTAGTAAAGAACATCATTTCAATTTATTCTTTATGTAATAAAGGTTTTTCATGCCTAATAAGTTGTAATGAATGTTCTATTTATTTCAATGAAATAAAATATGGAGATGATATTTTGAATAATGGTATATGTCTTACAAACTAACAAAGAATGTTCAACCTCTAATATATACAACGTTAACTCGAATAATCTCAATGAATCACTTCTATGGCACAGTCGCTTAAGTCATATCAATGAAACAAGATTAACTAAGCTACATAAGGATGGGTATTTCAAACCCTTCAATATAAACCTCATGGAACTTGTGAGTCTTGTTTACTTGGTAAAATGACCAAATTATCCTTCAAAGGTAAAGAACAACGTGCAGAGGAGACATTAGAACTCATACACTCTGATGTATGCGGACAAATGTCAGTCAACGCTAGAAGTGGATTCTCCTAGTTCATTAGCTTTATCGATGATCATTCGCGATATTGGTATGTGTACCTTATGTGGTATAAATTTGAAGCCTTTGAGAAATTCAAAGACTTCAAGGCTGAAGTAGAAAACCAACTTAATAAAAGTATTAAGTCACTAAGGTCTGACAGAGGTGGTGATACTTAAGCAACGAATTTCAAGATTACTTGAGAGAAAATGGCATTGTTTCCCAGTGGACTCCTTCGGGAACTCCACAGCATAATGAGGTCTCCTAAAGGAGAAATCGGACATTATTAGATATGGTCCGATCAATGATGCCATGCACGGATATACCTATTTTATTTTGGGGTCTTGCTTTAGAAACTGCAACACTACTACTAAACCAAGTTCCTTCCAAGACTGTTAGTCAAACACCATATGAGTTATGGTCTGGGAAACGTCCTAGTCTTAGTTATCTAAGAGTTTGGGGATGTGACGCATATGTTAAGCTCACACAAACTAACAAATTGGATGATAGGGCAATTAAATGTAAGTTTGTAGGATATGTCTTGCACTCAAGAGCATACGTGTTCTATGTCCCAAATGAACAAAGAATATTTATCTCACGAAATGCTAAATTTCTAGAGAATGAATTCCTTCTGAAGAAATATAGTGGGAGTAGACTTGACCTCGATGTGGTATGAGAAGAACAAACTAACATAGAACTAAACCCTAGGCCCCTCAAAAGGGCAGCGATGGAACAACCACAAGGTTATGAACTTAGAATGTCTGGTAGGGAAAGATATGAGCCTGAAAGATATGGTTTCCATATTGATGAGGGACATGATCAGGTCATTGATAATGACGATCCCACCAGCTATGACGAAGCAATGCGTGACATTGATTCGGTCAAGTGGCTTGAGGCCATGAAATCCGAAATAGACTCTATGTATCAGAATCAAGTCTGGGACTTGGTGGATACACCTAAAGGGATAAAACACATAGGCTGCAAGTGGATTTACAAGCGTTAAAACTGATGCAGAAGGCAACATCCAAACCTATAAGGCTAGGTTGGTGGCGAAAGGTTATAGATAAATCCAAGGAATTGACTATGATGAAACCTTCTCACCTATTGCAATGATAAAGTCCATTCGAATTTTACTGGCACTAACTACACACTTTGATTATGAGATTTGGCAGATGGATGTCAAAACAACTTTCCTTAATGGGAACCTCATAGAGGAAGTCTATATGACACAACCTGAGGGGTTTTCATCTAAGGATGATCATAATAAAGTATGCAATCTTAAACGATCCATTTATTGACTCAAGCAAGCCTACAGAAGTTGGAATATACGATTTGATGAGACAATCAAAGAATTTGACTTCATCAAAAATGTAGACGAGCCTTGTGTTTACAGGAAAAATAGTGGGAGTGCTGTTGTATTTCTTGTATTATATGTCGATGACATATTAATCATCAGGAATGATATTCCCATGATGCAAGCCACCAAGCAATGGTTATCTCAGAATTTCTCCATGAAAGATTTGGGAGAAGCAGCCTACATCCTCGGCATTAAGATCTACCGTAATAGATCTAAGAGGTTGTTAGGACTTTCTCAATCTACGTACATAGATAAAGTTTTGAAAAGGTTCAAAATGGAATATTCCAAAAGAGGTAATTTACCTACTTGTTATGGAATCAAATTATCTAAGGAGCAATGTCCACATACTCCTTCAGATAGAGAGCGTATGAGTATGATCCCTTATGCTTCAGCAATAGGATCGATCATGTACGCCATGCTATGTACAAGACCTGATGTCTCTTATGCTCTTAGCATAACGAGCAGGTATCAGACAAATCCTAGTGAGCAACACTGGGCAGCTGTCAAAACAATCCTCAAGTATCTGAGAAGAACTAAGGATGTTTTTTTGACATACGGAGATTGTTCTGAGATGAAAGTCATAGGTTACTGTGATGCGAGCTTTCAGACCGATAGGGATGACAGCAGATCGCAAACAGGATATCTGTTTACTTTGAATGGCGGTGCTGTCAGTTGGAAAAGCTCAAAGCAGTCAACTACAGCGGACTCCACCACTGAAGCCGAGTATATTACAACATCTGAGGCAGCTAAAGAAGCATTCTGGATAAAGAAGTTCATCACGGAGCTGGAAGTGTTTCCCGCGATAAAGAATGGTGTCACGATGTACTGTGACAACACGGACGCCATTGCTCAATCAAAGGAACAAAGGTCCCACCAGAAATCCAAGCATATACTCAGGCGATTTCATCTCATCAGGGAGATTGTTGAGAGAAAAGAAGTTATTATAGAGAAAATACCCACAGAAAATAATCTTGCAGATTCTCTGACTAAATGGCTGACTCAACAAAAGCATGATAGGTACACCCGAGAGTATAATGTCCAGATTGACACTAGTTGGCTATAATGCAAGTGGGAGATTGTTAGGGATATGCCATATACCCAACTTGTGGATGGGCTATATGTACATGTATTTGTAATATTTTCATTAATTAATAAAATGACAATCTTATTATACGTGTCTTACATAACTTATATGAATCATCAACACTGTAATAAAGCCATTGGAGTAATAAGACGATGGCTTCCACGCCTTATGAGAATCATTACTCTAAAATGTTCATAGTCATAGTTTTGTGAATATTCTGGGCGTTCACAAAGCAGAGAGACTAGCATGGTGATATGATCCGCCCTTAAGTGGGGTAGCCAATCTCATAGGCTACTAGCGGAGATCCGTTCGCTTGGTGTATCACATGGATGCATGAGTTGCTCATGTCCATCGAACTGATCGCCGAAAGTTTTCATATGGAGTGTTTATCCCATGTGTCTGTGAGAACTTTCATGTATCGATTATATGACAAGTCTTTAGACTTTAGGTCTTCACAATCTTATGTCTGGATCAAATAACTTTGACATTCTCATTCTCCGGTTCAAAAGATCCGGTCATAAGGGTATGATTGGGTCATTTATTGAAACACATGAAGTTTGTAAAGATAAAACAGAGAATCGACACTCTCTCGGATAATATTTTCTTATAAGAGTAGTATTTCAGTTCGCGGGTTGATATGTGTGATCAGTGCTTGAGACTGTGGCCACAGCGGAAGAATCATGTGAGATTCTTGGGTTTGCACGATTCATGACACTATCAACATCATACATTTGACCATATGGGTAGACATTTTCCGTACCCTAGGTCAATAGGTGGGGATATAGTGAGGCAAGAGACCGTATCATATGTAAATCAAGACTTAGCGTAGGTGATCATTGGTTACTGCAACAAAATAAAAAACATAGGGATAACACGACTAACAACCTGGAATTAGATAATTATTTATCTACTAATTTCGAGTTTCCTACACGAGTAAAAATTTTAAAGTCCTTGACTGGTGGAACTGATATCAAAATGTCTTTCATGTATTATCAATTAATGCTAAAGAGTTACTAACAGCACATGTTTCCACCGTTGCGGCTGAGCAAGCCTTCAGCATATGAGGCAATATATTGGAAGTGAGACGGTCTTCATTACATCCAGGCACTTTAGAAGCAACAACATGTGTGGATGATTGAACCCGAGCTGATCTGAGGCAACAAGAAGATGTCGTCGATGACTTTGAAGACTTGTTCAATAATGCATCTGTAAGTGCAAGTGGAACGAGAGCTGAAGGATGAAAATGCACTGATAATGATGATTGATCAGTAAATAATTGTAAATTGCAATGAGGAACTATCTTAAAATTATAATGGAACTACGTGAACTTTGATTCCTCTCACCCTTGGAGGATACGTAGGCAATTTAATTTTGTAAAAATTTAAGTTCAAGCTCTTTAATTTAATAATTTTATTTTAATTTTTTTTAGAAAAGAAATTTTTTGTAATTTAATGTAATCTAAATTCAAATTCATAATTTTAAATAAATTTTTTAATCTCATATTTTTTAAAAAATCATTATTAAATTTTTTTAAAAAAGTAAAAAAAAAAATCTAAGGGAAGCGGAACCGAACCGGAATTATCCGGTCCGGTTCAGGTTCCACAATGAATCAGAAGGTTCAGTTCGGAACCGAACCGGACCGATGGCCAGGTCTACACACATTGAGTCATGAGATGACTCTAATATCAATTAGAATAACTCTATCATAATGATCGTGATTTTCACATGTTACGCAAACGCATGTATCACTCAAGTAGTATAAAAAGTATCTATCCCTCGAGAACTTATCATCTACTTTACTAATTATTAGAACTAATTACCTACTATTATCTAATCTATATTTAACTAGAAGATGATTTTAATTAAACTAATACTAAAGAAAGTAAAAATAATCTATAAAAATTTCAAAGACAATCAATAAGAGAGACATTCATAATTGTGAATCCACCCAGTATTATTCTACAGATGAATTATTTTTCCTACACTCGTGTAACAAATTGACTTATTAACCTGGAACACGAAGATATTGATCGGCGTAAACACACGCGTATAACGCAAGCGCACGTATCGTTCAAGTAGTATAAAAAGTATCGATCCCACGAGGACTTAAAACCTTATCTATTAATTTTATGAAGTCAAATGATTACTATTATCTAACATGTTGTTTGATTGATTTGAAATGGTGAAGATTTTGAATTTAAAAACAAGTAAATAAAGTTGCTCGGAAGTAGGATTAAGAAAATTCAATATTAAAAACTATTTAGGGTTGTGAATCTTTCCAATATTATTTAAAGATGAAGTGGTTATCTTATAGTTGGGTAAAATATTGATTTATTAACCTGGAACACTAAATTATGTAAAAGCCTCTTCCGATGGTCAACTATAAATATCCAGTATAACCCAATTGAACCATATGTCTATGTCAACCAAATTAACTGGATTCATTAAGATTAAGTTCCAATTATGGTTATCCCCGCCCGACAGGTATATTCCTATCCTGTAAGGAAATCTATTAAAGGGTTATCTATCCTTAAGGAAGACCGTGGGTTATTGAGTCTAAGGTTTTAAACCTAAAATCCATTTTCCAAGTTCATTTTAAGTTTACCACTTCAATTTTATTAATGGCCAGTTAATGAAAAAATATTAAGATTAAGACTCAATAAATAAATCTTTATATTACCCAAACTATAATCTAACCCCTTATAAACCGGTGATATTGGAATTCATCACAACCCCATATATCTAACTTAGTTACGACACATAACTAGGGCTAGTAAAAACTTGAAGGTAAAAGACATAAAGTACAAATGCTGAAAAGTGATTGCGGTAAAGTAAAAATTGAAAAGTAAAATAAAATAAAATGCTAAGGTAAAAGGAATTATTTTTACTACTACTAATTTAGATATCTCTCATAATATAATATATAAACTTGTGATAATATTACCAACCAGCCATATAGGCGGTAACCTGATTAAGTCAAATTAAGTCCAACCAGCAATAAAAGCGGAACCAAAATAAACCTGCCATATAGGCTGTAAGAAAATCTAATTACCAACCGACCAATCTGGCGGTATCCTTGCTTAGTCAGGTTTAAACCAGTTTAAAATGAATTACCAACCGACCAATATGGCGGTATCCTTTTTAAGTCAAATTTTAAATAGTGAATATATTATTTTTAAGGGAGATTAATCTAAATAGCAATAGTAAAAGAATTACCTTTCACCCTAGCAGGAGGAAGTTACCTCCTCATGGTTGAATAGTAAAAACTGTAAAAATAAAGAAAGTAAATTACTATTATTACAAAACGTAATTAAAATTTAATTACAAAACTTAAATTAAAAGAAACTAGAGAGAAAACTCCCTATTTACATCAAAGAAATCAGAGAGAATGGTACAACTAAAACTGAACCCTCGATTTATAGGCGCGGATAGGCTCTGGGCGTCACGACGCCAAGAGTTATAGCGTCGCGACGCCGGCTCTTTTTGCGTGGCACGCTGAAATGATGACACGTGGCGATTCTGGATAATGAGATAAAGCGACACGTGGCAAGGCGGCTGAGAGCTCAATTATTATGCTGACGTGGCATGACGTGGTGACACATGGTGAAAGGGAGTGTCGGCACCGTAGGATTGCGACACGTGGCACAGCGTGATTGGTTGATGATGACGTGGCGATGACGTGTCACTTTGACTCGGTCAACTGGTGATGTGGATGATGATGTGGCGGTGACGTGGAGTGACACATGGCATACGTGGCAATGGTGATTTTCGGCACCATAGGATGATGACACGTGGCACGGCGCACGTTAGCAAATCGACTGTGATGGTGACACGTGGCACGTCACACGTTAGCAAAGTCAAACTTCTCAAATTCTGACCCGTTGACTCGACGCACGTTAGCACTGTTTGACGCACGTTAGGCGTCGCGACGCCAAGAACTTGCGCGTCGCGATGCGCTAAAATTACCAAAATGCCCTTTTTTCCAATTTTCACTGTTTTGGTCCAAATCACCTCCAGAATGTCATGAAACTTTATTTATCTACAAAATAACACAAAACACATTAAAATATTCACAAAACTCAAGAAACTATACAAAATATTAGGTTAAATGAGTGGGAAATAGTGATAGATTTACCACTCATCACACCCCCAAACCTAACATTTTGTTAGTCTCGAGCAAAACACAAAATAAAATAACATAATAAAATTTAAAATAAAATTAACTAAGCCAATTTCGTAGGGATCACGGTTGCATTTAGCGTATGCAACAAGCCTTTAAACCCCTAGGTGTCCCTAGTGGACGAGTTGTAGTCTCGTGAGGGTTTACGCAATGATACCCACAAACATTTTACAAAGTAAAAAGGTAGTGAAACTAATGCACACAAAAACAAAAAGATAAGCGAAAAGAGAATAAAGAAGATAGTGACTAATCAGGTGAAACTTCTACTCCAAGTCACTAGTTGTTTTCTTTCTTTCTAAATTACTGAATAAGTAAATTTTCTGATTATATTTACCATTCTCCATATACACAGCCAATAAAATATTAAACAACTCATTTTTGCCCACAACAGTCATAAGTGCAGTTGATAAGAGAGTAATATTTTTGTCCTAAAGTTTTATCAGAATTCACACCTTTTTGTAGCAATAGAATAATTTTTCTGAGTTTTTCTTTGATTTTTTTGAATTTTTTTTTATTTATATACAATATCTTCCATCTATGTAGCGAGTATTGGGTCGGTGGCTCCCAAACCAGTTGGCTTTAGTTTTACTATAAGACATCCCTACGGACTTAATTACTCAGACTTCAGATATATATATTTTTGCAACATCCTTTATCCATGTAGCGAGCTTTGGGCCAGTGACTCCCAAACCAGTTGGCTTTAGGGCACTAGGTGTTAAAACACCCTTACAGACTTAATAACTCGGATCTCAGATTTTTTTTTACTCCATTGCTTTTTGAGATGTTTCCTCCCATTAAACTAGAGCACTGAATATTACAAACTTTTCAATTATAGCTCATGTCTGTATGTTACTATGTATGTTGATAATACCTGCCAACTGAGCATATGAAGATCCATTTAAGTCAGTATTATGGAGAATTCACAAATTAAATAATTCAAAAGGAAATAAACAAAAATTAACTTGTTCTAAAATAGGTTTGAGATACGTCTCAGGAGTGGAAACTCCTTACACAGCTAACTTGTTCTAAAATAGGTTTGAGATACGTCTCAGGAGTGGAAACTCCTTACACAGCTATCTCTCACCAATTTCACATTTTTAGTCAAAATAAAAACACAAACGCAAAATATTTTTGTAATTTTTGAAACTTTTGCAATTTTTTTTGTATTTTTCGAAAAATTTTGAACTAAAAATAAAAACAACACACAACTAAAAAGAAGATACTAATCAAATAATTCCCTCCCCCAAACCTAAATGAGACATTGTCCCCAATGTCTTAAACAGTAGAAGAATAGTTTAGAAGATAGTACTTGGTTAGCTAAAATTCTACACGAAAAGTTAAAGGTTAAGATCCAGATTAACACGACGCCTCTTACCACGATCGTCCTCGGACCAATTTATCTTTGAAAGGACATGGTCAATTTGTGGTTCATAGGCTAAGATTTGGTCAATTAAATCTGGAGCAGTTCTGGCAGTAAAGAGGAGTTCTTTCATAGGTTTTGACACGAACCCATTTCTCCGAGCATCATCAAGAAAAACACAAAGAAAATCATAAAATCCTTCAATGTTGTACAGTTCAAGTGGTTTCTGGTGTATGTTCAAGTTCGCCCAAGATAGCACTATAAAAATTTACTCCAATGTACCCAAGCCACCTAGCAAAGCAATAAAAGCATCAGCACGGTTAATCATTCTACCAATCGTTCAAACATACCTGGCACAATTAGCTCTTCTCTGTTGATGATCCAATAAGATTTGCTTCTGCCAAGGGTTTTGGGATGATTCCAAAAACATGACTGCCTCCTTCCTGTACAGCTTTTGAAACGATCCCCATAAGCCCAAGATTGCCTCCGCCATATATTAAGTGCATATTCCTTGCAGCTAAGACTCGACCCAATTCATGTGATGCTTCTACGTATTGTGGCTTAACACCAACACTAGTACCGCAAAACACACAAATGTTTTCAACTCGTCTTCTTGAAGTGGCTTCCATGTTTTATTCTGGATGTCTTCAAAAGTGCAATGATGAGTTGAATTTATAATACCTGAAAATGGTGAGTAAAATAATAGCACTAGTACCTGTCAAATGACAATTATTAGTTAAATAATAAAATAAATCGTGATAGTCAAAAAGGTCTGGATCCTGTCGGAGAAAATAAAAGAAAACAACAAAACAAATCACAATTATCAGGAAAAGACAAAGAGATATAATATGTACAAGAAAAGTAGCGGCTTGATTGACGTCTATGCGTAAGGGACAAGCTTCCCATCCAATTTTCTTATAAATTGGCAAACAGGGTCTTTTTGAGTCAGATTCCCAAGACTTAACAGTTGTCTTTCCTTTTGAAAATGTGCATATAACACACGAATTTCATGATACACACATCCACTGGGATGCGTCTCAAGAGTTTTAGATATGTCATCCAAAGACTCCTTACTCAAGCCATCCCTAATGAAATTAATCTTATCTTCGCGGTTATCAGACACCATTCATAAAGAATAACAACGAGTATTACAAAACATGCGAGCACATTTATAACAAACGCACATTCTTTTGGCTCTTCTCTTTTTAGCATAGGTACTCCTTCCTAAACCAGACAGATGTGAAATAAAAGAGTCAGAGGACTCACCTGCCAATCGGACTTGTGCTTCAATAATCCAACGAATGTCAATAGGAATACCTTTGATCATCAGTAGTCTCATCCGTTCCAAGCGAGCTTTGTAGACTTTCATCAGAGAGTTTTGAGGGAGAGACGGAAATTGCTTGTGAAGATTTGCGAGAACTTCTTCCATCCTGAAATGATTAATCTGAAAAAACTAAAAACACAATATTAAATCACACCAAATCACAATATATACAAAAATTGCATGGGTTGCCTCCTTGCGAGCGCTAAGTTTAAAGTCGTCAGCTAGACGTGACTTCTCGAACGTTAGGCTGGATCTGAAAATGTGACACTTTCTTTTTGTCGCTCAAATGATTCTCCCCAGCAGTGATTGACATGCTTATTTTTAACCTTGAATGTTTTGTTGGAGTCAGGATCATGTATCTCAACGGCTCTGTCTGGTAAAACCTTGGTGATCACAAATAGACCTGACCACCGTGATTTTGGCTTCCATGGGAAAAATTTCACCCTTGATTTATTTAACAGTACCTTTTGCCCTGGTTCTAGTTGTATGCGCACTAACTTCTCATCCTGTCTCTTATTGGCCTTTTCTTTGTACAATTCGGCATCCTCAAAAGGCTAATTGTAAAATTCCTCCAATTCGTTGAGTTGGTGGAACTTTTTCTCTTCCATTGCTTGTAGTGCAAGAATTGGCTTTTTCAGTGCAAAAGATGTTTTATCTTCAGGCTCCACATGCAATTGATATGTTTTAATTTTGTCAGTAGAACTTTGCATTGCATTGAAGTTCTGAATGGTACTGTGTATCAGATCAAGTCTGAAACATTCCTCATTCTTTTCATCATCTGGGAAATTCATGGCCTTGAAAACATTGAATGTTAGTTCTTGGTCTTGTACCCTCATGGTTAATTCTCCTTTTTATACATCAATAATGGTTCGACCTGTAGTCAAGAACGGTCTCCAGAGGATGATTGGCACGTCTGCGTCTTCCTCCATATCAAGGACAATAAAATCTACTGCGAAAATGAATTTGTCAACCTTGACCAGCACATCCTCAACTACGCCTCTTGGAAATACGAGCGTTCTATCAACAAGTTGTAGAGAGACTGAAGTGGGCATTGTTTCTCCAATCTGCAATTTCCTGAAAATAGAAAAAAGCATCAAGTTAATACTCGCACCTAAATCACATAAAGCCTTACCGAAGTCATGTTCTCCTATGGTGCAAGGAATGGTGAAACTGCCAGAATCTTTCAACTTTGGGGGAAGCTTCCTTTGAATGATGGCGCTGCATTCTTCCGTCAATGCTACTGTCTCGTAATCTCCCAATCTCTGTTTTTGTGAAAGAATGTCTTTCATGAATTTGACATAGCTGGGCATTTGTTCCAAGGCTTCTGCAAATGGAATGTTGATGTGCAGCTTTTTGAAAATCTCCAAGAAACGAGCAAACTGCTTGTCCCGTTTGTTTTTCTGAAGACGCTGAGGAAAATGTGGAGGTGGAATGATCTGATCTTTTTCTTTTCCTTTGCTTCTTTTTCCTCCATCTGTGGAACTGCATCTTTGGAACTTCCTCGATTGTTGCCTTGATTCCAACATCTTTGTTGATCTCAGTACCGCTTTTCAAAGTAATGGCTTGATATTGCTCATTCCCTCGGTTCCTTGGATTTGGTTTTGTGTTGCTGGGAAGATTACCTGGCGGTCTGTAACTCTGAGCATTGGCCAATTGTCCGATCTGATTCTCCAGTGCTTTGATGGAAGCTGATTGGCTCTGAAACATAGCATCGTACTTTTTTAACTGAGTCAGCACTTCTGCTATTCCTGGTTCATTTGTCTGCTCCTGGCCTTTGTTCTGTTGCTGAAATCCAGGTGGTGGATAGTTCTGCTGTTGGAATCCTGGTGGTGGATTTTCTTTTGCCCTGAATTGTTGCTCCATGAAAAAATAGGATGATTCCTCCACCCTGGGTTGTAGGTGTTGGAATATGGATTGCTCCCCTGTCTGTTGAAATTGTTGACATAATTCACCGTCTCTTCAAGTTGGTTTGGTTCTGGTGCTCCTCTATATGGTGAACTTGTGGATCCAGTGGTAAGAGTCTCCATGAATTTGCATATCTGATCTAGCTTGGTGTTGACTGCTGTATTGGCTCTACTTTCATAAATTCCTGCAATTCTTTGGATCATGCTTCTTTCTATTGTCCACGAAGAATTGTTGTTGGCCATTTCTTCGATTAGGTCTCAGGCTTGATCTTATACTTTTTCCATTAAAGCTCCTCCAGCAGCAGCATCGATTATGGTTCTCATTATTCCAGAGAGTCCATTATAGAAAGTTTGGACTTGAAGCCATTTTGGAATCTCATGGTGAGGACATTTCCAGAGAAAATCTTTGTACATTTCCCAAGCTTCGTAGAGAGTTTCTGAGTCTTGTTGTACAAAGGATGTGATGTCATTCCTCAGCTTTCCAGTTCTGGCTGGTGGAAAGTACTTTACAAGAAATTTGGTGGCTAGATTGTTCCAAGTTGTGATGGAACTTGCTAGTAGTGAATGTAGCCAAGCTTTAGCTCTGTCCTTCAAGGAGTATGGAAAAACACACAGTCTCATTACTTCTTCAGCTTCTCGATTGTAATTGAAAGTGTCGCAAACTTCCAGGAAGTTGCTAATGTGGGTATTAGGGTCTTCAGTTGCTTTTGCTCCAAACTGAACTGATTGCTGAATCATCTGAATGCATGTTTTGATGTCACCTGCATTTGATGTTAAGGGAGGAAGTACAATACAAAAAATGAGTCTATCAACCACCGGAATGGTTCTGTCTCGAATGGGTATTGGTGGTGCAACCTCCAAAGGTCCAGGTTCCATGTTGACTAAATCTTTTTGGCCTTCTCGCATTTCCCTTCTCAACTATCTGATGGTTCTTTCAATTTATGGGTCAAATGGTCGGAGTTCAAAGCTTCTGGTTCGTCTCATGTAGTTTCTGAGAACCTGAAACACAATAAAACAACAACAATAAGTAAAAAGAAATTAGATACAAGTAAATGTATCTAACCCCTAAACTAATAGTAACAGATAAATAAGTCCCCGGCAACGGCGCCAAAAACTTACCGGGGTAAACACACGCGTATAACGCAAGCGCACGTATCGTTCAAGTAATATAAAAAGTATCGATCCTACGAGGACTTAAGACCTTATCTATTAATTTTATGAAGTCAAATGATTACAAGTATCTAACAGGTTGTTTGATTAATTTGAAATGGTGAAGATTTTGAATTTAAAAACAAGTAAATAAAGTTGCTCGAAAGTAGGATTAAGAAAATTCAATATTAAATACTATCTAGGGTTGTGAATCTTTCCAATATTATTTAAAGATGAAGTGGTTATCTTATAGTTGGGTAAAATATTGATTTATTAACCTGGAACACTAAATTATGTAAAAGTCTTTACCGATGGTCAACTACAAATATCCAATATAACACAATTGAACCATATGCCTATGTCAACCAAATTACCTGGATTCATTAAGATTAAGTTCCAATTATGGTTATCCCCGCCCGACAGGTATATTCCTATCCTGTAAGGAAATCTATTAAAGGGTTATCTATCCTTAAGGAGGATCGTGGGATATTGAGTCTAAGGTTTTAAACCTAAAATCCCTTTTCCAAGATCATTTTAAGTTTACCAGTTCAATTTTTTTAATGGCCAGTTAATGAAAAAACATTAAGACTATGACTCAATAAATAAATCTTTATATTACCCAAAATATAATCTAACCCCTTATAAACCGATGATATTGGAATTCATCACAACCCCAGATATCTAACTTAGTTACGACACATAACTAGGGCTAGTAAAAATTAAAGGTAAAAGATATAAAGTAAAAATGCTGAAAAGTGATTGCGGTAAAGTAAAAATTGAAAAGTAAAATAAAATAAAATGCTAAGGTAAAAGGAATTATTTTTACTACTACTAATTTAGATATCTCTCATAATATAATATATAAACTTGTGATAATATTACCAACCAGCCATATAGGCGGTAACCTGATTAAGTCAAATTAAGTCCAACCAGCAATAAAAGCGGAACCAAAATAAACCTGCCATATAGGCTGTAAGAAAATCTAATTACCAACCGACCAATCTGGCGGTATCCTTGCTTAGTCAGGTTTAAACCAGTTTAAAATGAATTACCAACCGACCAATATGGCGGTATCCTTTTTAAGTCAAATTTTAAATAGTGAATATATTATTTTTAAGGGAGATTAATCTAAATAGCAATAGTAAAATAATTACCTTTCACCCTAGCAGGGGGAAGTTACCTCCTCATGGTTGAATAGTAAAAATTATAAAAATAAAGAAAGTAAATTACTATTATTACATAACGTAATTAAAATTTAATTACAAAACTTAAATTAAAAGAAAGTAGAGAGAAAACTCCATATTTACATCAAAGAAATCAGAGAGAATGGTAAAACTGAAACTGAACCCTCGAGCTAAATTTTATAGGCGCGGATAGGCTCTGGGCGTCGCGACGCCAAGAGTAATAGCGTCGCGACGCTGGCTCTTTTTGGCGTGGCACGCTGAAATGATGACACGTGGCGATTCTGGATAAGGAGATAAGGCGACACGTGGCAAGGCGGCTGAGAGCTCAATTATTATGCTGATGTGGCATGACGCGGTGACACGTGGCGAAAGGGAGTGTCGGCACCGTAGGATTGTGACACGTGGAACGACGTGATTGGTTGATGATGACGTGGCGATGACGTGTCACTTTGACTCAGTTAACTGGTGATGTGGATGATGACGTGGCGGTGACATGGAGTGACACATGGCATACATGGCAATGGTGATTTTCGGCACCGTAGGATGATGACACGTGGCACGGCGCACGTTAGCAAATCGGCTGTGATGGTGACACGTGGCATGGCGCACGTTAGCAAAATCAAACTTCTCAAATTCTGACCCATTGACTCGGCGCACGTTAGCACTATTTGGCGCACATTAGGCGTCGCGACGCTAAGGGCTTGCGCGTCGCGATGCGCTAAAATTACCAAAATACCATTTTTTCCAATTTTCTCTGTTTTGATCCAAATCACCTCCAGAATGTCTTGAAACTTTATTTATCTACAAAATAACACAAAACAGATCAAAATATTCACAAAACTCAAGAAACTATACAAAATATTAGGTTAAATGAGTGGGAAATAGTGATAGATTTTCCACTCATTAGATATCCACAAGTCTCTTTCGATGGTCATATGTAAATATTCAGAGTAAATTAATTAATTATATTTTTATGTCAACCAATTAATGCCGAATTCATAAAGATCAAGCTCCAATTATGGTTACATATGCCCTACAAGTATATTTCTATCCGGTAGAGAAATCCTTAATAAGTGATCATGTTCTATTGAATCTAAGACTAACCTAAAATTCCTTTGTCAAGTTCAATTAAGTTTACCAAATCAATCTTATTGGTGATCAAGTAACAAGAAGCATTAAGAACAAGATTCAATAAGTAATCCAAAGCACCACACAAGATATAAGAAAAATTAATTTATAAGAACTCAAATGATTGGGTTTCATCACAATCCCAGATTAAAGGTTTAGTTACTACACATGCGTAAAAACTCTAAATAGATATTCAAAAATAAATAAAATATTATGGAAGCAAAGGAAAGAAGAAACTCTGTCGAGATTTATAATCTTTCACTCCATGTTATGAGTTTCTCTATTGTGCTCGCTTGATGTGCTTCGTCTTCTCTAAAGAACATCTTTGGAGGCTTCAAAATATGTTATAAGACTTTTGTTAAATATTAAATGAGTATATGGTTATCTAGAAGGCCCTGGGATTTGTCATTGTTAAGAAATTCGAGTCATTGTGAAACTTGAAATTGCGTCCGTGTCACGACGCCTAAGTCTCGGAGTCGCGACGCTGGCCTTCTTTAGCTTCAGACATCGCGACGCTCCTTTTTCAGAGTCATGACGCGCCAAAAATTCGAGTTTCTGTCCAATTTTTGTGAAGCAACCTGTCGAGATGCGCTGGCCAGAGTCGAGCCGCGCTAGCGACTCTGAAATTTGACCTGATATTTGCTCCGAATTTATCATTTCATTGCTCGTTGAGTCCAGTAAATTCTTGATATGATTTCTAATCGGCAAAAACACTCGAAACATATCAAAACACTCTTAAAATACACAAAACGTTAAAAAAAGAGGGGCAGGAAACTTATGCATATTCGCTCATTACATCCCCAAACATAACATTTTGCTCATCCTCGAGAAAAACAAAAGGAAATAAAAATGAAAATAAACAAACTATAACTAAGTAACATAAGACACATTCGTAGGGATCACGATTGTATTTAGCATATGCAACAAGTCTTTAAACCTCTAGATGACCCTAGTGGACAAGTTATAGTCTCGTAAGGGCTTACAGAGATGTCACTGAAAAATGTCATTTAACAAACATATGTGTAGACACTGCATTTTTGCATATAAGTCCTGATGATGAGTCTCGCATGAAGACACTACCTCTTTAATTGTGGAAGCCGCGGGAAGCGGACGTCGGAATGGAAGAGTCAAGAATTGACATTTCTGTTGGATTTAATTCGCTGGAATAGCTTCGGGTTCGCTTGTTGGACCTCTGTTTTAAAACACATCCTTAGCCCAAACCCCCGCAAGTCACACACCTAGCCCAAGCCCATTAAATCAAATTTAAAAATAAATAAAACATTTAAAAAATACATGTCACAAATTAAATTAAATTAAATCAAATCCAATTAAATCAAATTAAATCTCATTCCTGAATTAAATAAATAAAATAAAATCTCATAAATCACATTCATAATTAAATTAAATCACCTTCCCTAATCAAACAAGATCAAGCCAAATCTCCTTCCTAAATTAAAGAAATCTCATGGATCTCTTGCCTAATTAAACCAAATCATATCCCTAACTAAAAAAGAATAAATCAAATTAAATCAAATCACTTCCCTAATTAAAAGATTTCCTTATCCCATACTAATTTAAAAAGATATATCATTTAATGCACAAATCCTTCTCCTTCTCAAACAAGGAAAGCCCCCATCCCTTTGCCTATAAAAAGAACCCTTCACCAACACATTAAACCTAGTCAATTCACGCATAATATTCACAAGAAACCTTCAAGCATTCACACATAATTCACAGAAGAAACAAAAAGGCTTATTCACGTCTTCTGCCCCTTACTCACTGCCTTCTTCACGTAAATACTCTACTCAATCAGCCCCTCCACTCACATTGCCTCACCGCATCAACAAACCAATAGCCCTCAACGCATTAAGAACACTTACGTCTGCCTCACAACCCTCACATCCCCAAGCCGTAAACACGCCACCTGCTTCTCTTCAATGTTCACGCCCTAAACTATACACTCCACCTGCCTTCATGCTTACTTCTTCACACCACACTCAACACACGTCCGAGACCCAATTCACACCAGCCTTCCACGTAATCTTCACTCCAACAGCAAAAATCCCTCTTCAGTTCATCCGCACCATAAACCACCCAAAAACTGCCAGTAAACAGCCGCACAAGCCACCCAAAAACTGCGCCCCCTGCACACACAAAAACTGCCGCACAACCCCTCATAAAACTGCCCAGTTTGCCGCATCTTAGACCCTTAAACCCCCCCCCCCCCCCAAACAGTCCCAAAACTGCATTGATAAACAGTCCAAAAAATGCCCAAAATAGTGACGAAAACTACCCCCAAACCAGTCCAAATAACCCACAAAACAATCCCCTGATTACCAAAAACAGTGACCAGGAAATACAACAAAAACAGCAGTGAAACAGAGTGAAAACAGCAGTCCAAACAGCGAAACAGTGAGGAAAAATGTTGGATTAATGAATCAGAAAAGTTGCGGAATATCAACCCTTCCGACGGCCGTGTAACGCGCTTTCGAGAGACGACAAAAGAGGTTAGACCTGAGGGCACTTTCTTTATTTATTATCTTTTGTTTCTTTTATTTATTTTAATATATTATCGCATGAGAGTCGTTTATTGATGCATGATGTGATTTCCGGATGAACGGAATATGTGTTCTCTCTTGCGGTATATCGGATGGAAACCCATACGTAAATTCCGTAGCCGAATCCGAATGGACGGTGTTACGGTTTGCACTCGGGATACAATGCCACGTACCACTTGATAGAGACACGTATTTCGTTTCATCCAACCTTGTATTCGAGCATGATTTAGTCTAGTAGATTATTTATATTTTTCTTAAGCATGATTTAGTCTAGTATGTTATTTATTTTTTTAGCATGATTATGTTATTTCTTTATGCATGATTTAGTTATTTTTCTTTTGCAATAGGAGTTTATTTACGTTTATGTTTAGGTTGTTATTTATTTTTCGTGCTTAATAATTCAATATGCTTTTGTGATCATGGTGTGATATCATATGTTTTCCGTTATGATGACTTACTTTTTAAGCATGCAAACTTAGACATAGGATTTATCTTTATGAACATGAACTAGATATAGGTTGTTCTTGAGCATGTTGCGTAGATTCGGTTAAGATATTGCACAAATCACACCATTACAAGTGGCATAAGTAAGAGACCATTCCGAACCCAACAGGTTTGAGGTCTTCCCTTGCGAGGGATGAGTGCGGCCTTAAATTTTTGTCCTAGTTCACACCGGGTGGCGACTCCATCTTATTTCTCCGGTTTAGTTCCCCGTGAACTATTCCGTACTCCCAACTAGGTCGTGAGCCTAGAACAGCGTCGCCGATTTCTGTGTCCTACAGTCTGGCGACTCCACTGGGATAGAGAATCGGCCCCGAAATAATGTCTTGTAGTGATTGTGATTTGTGCTTTAGTTAACCGTGTCTATAATGGGTCGAATGGGTTTAATCAAAGGTACTTTTAAGGCTGGGTAATGGTTTGGTGTCTTCCTTCGCTCACTACCTTTCTTTAAGGAAACGCTGTGAAGGCACCTAGATAATCATCTACTCGTAGCCTACTGTGATGGACTAATTTGGAGGACTCATTGTTTATTCCTGCCACCAAGCGATAAGAGCCTAAGGGGCTTGGGTTTCTAAGAGAGTTCGCTCTGCCCCCCCTCTGGGGAATCTACAATGGGAAATCTATTTGACAGTCAGTCACGCACAATAACTCGTTGGCACATACCTTAGCGTATAAAAAAGGTGCGCTCACTTGGTCGCTCGGACCATTGAGTGGGGAGACCTAGTTGTGGGCAACCATTCCTCGACGGAGCTTTTGTCTATACCCCTATAAACCCGCGTGTGAACTGTAGTTGTAGGACCAATGAGACTATTCCTTTATGTTTGCGTTTAGGACCATCGTCATTTGGATTCAGTTGGACTTGTTGTCATGAGGTATGGGCTTGTTGGGCCAATTAAACTGGGACGAGTCTGTGCTTTATGGCAATTGGTCCAAAAGCTTCTAAAATACCGATGGGCCACTTTATGTTTAGTCCTTTTATCATTTGAAGTTGTTTAGCCATGTTATCGCAAAATTGTAAACCGGTTGGGCCTTTTCAACTGGGACAAGTTTGCACCGCGTAATAGTATGGTTGAATGCTTTAAAATGGTAATGGGCCGACTTATATATTGCATACATCGCACGCATCTCATGCATCTCATGCATTCACGCATCATGTTAACCCCCGTGTCTTAAATGCCATCATAGATATCCGTTGGGTTAGGAAAAGAATACTTATCAAAGAAGAGTTTAGCAAACAAGGATATCGTGGAAAAGGAAACTGAGGAACAAAAAACTTTACTTCAAGGATAGAAAGACCATGGTGGGCCCCAAAAAAAAAGAAAAAAGAAAAAGAAAAAAAAAAGAAAAAAGAAAAAAAAAAGAAAGAAAAATGAGGAAAAAAAAAAGAAAACAATTGTTTGTTTTAGTCCTTAATAGTTAGGCATAAGTCCAATGATGAAATCGTTTGCTTTAGGGTGAAATCTTAGAAACGAAAAACTCATGATGTGCTTTTATCTGATGTTTTGAGTAGTTGATCTATGTTAGACTCGTAAGCACTTAATTATAGGTTCTTAGCGGTGAAAACCTGAGTAGTTGGCAAGGTGACTAGTTGAAGAAATTGTAGGTCGGTGAATTACCATTTGCTTAGATATCTATCTTGATTTTCTTATGGTATGATGTGTGGTATGGTTGAAAATGAAAGAAAAATCTCTAAAGAAAAGAATTGAACCACCTATAACCGATAAGCGTGAAACTACCCATGGGCGAGTATTAGGACCACCATGAGGAGAAATTCTATCTTAAAGGGTAGGTGTGTTGAAAAAAAAAAAAAAAAAAAAAAAGAAAAAAAAAAGAAAAAAGAAGTTCAAAATGAAAAGAAAAAAGAAAGAGACAAAAGAGAAATAAAACCTTACCACATGGAGCATAGAAAAGTAACTGCATGCATAATTGAGACATCTAGGTTGGTTTGACCCATCGACCATAATTTTTGAAACAAAATCATTGAGTTGGCTCACCTGGGGATGAATCTGCAAAGGAACCTTTTCACACAGACACTTTGAGTCTGGCTTAGATCATTTATTCAAAGACTTGGATTTGAGTTGCGTTGAGTGTTTTGAAGGTTCTCTGGTTTCAATACTGAGCATTCTTTGAGGGCAATATTATGTGTAACTATTGGGACTATTTCGTAGCATGTGATATAGTATGATGATATGGAAGGCCTCGCCATGTGGTTTATCTTGACCAAGTGCAAACAACAGAGAGCAGAAAGATAAATCAAGACTAGGGACGACCAGTCTACCACCCCGTGAATAAGGGATATAATGGGAACTTGAGCCATGAGACAAAAGAAAACTGAGCAATCACCAGAAGAGAACTGGCAAAAAGAAATTGTAAGCAGACCTAGGGGGCGACTAAAGACTTTTGTAGGCAAGAAGCACCGAAGTGCACAAGGAAGACCTAACCCATCAGAATATGAAACACATTCATTCATGCATGAATGCATACACGTCATATACACGCAATCTTTGTCTTGTTTTTGTTCACATGTTTTAAAGAAAATGAGAAAACGGCAAATACAAGCCAACCAGAGACTGCAACATAGCATCATCAGTTTCGGGAATGAATCCCAGGGTCGAGGCCCATGTTTCGGGGATAAGTCCCAGGGCGAAGCCCGCTTTATCAGCAGTCTTCGGGAATGAATCCCAGGGTCGAGGCCCACATCAGCATCAATTTTGGGGATGAGTCCTAGGGTCGAGGCCCACATCAACATAAGTTTTGGGGATGAGTCCTAGGGTCGAGGCCCACATCAGCATCAATTTTGGGGATGAGTCCCAGAGTCGAGGCCCACATCAACATCGTTTTTGGGGATGAGTCCCAGGGTCGAGGCCCACATCAGCATCAGTTTTGGAGATGAGTCCTAGGGCCGAGGACCACATCAGCATCAGTTTTAGGGATAAGTCTCAGGGCTGAGGCCCACATCACCATCAGTTTTGGGGATGAGTCCCAAGGTCGAGGCCCACATCAGTATCAATTTGGGGCGAGGCCCACGTCAGTATCATTTTGGGGCGAGGCCCACATTAGTATCAGTTTGGGACGAGGCCCATATCAGTTTAGGGCGAGGCCCATATCAGTATCAGTTTGGAGTGAGGCCCACGTCAGTATCAGTTTTGGGCGAGGCCCACATCAGTATCATTCTGGGGGCGAGGCCCACATCAGTATCAGTTGAGGGCGAGGCCCACATCAGTACCATTTCAGGGTTGAGGACCCACTACATCATCAGTTTGAGGGCGAGGCCCACATTGTCAGTGGTATAGGGATGCGTACCACGGTCGAGGGCCCCCATTGTCGGTTGCAGTTCCGGGATGCGTCCCAGGGTTGAGGGCTCACTGTATCATCATTTATAGTTCCGGGACGCATCCCAGGGTCGATGACCCACTACATCATCAGTTTGAGGGTGAGGCCCACATTGTCAGCGATATTGGGATACGTCCTAAGGTCGAGGGCCTCCATTGTCGGTTGCAGTTCCGGGATGCGTCCTAAGGTCGAGGGCCCACTGCATCATCAGTTGTAGTTCCGGGATGCGTCCCAGGGTCGAAGACCCACTACATCATCAGTTCGAGGGTGAGGCCCACATTGTCAACGGTATTGGGATGCATCCCAGGGTCGAGGGCCCCCGTTGTCGGTTGCAGTTCCGGGATGCGTCCCAGGGTCGAGGCCCACTGCATCATCAGTTGTAGTTCCGGGATGCGTCCCAGGGTCGAGGACCCACTACATCATCAGTTTGAGGGCGAGGCCCACATTGTTAGCGGTATTGGGATGCGTCACAGGGTCGAGGGCCCCCATTGTCGGTTTCAGTTCTGGGATGCATCCCAAGGTCGATGGCCCACTGCATCATCAGCACAGCTCACATTTGGTGGTTCGGGAATGAAGCCCAGGGGTCGAGGCACCTCGCCACCATATCAACTCAGTTAGAAGCAACAGGCAAGTCAGGTGGCAGTTGGCGAGCCATGTAAGTAAAAATACATCGCATAACTTTGATAGAATTGTCACTGTTACACACTGCACAAGTCCCATCAAAGTGGGGGCGACTGTAGACACTGTACTTTTGCATATAAGTCCCAATGATTAGTCTCGCATGGAGACACTACCTTTTTAATTGTGGAAGCCGCGGGAAGCGGACGTCGGAAGGGAAGAGTCAAGAATTGACATTTCTGTTGGATTTAATTCGCTGGAATAGCTTCGGGTTCGCTTGTTGGACCTCTGTTTTAAAACACATCCTTAGCCCAAACCCCCGCAAGTCACACACCTAGCCCAAGCCCATTAAATCAAATTTAAAAATAAATAAAACATTTAAAAAATACATGTCACAAATTAAATTAAATAAATCAAATCCAATTAAATCAAATTAATCTCATTCCTGAATTAAATAAAATAAAATAAAATCTCATAAATCACATTCATAATTAAATTAAATCACCTTCCCTAATCAAACAAGATCAAGCCAAATCTCCTTCCTAAATTAAAGAAATCTCATGGATCTCTTGCCTAATTAAACCAAATCATATCCCTAACTAAAAAAGAATAAATCAAATTAAATCAAATCACTTCCCTAATTAAAAGATTTCCTTATCCCATACTAATTTAAAAAGATATTTCATTTAATGCACAAATCCTTCTCCTTCTCAAACAAGGAAAGCCCCCATCCTTTGCCTATAAAAAGAACCCTTCACCAACACATTAAACCTAGTCAATTCACGCATAATATTCACAAGAAACCTTCAAGCATTCACACATAATTCACAGAAGAAACAAAAAGGCTTATTCACGTCTTCTGCCCCTTACTCACTGCCTTCTTCACGTAAATACTCTACTCAATCAGACACTCCACTCACATTGCCTCACCGTTTCAACAAACCAATAGCCCTCAATGCATCAAGAAAACTTACGTCTGCCTCACACCCCTCACGTCCCCAAGCCGTCAACACGCCACCTGCTTCCATTCAACGTTCACGCCCTAAACTATACACACCATCTGCCTTCACGCTTACTTCTTCACACCACACTCAACACACGTCCCAGACCCAATTCACACCATCCCTCCACGTAATCTTCACTCCAACAGCCAAAATCCCTATTCAGTTCAGCCGCACCACAAACCACCCAAAAACTGCCAGTAAACTGCCGTATAAACCACCCAAAAACTGTGCCCCCTGCACACATAAAAATTGCCGCACAACCCCTCATAAAACTGCCTAGTTTTACCGCATCTTAGACCCTTAAAAATGCCCCCCAAATAGTCCCAAAACTGTATTGAAAAACATTCCAAAAATTGCCCAAAATAGTGATGAACTACCCCCATACCAGTCCAAATAACCCATAAAACAGTCCCCTAATTACCAAAAATAGTGACCAGAAAATACAACAAAAACAACAACAAAACGGAGTGAAAACAGCAGTCCAAACAGCGAAACAGTGAGGAAAATGTTGGATTAGTGAATCAGAAAAGTTGCGGAATATCAACCCTTCCGACGGCCGTGTAACGCGCTTTCGAGAGACGACAAAAGAGGTTAGACCTGAGGGCACTTTCTTTATTTATTATCTTTTGTTTCTTTTATTTATTTTAATATATTATCGCATGAGAGTCATTTATTGATGCATGGTGTGATTTCCGGATGAACGGAATATGTGTTCTCTCTTGCGGTATATCGGATGGAAACCCGGATGTAAATTCCGTAGCCAAATCCGAATGGACGGTATTGCAGTTTGCACTTGGGATACAATGCCACGTACCACTTAAGAGAGACACGTATTTCATTTCATCCTACCTTGTATTCGAGCATGATTTAGTCTAGTAGATTATTTATATTTTTCTTAAGCATGATTTAGTCTAGTATGTTATTTATTTTTTTAGCATGCTTATGTTATTTTTTTATGCATGATTTAGTTATTTTTCTTTTGCAATAGGAGTTTAATTTACGTTTATGTTTAGGTTGTTATTTATTTTTTGGGCTTAATAATTCAATATGCTTATGAGATCATGGTGTGATATCGTATGTTTGCCGTTATGATGACTTACTTTTAAAGCATGCAAACTTAGACATAGGATTTATCTTTTTGAACATGAACTAGATATAGGTTGTTCTTGAGAATGTTGCGTAGATTCGGTTAAGATATTGCACAAATCACATCATTACAAGTGGCATAAGAAAGGGACCATTCCGAACCCAACAGGTTTGAGGTCTTCCCTTGCGAGGGGTGAGTGCGGCCTTAAATCTTTATCCCGGTTCACACCGGGTGACGACTCCATGTTATTTCTCCGATTTAGTTCCCCGCGAGCTATTCCATACTCCCAACTAGGCCGCGAGCCTAGAACATCATCGCTGATTTCTGTGTCCTACAATATGCAAGCAGATGAAAAAATTCAAAATAAAAAATAAAACTTAAAACAGTCATGTGAGTTACACATATTATTGTCAAAAGAGAATGCCCAGTAACGAAAACTAAGAACCTTCAATATACCCAACACAACTCAAATTCAAGTTCTTGAATAATTCATCTAAGTTAGACTCAAGTGTGTGTGAAAAGTTCAGATCACAGCTCGAATCTTAAGTAAGTCAACTCAGTGACTTTTTCTCAAAATTTACATTCGATAGTTCAAACTAATCTAGATATCTCAAAAGTATATGTGTATGTCTTTCTTTTCTCAGTATGATACGATTTATTTTTCTCATTTTCTTTTCACATACCTACCATTTAAGGTATCATTTCTCCTCCCGGTGGTCCTAACATTCGCCCATGAGTAGCTTCACGCTTATCGATTATAGGTAGTTTAACTTTTTCCTTTTTTTTCCTCTTTTTTCATCCATTCCTTTTTTCACTATACCATACCTCATAGCACTAGCAAACCGAGATAGATATCTAAGCAAACAGTCATTCATCGTCAAGTAATTTTTTTCAACTAGTCACTTTGTCAACTACCCAAGCTCTTATTGCTAGAAACCTACTTTTATGTGCATACAAGTCTAACCTAGATCACCTACTCAAGGCATTGAATAAAATTCAATTGGGAACTTATCGTTTCTAAGATTCACACCAAGACAAACAATCTTATCATTAAATTATGTTTTACTACCTAGGATAATTTTTTTTATGCATAGCAATTAAAACTAACCAAAACCCGCACAACAGATGAAATATCCACACCCCAAACTTAAAATATGCATTGTCCATAATGTAAAAAAATACCATAAATAAGAATAAAGAAAGAAACAACAATACCGCGTAGGGGTCACTCAGCCTAGATTCTACATTATAGTGTGGCCTTCGTCAAAAGTTAGCTGAGCATGCAATGCAGGTTGTGACCATACCTGTATAAATAAACATGCACACATCAATCACACACGTCACACAAAAGAATAAAATTTAAACTAAAAAATAAATAAAATAAAGAAATGAAAAGTAAATAAATGCATGGGTTGCCTCCCAGCTAGCGTTAAGTTTAACGTCTTCAGCCAGACGTAACCACCCAATTGGTCATGATGGCTCCCATGGAAACTTAGTTGTTTGAGATAGGACAGCCGCATTCACGCTCTGCTGTCCACAAGATGGAAAAAATGAGAATCTTGCTGCAGCGTTCTTTATATGAACTGTCCCCCAAGGTTTATCACCGGTTCAACAAAAGATTCCATCCACGGGTCAAATTTAACAGGATGTGGCGTGTCAAAAACATTCATATGAACCATTTTAGTTCTCTTGTCTGCAGTAAGTGTCTTTGGTGGCCTCGTCTCAAAGCTATCATTGTGGTGACCGATTTTAGTCGTTTCTGGACCTGCATCTCCAATACTGTCTATCATGTGGCATTCTTCATCATCTTACGGGCAAGGCATGGCTTTGAAGACATGAAAGGTCACATCTTGATCCTTCACTTTCATGGTCAGCTCACCCTTCTGAACATCGATCAGTGTTATGCCTATAGCTAAGAAAGGTCATCCAAGAATGATGGGGACATCATTATCTTCCTTCATATCTAAAACTATGAAGTCCGCTGGAAAGACGAACTTGTCCACTTGATAAGTGTGATTTATACCCACATATTCTTATGCTATTAGCTTATTATTTTGTTAGTTTATATTACGTGTTTCATAGTTTCTTTTATGTTTTATTGATAAGAAGCATTAGAGCATGGATCTTGAGACAAATGGATGTGTTTTAGGAGTTTAAGGATACAAAAGAAGCACACAGTGAAGCAAAATATGTAGTAATAAGTCATCCTGGCAGAGGAGCTGGTGTCGTGACACCCCATACGATTTTTATCATCATAAGAAATCGGTTTTCTACATGTAGAATGACTCCAGGACTTCCCTATAAATACATAAGTGCGTCCAAAATCCTAGAAAATGAGAAAAAGACACAACTAGAGAGCTCTAAACAAATAATTTAGAAAGATCAAGGAGGGAATTGAAGAGCGATAAGAGGAGACGAAGACGGTGACGTTCGAAGACGAAGGAATTCGATTCGGGTTTTATCTTCTAGTTTTTTTTCTTTAAACTCTAATGATATCCAATATGTTCTTGACTCAGATTTCATTGTTCTTTAATTTAGTCATGAACTAATTTTATTCTTCTAGATGATGATGTTGTTGGGGCAGATGTGGAACCCCTAGGGTCGGATCGGTGTCTCGTGTAGCATAAGTGGGTCAAATCCTTAGATATGAAGCATGGGTATAATTTTAAATAATTTAATGAAATACTATATTTCATTACGAGTATATAGGAAAATATCAGGGCTGAATCGAAGTCTGAAAAATCCACAACGAGAAGAAACAAAATTGAACGCGCATGACGCGCGGGCTATACTGCGCATTGATTTTTTTTATTTCATTTGAATTTTATTTGTTTTAATCCCATCAGCTCTATGGAAACAGAGAGCTGAAGGGAATAAGGTCTTCAACTCTAAATCCTTTCAACCTTCCCTAAACACTCTTGAAAACACCCAAAATTAATTTTAACATCAAAACCAACATCAACACATGTTATACAACAAAAATCAAGATTTTCAAAATATCAAATACTTTTATAAAACATAAATTTATTCTAAATACGAACTTGCGTAAATTTTGAATCCAAAACACAAACCAAATTAAAATTCCATAATGAAGTGACTCGTGAATAATTCTAGGTCATCCAAATGTGATCAAGTGATTATAGAATGATAGCCTTAGCTCTAAGTTATTATCTAGAGTTCCAAACTATAATTTTATATCTATATCTAACATAAATATTTTGACCCAATTACAAACATATTGTGTTTATACTTCCAAATCATCCTAATATAATTAATTAGCGTAATTTCAACATTATGTATATAATACATAATTCATCACTATATGTCTCACTAATGAAAAACATAGCTTTTGGAGAAGATCAAACTTACTTAGCAAGGTTGATTCAAAGATCCAATCTACTTCTCCTTGTTGAAATATTATGGAGAAATTCCAAAGTTAGCAAGCTTGACTCCAAGATCCAATCTTGATTCCAATGCTAGCAAGCTTCACTCCAAGATCCAATCTTGATTTCTCCTAATTGAAATGTTGTAGAAATCTCACAAAGCTTCTCTAAACACTTCTCTAACTTAGGCTAATTTCCATAATTCTTGCTTGTATTTAGCTTTCTCAAGCATTTGTTTTGCTTAATTAAAACCTTCCTAAAGCTTTTTATTTATAGCAAAACTTAGGTAATTTTTAATTAATAAAAGTTGTAATCAAATTTTAGGTGGGTTTAATCTAATTTGTCCAAATATGTAAAATTAGGTGTGACTAATCTCTATTGTCTACCACTTTGATTTAATCCAATTAAATCAAAACAAGGATTAGGAAATATATTAGTTCAATGTTTGCCAATTTGATTTAATCCAATTAAATCAAGCCAAAACCACATATTATTACATACATATAATTATCATAATATCCTCAAATGGTAGAGATAATTATGATTTTATAATTAAGCCCTTGTTTAATTATTGAATTAATCCAAATAATCCAAGTAGGTCAAAGTAAATAATCAATCTTATCCAATAACATTTGATTATCTTAGTTGATAATTATAATATCAAATATTATCTTTATCAAAATTAATTGGCTAGTTAAGTACTCAATGAGTACACTTCATATTGGGACTCTCTAAGTTCAGACACGTTCGTCATATAAACCTAGCTAATATGTACTTAATTCGACCACCTCCGAATTCGCGAAGAACACGAAAGATCATTCTGAACTATACAAGTCGAGGTTATCACATATATTTAACAATCCTTCTGTCGTAGGCTATCCGAGTTGTGCTTAGGAAACATAGAATACATCGTCAAGTTTTCGAGGCGCACATCTCATGTCGACATGTAATGATTCTACATAACTGATGTGATCCACCCTAGGTGATCGAATTTGGTCAAAGTATTAAGAATCATGACTTTACTCACATGGATACCTAAACCTCTTATGGTACAAATACGGGCCGACGGATCCCATCTTGCTTCGTACTTGATTAATGAGTGCATAGTGTTGGTGTTTCGGGCGAAGGGCGCAGCGGAAGCGCGGTTCGGGCGAAATCGTAATTTAAAACTTTTTCAAATTACCGAATAAATTATACAATATCTAATATGAATAATTTATTCATATTTCACTAAACCTATTTATTCAATATCAAAAATCAACATAAATAAGGTTGAAATGTCGCGAAACTTTTACGAAAACTATTTTTCCGCAAAATGACGCAAATGTGTTTTTGACCGAACCGACCACCCGACACTTATGGGGACTGCCCAGGTCAGCCCCAATTGTGTTATGACAGTTCATGGATAGCCCAAACAGTGACGAACTCACAGTTTGGACAGCCCTCACCCGGTTGGCTCAAAAGTCACCCGGTAACACCATTTTTCGCCATTTTCGCTTATTTCAACTCCGAAACACTTTCCGATAATTGTTCCAATTCCCAAAACACATCCATTACATTCATATGACATCAAATTCATCACAAAATTTCCAGTTTTATAAGATCTGATCCAGAAACCGAAATAATGATTTTTCATGGTTTAAATCTAATTTTTCAAGACTAAATCAATTAATCAAAACACCAAATCAAGTCACCACATATGAATCCCCCAAGAACAATTATAGGCATTACAAGAGTGGTTATAACACTCTAGAATGGAAACACATCATCAAGTGAACAAATTAGATACTAATTACAATAATTTCATCCAATATACTTCATACATGCTTCATTAGCTTCCAATCCATCATCAATAACCAAAAGCCCCAAATTTTCAGATTTAAAGGAACCCTAGAACTATTCTAAGAATTCAAGAAAACATGAAACTAATTTCTAAGTTTGGGTTGTAGAATATTACTTTTTAATCTCTTGATTTCCAAGCTTTTTTATTGAATTTTTCCTTTATTTCTTCATGGAATCATCAAACAAATTTGAAACCCATTTTCTTAGAGGACTCACGGCCATGGAGATGATGGAATGAGAAAGAAAACAATTTTTTCCTTTTAATTCTTGAAACCGACTTTAGCAAGGGTATTTAGGTAATTTGGTAATTTTAATCTAATTAAATTCAATCAAACTTTATAGTAACCAATCAAAATTGAACATATACAGTTTAATAAAAAAACATGCCATGTGTTCCAATTATATATTACCATTTATCATACTAATTATGACAAATGGATAAGATATTTAATTTTCAATTATTTAATTATTTAACAATTAATAACTAAATAATTAAATAACATCCATATATGTATTTTATTTACATTAAATAACAAGTACATATATATTTGTGTCAAAATCTCATTTGACGAATAATTAATATGTATCTAATCGTATTATATATCAAATACAAATACACAATAATTAAGATAGGCCAAAATCCTCTAATACATGTGTTATCGTTTAACCGATTAAACGATCCGAATTAACTCATTTAATCCGGTGAAGTATTATGAATAATCCGTATTATTCATATCGTGTTGCCCAAGTGCTCAACGAGTACACTTCATATTGTGGGACTCTCTAAGTTTAGATTTATCAGTCACGAAATCCAATTTCGTGTCCATAATCCACCCACTCGTGAATTATGACGACCACAGATAATCTCGCTAAACTATGCAAGCCGAGGTCATTGCATACGTATAATCCCTCCGTCACAGGTTATCCATATTATACCTGCGATATAGAAGAGAACGTCAAATTCGTTCGATATAATATAGTCGGCTTTCAATTTACGATCTCTAAATAACACTCGGAACTAATTTCCAAAGTTATACCACGGCCATGAATTTACTAGATCGTAAACACGTGCGGATGCCTATGCCCTGTACACAGGACTGACAGATCCTATCTTGATACGCACTGGATATCATAAGCATCAGTCCATACCCAACGAACAGGCGGAGGTCTGATCATGAATTGATCGGTGACGTGACTACCATCAAAGTGTGGAGGATAACTCATATATCCCACTGTGGTATCTCAAGTCGAAAGACCACTATGCTCGCTCAACTCGAGAAGATTCCTATTGACGTTGGTGTATCATCTATTAGGAAATCTTCAGTGAGTCGTTCAGTGTCTTATCAAATAAACACCCACATGTCTATATGAGTCTCGCGAGACTCATCATTCACTGGGATAAACCATCAGACCAAGTCATGATATACGACATATACTGAGTCGTTCAGTGTATTATCAAATAAACACCCACATGTTTAAATGAGTCTCGCGAGACTCATCATTCACTGGGATAAACCATCGGACCAAGTCATGATATACGACATATACTGGTCTCAGTGGATTTTACTAACCGACCCGTGTTAGTAAATCTTGACCATGAACTTTATTTAAGGATATACATCTTATAGTGTGCTTCCCAATGCCAATTACAAACTACGTTGTAACTGTGTACTATATTATAAATCCTAGGGTCTTTGTCTAATATACATGTGTCACTGAACCAGATTCAGCTTCGATCAAATCGTAATCAGATATCTAATCGTAATTAGATCGAATAAGTGTAGAAAAGACGAGGGTGCTACCATTAAATTAGTAATATTATGGAAAATAGAGTTACTCGTATTTATGAATCGGACATAAATACGATCCGGATTGGCACTCTGAGCACCAACCCTAACAATTTCTCCCACTTGGTCTAGTGCCAATCCACGGTATCTTATACACATCTTAATGTGTATTGCATACTCATGGCCCATAAGAGCTCAAATTGCACTCAAAAGGTAGGCAACAACAAGTAATCCAGCTTAACAAATCGAGTCTGTCCAACAAACCCAACTGTTTTCCTTAGCCAGCATCTTTCATATTTTGTAGAATCAAAATTCCACATCAATATGACTCAGACGTTATATCAGTATTGTGTTATTTCTACTGAGTTGTCTATGTATTTAGAGATCAAATCCAAATACTATGAGACAACTGCAAGCACTACACTAATATGAAAACTTCTAATCTATAGAGTCACAATGCAACTTTATAAGTCAATACTTCATAAGTTGTAACTGATTCCACTAGTTTAGTAGAATCAATAATGACACTCCCACTGCATCTTTTCTGACTTTATATGAGAATGACCATCTAATGTCATAATTAGGATCAAAACTAATCTGACCTTATAGTTGCAGACTAAATTCTCTATTAATAAGAAACTCATTCTTAATGTCTCAAAGATCACAAAGAACGTGTTTCAAGACCCATCATATGGTCTGCATCATATCAAAATAACTCGTAACAATTACGATTAAATTGATATCTTTAATCACACATAATATAGTATTAATTACGCTATCATCTTATGATGCATAACATTGGCCAGACATTCTAATCAATCTTTCTTTCGACAAAGAAATCATCCTTTACGAAAGATGAATACTATATATATAAAAGACACGTTAACTGTCAAACGGTTATACTAGCTGTCATATATATATAGTCTTATTATGTTCTTTATTAGATCATATCTAATAAGCGATTAATGTGAGTATCTAACAAGTCTCTTAGTTTTATATCATATATGAAACTTTATATCAAATATAACAGAGACTACTCCCACTGCTTTCACGGAGAAAAGAAGACTTAGGTAAACTTTTTACCTCACAAACATCTTATTATTACTTTAATAATGATAATGTCGTTAGGATATATAACACTAGAAAGAAATTTGTACGCTCCCACTGACCCTATTATCACATATGTATTCTCTGTGCTTTGATAAAATCAGACAATCTGACTGTATCAAAATTAGAGAACACAGATTTTCAGAAAGCTTATTTGAGTCTACAATAGGCTCTATAAAATAGTATTCCAAACTGTGATCTTAACATAATACAAACTCTAGGGCCATTCCAGAATAAACTCTTCAAATAAAGCAACCACAACAGATCTCTCATTCGAAGAAATCACTCAACAACACCATTTTGCATTCTTTAGCCAAAATACAGTTTAATATCAACATTAACCAACAGATCTTTAACTGTTCAATTAGTGTGACTAGAGACAAGTATTCTCAGAATCTACAATAGACTACTGACGATAACCTTTCTCATTGTCATACTATAAAGGACAATCATTTATTAAGCTCACTTTGCTTTTGCTGCACAAATAATTTGCACATTTTATGAACTATTCATAACGAAAGCCTAATCAAGTTCAAAACTTAATTGCAGTAAGCTATGAAAAATCTTAGATCTATGATTCAATGATAATTTCCGAAATCAATATCAAATATCGCTCTTTTTATAAGCTATAGGATATTTTTCTTCGATAAGAAAACAACAGAATCATTAAGTATCAAATACTTTGTAAATGATTCTGACATCCTATTAAACTTACGGAAGAAAACATAGGGTCATTTCATCTAATTAATTTTGCAGTTCCTGTTAGACAATTATGACCCATAGCATCACTATTTGTAAAGAACATTGTATTTTTGTACAAATTAACTATGTGACAAAAGGAAATTGCTATTTTATCATTATTGTAATTGGATTACTTGGATATATATTAATGATAAAAGTCCATATGATTAAATCAGATTAATAGGATATGAGACAGTATCAATCCACGAACGGTTTAATCATTAAATATCCTTAGTCGAAGTATTATCGAGACTGGACATTGATAATGCGAAATAGACTAGTATTAAACGTGTGCGCGTTATGGAAGCTTAATGGTATAGTTCTCATATATTTAGGTATTGGACACTTATGCAAGTATAATAAAAGTTCTGTTAGTCGTTGGACCGGGAACAGTTCGCTCTGGATAGACCTACTTGGAATCTCATTGGTAGTATGATTATGTGTCTATGGGAATCCGAATCAGGGTAGGTATATGTGATCTTTAACCTGAGACTTACGTTGCTATTACTTGCGACAATCAGTTTATTTTAGTATTGGTCGTCTGGAGCTTTAACATGTTCTGTGTACGCCTGTATTGGGTTTACTGAGAATCGTAGTGTATTGGATGTGATGTCAAGATGAGAGTATCACTTCAGTCATATTGAGATGATGGTCACACAGGATACGTAACTAGTACTCTTAAAAGCTGCAGCTATCAGGATAGTATGACTAGGTCACGACTTCTCGATTACAGGGATTTGTTACCCGGGATCCGATATATGCTTCGTACGGGGCAGACACAGAGCCAGCCTTAGGCCTAACATGTGACATCAGATACTGGATCGTATTACGTATTACATTATATTAGTATTACTACGCCTGCTATAGATGATATTCCTCGGTGAATATTTTTGGTGAATTGGGTAGGCACGGTGCTTTGCTAGAAGCCAACCATGTCTTGTAAATCGGTGAGAACATGGTACGGGGTACGCATGTGTTCGGATAGAACGATAACCGTATTTAATGCCAACATATCCAGGAATCTCTTGGGTCGCTTCCCAAAGATTCACCAATGACATTTGACTCAAATAGAATTAATCTGAGATTAATTATGAGAGAGAAATTAATATGGGATTAATTGCGGTAAAAATTAATCTGGGATTAAATTCGTATAGAAGAGAGAACGCGATTAATTTAGAATTAATCAATAAAATAAATTTAATAGTTAAATTGGATTTTTCTATTTAATTTATTTATTTAGCGCTAAAATAATATATGCATATATTAATTGAAATCAGATTTCAATACGAAATTAAAATTGAATTTTAATTCGGGCGAACGAATTAATTTACAATTAATTCGAAAGGGACTATGGTAATAATTTTACGAGGAATAATTATTTAATTAAATTGGATTTAATTATGTAGCAACGGTAAATTCGTTTAATCGGAATTAAACGAACCCGTGCCCAAGTTTAGTTGTGTGTTTAGGAAGCCAACACAAATTTTGAATATAAATGTGGTGGGACCACATCACTTACATCAAATGTCAATAATTGATGAAAGTAGTTGGCAAAATTAATTATACTCATTACACACACAACTACCAAGTTTTGAACACAGCACACCAACTCTCTCTTCTTCCTCTCCTTGGCCGAATTCATCTCCCATGGAAGTGAATTTTTTGCTTCAAAAATTTCATCAAAGCTAGCACTTGGAGGAGTCAAATAAGGTGATAGGGAAACTCACCTAAGGCACAAAACAAGCTTGGAGCTTCATCCAAAGGTTAAATTGAAATTTCTCCAAATTACATTGTAAGTGATTCAGCCACTTTTCTTGTAATTTTCTCACATAGAATCATGTTTAGGATCTTGTGGCATGTCTTAGAGACTAACAATGGTATCAAAGACTTGATAAATATGATTTTGAAATCTAGGGTTCATAAACATTAATTAGGAATTTTTGCTTGGAGCATGAAAATTCAAAATTGAGTTGTTGGTGTTGGGAAGCGGCCGCGAGTGCGCAGCGAAAAATTAAATAAATCAAATTATGATGCCATTATCCCTTTGCCCAAGACCCATTTGTTTTGATTGTTCTACAAGCCTAGGCATGTTACTATATATTATAAGCATAAAAACTCATAAAACATGCAAAGAACATAAACCTAAACATGCTAACTATCATAAGAACTCTAAATAAAATAAAGAATGAAGAAGACTTACTTGAACCGAAGACTCCTCCAGTCCTCCCTCCAATCTACAAGCTTTTTCTCGAACTCATCAAGCTCTTCCACGTTCCAAAGAGCCACCCAAGTGTGTGGCCTCCAAAGGTGCACACACCAAAGCCAAAACTCAACGGCAAGACTAAACCTTGAGTGCACGGGTATTTTGTCCTTGGTGCTAGCCTAGGCAAATACCTCAAAACTTGTAACTCGAGGTTCCTCTAGTCAATTAGACTTAAGGATCCTCAAAATCAGTGGCTTACTCTTAAACTTTAGAGTTGCTCACTTATATAAACCCAAGGTATGAAAGGTTTGGTGCAAAAATTTGTAAAGAATTCTTTGGGTTTATATATGTGCTCCAAAGACAACAAAATTAATTAAGAATCTGATGTGGGATAAAAGCTAATTTAATCTTAGCCATTGGATTTTAATTTAATGGTTTAATGAGATTATAAAACCCTAATAAGAGTTTGGGCCGAATTGGAATTCAAAACAAATAACAAAAAAAATTTACTATTCATATTACTATTCACGTGATTTATTTATTTATTTATTCCAATTCCCAAAGTGCCCTTATCGTCATTCACCAATCCCTAAGCGACTATGGAACCTCATAAATGATCTGTTCAATAATTAAACACATTGAACCATTTATGAACAATTCCTACAGCAATTATATATGCTATTAAATTTGTACTGTGCACTGTTAACCATTGATTTCGACTTTGTTGTGTGTGACCTTTTGGGTTCCCCTCAAGTTATACATGAAATGAATCGTGATAATTTAATCAAATATAAATTATCCTCCGATCAGATAGTCGTTCGATTTCAATGACCAAGGTTGACATCTAGCAATATGCCGAGGCCCCCAAATAAGAAGGAAAGATATATACCCATTCTGCATGCGATTTACATATGATACGAACCCTCACCTCAATGTATCCCCACCGTTTGACCTAGGGTATGGAAAGTGTCTACCCATATAGTCAAAGGTATGATGTTGATAGTGTTATGAATCGTGCTAACCCAAGAATCACATGATTCTTCCGCTGCGGCCACAGTCTCAAGCACTGATCACACATATATCAACCCGCGAACTGGAATACTACTCTTATAAGAAAATATTATGGGCTTTTAATATTATGAAGTTCTTCCCACTCAATTGTTTTAAAATTTTAAGCAAATCACATCAACCCTAATATGATGGATTTCTTGTGGGCAAGGATCCCATTATCATCATTTCATAACTCTGACTAGGGCCGGTCATTATAAAATACGATAATTAGGTAGGTTCCCAACCAATTTATGATATAAATCACAATTCCTTGATCATTGGGTTGGGCAATCAAACATTCCATAACTTATGCTAGTCCATATGGACACCCAATCTTTTCCACTAAGTTATAAGACCACGCCTAAGGGTCACTGCGTCTTATGACTCAGAAAAGTCAAACCATTGTCAATAGTACGATTTAGGGACAAATTGGTATTAGTCAGTCTGGGAAGGCCAAGTCATGCCAATACGGTTTAAGCCCTTTGGGTCTATACTTTACAATGGGAGGCAAATTTTAGACTTAAATTATTATTTAGGATTTTAGCAAGTTTAAGTGAATAACTGTCAAATGGATTCCTCCATAGAAAATTCCCTAGAGGGAGGGCAGAGAGAACTCTCTTAAATACCCTTACCTCTTAGGCTCTTATTGCCTTGGTGACAGGAATAAACAATAGATCCTCCAAATTAGTCCAACACTTTAAATATGCTTTAAGGTAAGCTTTGAGTAAATGATATCTAAATATCTTCACAGCTTTTCCTTTTGGCTATAAAAAGGTAGTGAGTGAAGGAAGACACCAAATCATTATCTAACTCTAGTAATACCTTTAGTTAAATTAACTTTAGTTTGGAAAGTTTTATTAACGTATTGGTCCCACCCCACTTGTATCTTTTATAATGTCTTTTATTATAAACAAGTGATTTATATTTATTAGCCTTAAAGGTAATAAATCTCTAAGTTCATCACGGAATAATTACTTAGCTAAAGGATAAGCAATACACTCTCTATTTCCTTAGAAAGTCTCTATATGTTTGCACCCTAAAATAATCATGCCAATTTTAATCATACATAGAATCATCAAGCATATGAGTTTTAATATGTTGGAATTATTTTAGGCATTAAATAACTTTGATTAATATTTAATTATGATATTACATTTTATTTTAATCAAATAAATTTACTATTCACATTTTTTTACAAATGCGTGAACTTTAAATGTAATTTCACAATTCAAATATTAACCAAATCATGCAAAACTTATTCCTAAAATTAAGTTCAGGGTGTTAGCTTTCCAACGTGCTTTTAAACACCCAATTTGGAGTTCAAATGAGAGAAAACTAATCAAAACAAAACCAGCGCGCTGATACCACTGTTGGGAAGCGGCCGTGAGTGCGTAGCGGAAAATTAAATAAATCAAATTATGATACCGCTATCAATTTTCCCAAGACCCATTTGTTTGGATTATTCTACAAGCCTAAGCATGTTACTATATATTCTAAGCATAAAAACTCATAAAACATGCAAAGAATATAAACCTAAATATGCTAACTATCATAAGAACTCTAATTAAAATAAAGAAAGAAAAAGACTTACTTGAACCGAAGACTCTTCCAGTCCTCCCTCCAATCTACAAGTTTTTTCGAACTCAACAAGCTCTTCCACATTCCAAAGAGCCACCCAAGTGTGTGGCCTCCAAAGGTGCACACACCAAAGCCAAAACTCAACGGCAAGACTACGCCTTGAGTGCACGAGTATTTTGCCCTTGTTGTTAGCCTATGCAAATACCTCAAAACTTTTAACTCAAGATTCCTCTAGTCAATTAGACTTAAGTTTCCTCAAAATCAGTGGCTTACTCTTAAACTTTAGAGTTGCTCACTTATATAAACCCAAGATATGAGAGGTTTGGTGCAAAAATTTGTAAAGAATTCTTTGGGTTTATATATGTGCTCCAAAGACAACAAAATTAATTAAGAATCAGATGTGGGATAAAGCTAATTTAATCTTAGTCATTGGATCTTAATTTAGTGGTTTAATGAGATTATAAAACCCTAATAAGAGTTTGGGCCGAATTTGAATTCAAAACAAATAACAAATTTTTTTTTTACTATACACGTTATTTAGTTATTTATTTATTTATTTATTCCAATTCCCAAAGTGCCCCTATCATCATTCACCAATCCCTAAGCCAAGATGGAACCTCATAAATGATCTGTTCAATAATTAAACACATTGAACCATTTATGAACAATTCCGACATCAATCATATATGCTGTTAAATTTGTACTATGCACTGTTAACCATTGATTTCGACTTTGTTGTGTGTGACCTTTTGGGTTCCCCTCAAGTTGGACATGAAATGAATCGTGATAATTTAATCGAACATAAATTATCCTCTGATCAGATGGTCGTTCGATTTCAATGACCAATGTTGACATCTAGTAACATGCCAAGGCCCCTAAATGGGTAGGAAAGATATATACACATTCTGTATGCGATTTACATATGTTACGGTCCCTCGCCTCACTGTATCCCCACCGTTTGACCTAGGGTATGGAAAGTGTCTACCCAGATAGTCAAAGGTATGATGTTGATAGTGTCATGAATCGTGCTAACCCAAGAATCTCACATGATTCTTCCACTGCGGCCACAGTCTCAAGCACTGATCCCACATATATCAACCCGCGAACTGGAATACTACTCTTATAAGAAAATATTATCCGAGACTTTAACTTGTCCACTAGGGCTGCCTAGGGGTTTAAAGGTTTGTTGTATATGCTAAATGCCATCGTGATCCCTACGAAAGTGGCCTAGTTAATTTAGTTACTTTTATTTAGTCTTTTGCTCGTGACTAGTAAAATCTTAAGTTTAGGGGTGTTTGATAAGTGTGATTTATACCCACTTATTCATATAGAGAAGAATGTGTCGCGACACCACTTCTAACGTCGTGACGTCCAGACGATTTTCAGCATCATAAGGAATCAATTTTCTACATGCAGAAGGACTTCAGGACTTCCCTATAAATACATAAGTGCATCCAAAACCCTAGAAAATGTGAAGAAGACACAACTAGAGAGCTCTAAACACATAATTTAGAGAGATCCAATGGGGGAATTGAATAGCGACAAGAGGATACGAGGGCTTTGACGTCCGAAGACTAATGGATTCGATTCGGGTTTTATCATATATTTTCTTTCTTTTAACTCTAATGATATCCAATATGTTCTTGACTCAGATTTCATTGTTCTTTAATTTAGTCATGAACTAATTTTATTATTCTAGAGGATGATGTAGTCTATGCTTGAACCTATGTGTTTGATTGGCAATTAAGTATTGTGAAGTTTTAATTCAGTTTATTTATATTTTCTTGTGTTTAATGCTTCTGGTTTGTTGACCTCAAATTATATGTTTCCATGTTTTGAATCTATCACTCGAGGGAGGGGATTTTGAATAGAATCTAGAAAATATAACCTAGGAATATTATAGAGTTCCGGAGGCCTATAATTAATTTGAAGTGGTTAATAAAGAATCACATAGCATAATGAATTATTAATTACTAGATTTTTATAGGGATATCGAAGTCAATAATTAATACTATTTTCACTTGACGCTCGGTATGAGGGAGTAGAATAATTTATGATTCTTGACTTACAAACTAAGAAATTGAGTAATAATTGATTGGCATAACAAATACATAAGGGATAGATGGGTGAAATCAGACTCTAGAATTCCTCTCATCCTGGTCTTTCTTAATTAAACATTTTGACTTCTTGTTTCTTTAGTTTTTTTTTTAATTTTATTTTAGTGTAATTTAAATTATTTCTAAATAAAGTCAAGTTTAATAATTATAGTACTTAATGTAAATTTGATTTCAATCCCTATGGGTTCGACACTCTTACTTATCTTTTCTAAAACTTGACACCATATACTTACGGTACGATATTTTTACAAAACCATTTTTACCAACATGTCCTCTATTTTTCCTAGCGGGTAGGTGGGGAATCTTTCTACTAGCTGCAATGTAATTGTGGTTGGTCTCGCCTCTTCCAAACCCAATTTATTGTAGATAGACAGAGACATGAGGTTAATGCTCACACCCAAATCACATAGAGCTTTACCAAAATAGTGGTTGCCAATGGTACATAGTATGGTAAAGCTATCAGGATCCTTCATCTTAAGGGCATGTTCTTCTGTAGGATGACACTGAATTCCTCTGTAAAGGCCATAATTTCAAACTCACACAATTTTCTTTTCTTTGACAAGATGTCTTTCAAAAATTTCATATTGCCTGGCATTTGATCTAGTATCGCGGCGAAGGGAATGTTGATATGCAGTTTCTTAAAGATCTCTAAGAACTTTGAAAAATGCTTATCTAGCTTGTTTTGTTGCAAACACTGAGGAAATGGAGAAGGTTGATAATCTATAGGGCTTGCCTCTTCGGTATTTCCTTCATCTCTCATATTTTCATTGGTAGGCCCTACCTCATTCTATGTAGGCTGCTATATCCCAATTTCCTTATTGATGACAGTCTCACTCTTCAATATAATATCCTTGCAAGACTCACTATTTTGGCCTATTAGATTAGGTTCTGTATCACTCGGGATAGCACCCAATGATATATAATTTTGCTCACTTGCCAATTGTCTCATTCATTCTCTAGTATATTCCTCTCTGTTGGTCATAATGAATTATTATTAGTCATTTCTTCTAATAGATCCCACACTTGGTTTTCCTTTTTTCGCATTAGTGCACCTCTCGCGACTGCATCCTTTGTCGACTTCATCATCCCACTCAGCCCATTATAGAAAGTCTGTACTTGCAATCGTTTGGCGATATCGTGATTAGGGCACTTCCGTAGCAGCTCCTTGTACTTTTTCCATGCCTCATAAAGGGATTTATAGTCATACTGCTCGAAGAATGTGATGTAAATTCTTAACCTTACAGTCCTAGCTGGTGAAAGTATTTTGCAAGAAATTTTAATGCAAAGTCTGCCCAAGTAGTGATGGACCCTGCTGTTATTGAATAAATCCATCATTTAGATCTATCTCTTAAGGAGTATAGAAATACTAACAACCGTGTTGCTTTATCTGCCCCTCGGTTGTAATTAAACTTGTTGCACACTTCCAGAAAGCTACTAATATGGGTGTTTGGATCTTCAGTTACACCATCCCCAAACTGCACCGACTGCTGAATCATCTGAATGCATGTTTTAATGTCATATATGTTTGCTGGTATTGGTGGCAGGACGATGCAGGAGATGAAACTGTCAACCACCGGGATTGTCCTATCCTAAATGAGAATTTGTGGTGTTGCTTCCAAGGGTTCCAATTGTTCATACTGAGATGTGCCTCTTGGGCTTCTTACATATCCATTCTCAATTGATGGAAAGTTCTAACAATATCTGTGTCAAGCAAAATGAGTTCACAGCTTCGATTTCGTCTCATATACCACTCAAGGACAACGAAATAAAAAAATATTTTTGAAGCATACAAGTGATTAGGCAATATAATTAAACTTCTATTGATATCAATTTCCATTTGATATCATTAAATGCCTTAATCATAAATTTAAACCCCTTCTCATATCACATTGAATTTATTGAGTTAAATTACATGTATGTGACTACTTAGTTGATTTGCATTGAAAATGCCTTTTCCATTTAACATATTTTGAATGAAAATGAAATTCATGTATATATACATAATTTCTCATTGGTATAATGAAAAGCATGAATATTTGATTGTTTATTAATTGATATCATAATTATGGGATGAAATCATTAAAAATTCATTGATCATTATTCAATTGGAATCATTGGTATAAAATTTTGATAAATTCACTATGCATGATTTCTACATCTTATGGCAAAAAGATGGAAATATCAAATGTGTATATTTTTAAATTTTGGTATCATCATTTAATGCACATATTAATTGTATCTCATTTAGACTTAAATTTTTGCTTCTCCACTTTTTGATAATGTCAAAGGGGGAGAAATCATTAGAATGAGATTAAAACTTGTTTTACCATCACCCTTGGATTAAGGGGGAGTAATTGTACTAATGTGTTTGTCTAAGTATTATAGAGCTATTTTGAAGACAATCACACATTGAGGGGGAGCTTATATTGAGAGGGAGCAAAATCGTCAACATTTGGACTCCTAAAAGCTCACAAGTTTTAAGGGGTTGCCATCATCAAAAAGGGGGGAGATTGTTAGTGACATAGTCACATAATGGATTTTGATGACGTCAATGAGAGTGAAGTCTTCGACGCGCAAATGCGAGACGATACAAAAAGATGTCGAAGCACAACATGGTGAAGAGCGAGAATGTGAAGACTTGCGGCAAATCGAGATAATCTTGCGAAGTCTTAGGTTAGAGCTCTAATTGTAATGTGAATTGTATATTCAAGTGCCTAAGCTCATAGGAAACATGCACATTCACTTAGATGCATTAGGTTCTGTGAAATCCCATTGTTTGGGTAGTTGTAAAGGTTTGTGAGTGAGCCTACATAGAAAACTCAAATTGTAAATAGTGAACCTAGTCGCTAAAACACTTGGTTGCGGGTGAGCCACAAAAACACGCTTTTAGTGGAAATCTTCAAGCGCGGCTTGAGGGAGTGGACATAGGCACGTTTGGCCGAACCACTATAAATCTCGGTGTTGTTTTCTCTATCCTTATACTTTTACTTATTGCAAGTTTATTTATATTTATATGTGTTAATTAGAAAACTTGCATATAGGTTATTTATTGAAATAGAGAAAATTAACCTAAGTGCTTAATTGGTAATAAGAGTTGAAATCGGCAAAGATTTTTAATTCCGCATTTATAGGCGATAACCCACTTCACCCCCTCTGGGAATATAGTATTGTTGTCGCTAGTGCTTGTAGGTAATTTCAGCAATAATATTTTGTGGGTCAGGAACAACAGCTGCAATGAAAAGGCTGCAAGAAGTTATGGGGATTGCAGTAGCTTCAACTCTGAGAGATAAGCTTGTAAGATATTTAAGAGATGAAGAGAGATGAGTTGTTTTTGTAGGGCCATATGAGCACCATTCAAATCTTCTCTCATGGAGGCAGAGCTTAACTGAAGTTGTCGAGATTGGCCTTGATGATAATGGCTTACTAGATATTGAATCTTTGGAATCACAACTTCAGTTGTATACACATGCTAAGAGACCAATATTGGGTTCTTTTTCTACTTGTAGTAATGTCACAGGAATTTATTCAGAAACAATATCAATTGATGGACTTCTTCACCAATATGGAGGTTTTGTATGCTTTGATTTTGCTGCAAGGTATACAAAATTTTATGCACTTGAATCATTTTTGCTTCAATTTTATCATTAGATGCTAATTTTATGGCCTTGATTACTATGATTTTAGTGGTCCTTATGTGGAGATTGACATGAGATCAGGAAAAGTAGATGGTTATGATGCAATATTCCTCAGTACACACAAGTTTCTTGGAGGGCCAGGAACTCCAGGTATCCTTCTGATCAACAAGGCTCTTTATCAGCTGGGTTCATTTCCCCCTTCAACTTGTGGAGGTGGAACTGTTAATTACGTCAATGGCTTCAATGAAAAGGTATAATCTCTGGGCTCTAATTTTTTATTTTGGACAAGATCATCTCCTTATTTTTTCCTCTTAATACTATCATCTAATGACATATGACATATAAATTTTGTTAATTTCATAACCATTTAACTGTTGTGGGGTTCGAAGAGTTTCACTTAATTTTGTACTAAAGCCCGCTCCAATAAGATCTGGACAATTAAATTTTGATCCAACAACGAAATAAAATTTTATTTTGAATTTTTTTATTTGAAATATTTATGATCCAACTGTCACAATTTGACATGAGTGGAGCCCCGTAAAACCGGTGTTGTGAGACTATGGAGTAGGTATTACCCCTTTTTTTTATTGATATTTATCCTTTTCTCATTATTATTTTTCTGTTTTCAGCAAAGCCAATAACTGCCTGATTGGGATGGTATCCCTAGGGGCTGCAAATTCTGGATATTAATCTGGATTTCTGCATTGAGAAAAATTTTATAATGTAATCTTAGTATCCTCGTATGGTATAACATAGAATAATATAATAATATTTTATCACGTATATTAAATATTAAAAATTATTACATAAATAATAATTATATTTAATATAACAAAAATTACTTATGAATGCAAATATTGTAGGACACTTTGTATTTGGAAGACATAGAAGAAAGAGAAAATGGAGGTACTCCTCAAATTATTGAAGCGCAAGCATTGGCCTTTTGGGTAAAAGAATACATTGGATATGAAATAAACAAGAAACAAGAAGAAACTTACATTGAGAGAGCACTTGAGAAGCTTCTACGTACCAAATCAAAACATAAAGGTTTTGAGAAATACAAGCGCCAAGAGACAAGCAATATTATCATTCCTCATATATTCCACAGCAAATTGTTCGCAAGAGAACATGAAAATTGAGAGAGATAAGCCTAAGCCTCCCCATGGACCCTTCGTTGCAACACTCTTCAATGACTTGTTTGGCATCCAGGAGGGTGTGCTTGTGCTGGCCCATATGGTCACAATCTTCTTGATTTTGATGAGAAGAAATCACACCTTGTTCGTTCTGCAATACGAATGGTCATTACTCATTAGTTCTATCACATTTATTTTGCCATATACAATGACACTTTTGTCCTCTTAAAAATTAGTTTTAACATTTAGACACAAGATAAATTTTTTTAACATCTTTCAAAAAAAAAATATATAATTTTTTAACATTTTGTTTCATTTAGAGTTTGCAATCGTTCAGGATACTTGAGAATTGCCAATTCGGGTCCTATTTCGATTGTGGATTCAGGAAAAATACCTCATGAATCTCATATCGATTTTTGAATCAGGATGATTTTCCGTCCCGATTCTTAATCAAGATTCAAGATTTTTTTAAGAAAAAATAGGGATTTGGGATTAAAAAAATCTTCTGTAATCCTGCCCAAAATTATTGAAAAAGACAAAAAAATATTCTAAATCCAGTACTAAATAATAATTGATCCCGAATCTCGATCGAAATTTGAGATTTTATACCTTTCATAATTTCGTCATTAGTACTAAAATACATTCATATAAATTGTTAAATGTGATAAGTGTCATATTTAACCTTCAACAATGGTCTTTTATGTGACTATATATTTTAATAGCAAGGATGAAATGGGCATTAAAATTTATCAGAGACCTCAGTGATAAAAATTTAACAGAGATGAAAGTGTCGGTTTCCCTAAAGATTTTGATGCCTTATAATACTCAACTTCTGCAGGGTCATGTTGGATTGAAACCGGGATGGACAAGAATTAGCTTCCCTTTACTACATGTCGAACGAGGAATTTGAAATCATTCTTGCTGCATATGGCCAGCGATTTCTTCCCTTGTATCACTTCAGTGTGAAAACAGGCAACTGGTGCTTTAAAAGGACAATTAAGGAAAATAATCACAATATCAACAACTCTTTGGCTTATCTACAAAGCACAAGAATCCTGACAAGAAAAATCTGAAAATGATCATCATCAATCAGTATGCTTCTTATTTGGAGAATCCTAAACATATTGCGAGTTTTCTCCCCAAGTTTCCACGTCAGCGTAGTCTACCTGAAGACATAGACACCGATATCCTGCACTTCAGGATATAATTATTCCGTAGGATTTTTGTTATGGAAATTGGATTTAGATCATTTGTAAATTTTGTAACGAGGGTGTTTTTGAAGAATGTTAAAAATTGTTAGGTAATAAGTGAAATTATGGCTAAAGAGAGGAGGAGTATTTAGCAGACAAATATTCACGATTACTTTGATAACTTAGCTTATTACTTTTGGGCTTATTACAAATAGTAGAATTTTTACCTCTATATTATAAATAATTTTTTGGTATCATCATTGTAAGGGTACGTGATATCACCAAACAGTAATATTATTTATCACATAAAAATTGGGTTAAATAAAAATATCATTTATTTAATTATTTTTTACTATTTAACAAACATGATAAAATATTATTGAATTGTTATATGAGTTATATGATACTGCCATTACATAGAAGATATTTTATTACCTTATAAAAGTTTGTAAATTACGCATGCACAAGATTTTTTTAAAATTTTGATGGATAGTTATTAAATAATAATTTAAATAGAACTGAATCTTAATCAAGCATTATTATTAAAGCATATGTGGCAGAAGATTTTGAAAAATTTAACACAACTCAACTCAATACTGAATCATAATTCAACTATTGAACCCATATAATGCCTTGTGTAGGATTAACTTTGAATAGGATTGACTTTTGTGTATGAAGTAAATTGAACCCATCTCCATTCACTTAATTCAAATTATGGAAGATGAACTTAACCCAATGAATCTAAATTTTTGACTTGCATCATCAACTATAGGATTTTCTTATTCTTCGTATTTTGGTTAAAATATTCTTATTTGATGTCCGATTGAGGTAATTCAAGTTACGTTGGAACGGGAACTCAAATATATACTATTTTATAGTTCAAAGAAAAATTCATAGCCTTCCTTGTAAAATGTGTGATGATCGTACGACATTACTAGCGTTTTATATTTTAGTTTACTTTATATTTAAGTGACACCGGCTAAATTTTAATATTATTTTACATAGCTCATGGACATGATTTATATGTTATTATTTTTTTATTGGATTTAGTTAATTAAGATTATCATATTAAGAGTTGAATTAGGATTATCCACCTTATAAAAGGATAGCAAACATTATTTTATTTATCAGATTTTATTAATAAATATTGACATTTTGCATGAGTGGATTCTTGTTTGAGTGGGTGATTCCGCTCTTTGTTCTTGAAAGAACTTCAACTTATTAAAGATATTGTTGGCCTTTGTGGCATTTCAAGCAATCCGAGATTTAGAGACTTTATTTCTCTAAGGATTTGATCTTCCATCAAACCAGTTTTTTGGCTTTCTTAGGCATGTATTCAATCTTTAATGGGTTATTAAGGTATCACTCTCACGAGATTTAAATCAGTCGGAATCAGATTTTTGGTTTTCTATAGCCATGTATCAATTATTTTGTTTTTTTTCGTGTGTTCCTTTGGGAACTTTTCTTTCATGCACATCTAGACCTATTTTTGGGCTGTTAGTTGAAGCAAATTTAAGCCAAAATAGCTGCTATTTCTGCTACTGATTCGCTTCTATTTATGTTATTATTTACATATGATTTTGGGACTTATTTTTTCACTGATTTGCTGCAGTTTGGGAGCACATGACTGTCATTTTTTTGAATAGTCCTCTGTGAGCGATTATGGTGGGAACTTTGTTAGTGTTGTTGTGATTGTGGCAATCGGACGTATACACGATATTTTAGGGAGAATTTATGGAGTTATACTGCTTCACAAGCTACTAGATATTCATCATACATGGTGGAGTTTGTAATGTAAGATACTTTATATTCCTTCATATTATGACTCCACCAACATGGGTGAATATTAATCCAGACTTAGATTTCCTAAAATCTCTATCTGACTGACAATCTAAATCAATATTAGTATATTCATTCAGGATTAAATCCTATGTAAAATAGACAATCATATAATTTATCGTTCTCCGAAAATACTTGAGAATTTTTTTAATCCCCATCTAGCGATCCAATTATGGGCTAGATTGATATCTCATGACTAGTCAACTTATATAATATATGTCAGGTCTCGTGCATAGTGTAGCATACATGAGACTGCCTATTATAGAGGCATAAGGAATTCATCTTATAATCGTAAATTTTTTAGGTATCATGGGACATTGTTCCTTAGACAAGTGAGTTATATACCGAGAAGATATGTTACCTTTCTTGGAATTCTGCATCGCAAATCGCACCAGTATCTTTTCGATGTAAAATGCTTAAGACAGTGTTAACAATCTTTTCTAACGATCTCGAATGATCTCTCTCATAAATATTTCATTTGGAATTTGTTAACTAGCCAATCATTTACATCTGATAATATATCTACATCATGCCTAATGAGTAAAATGTCATCAACATAAAGTATGAGGAAACCCACTTTCATATCGATGATGCATTTGTATGTTGGGATATATGCATTAGAGCATCATATAATATGTAAACAAAATTTATTTAAATGAATGAACGATGCAATTTTCATTTATCAATTTTTTTTTTAATTCGTATATTATAAATTTTCATATATGCCCTTGGTTTCTAATGTATTTTTAGAGTTAGTGTATAAGTGTTATATACAAGGGAATTGAAGTATAAAATTATTAATATAAAATAGTCCGTAAAGAACAAACAAAGATCGGTACTTTGTTTATGATTTATCTACAACTGCAGTCCATTCCATAATTATATAATGAACTTGATCTGGGATCTTTCATGTGATGATATGAGATTGGAGATACCTTATATAATGTGATGATATAAGACTAGACCAAGACATAAATGAATTATATTTAATATCCATTAAATAAAGAAATTCATATCAGCCTAATATATGATCATAAATAAATTGATCTGAATCATGAGTGTACTAGGAAATTCTTCTTGGTAGGCTATGTCCGTTGATTTACAAAGGTGAGATCGGTGTAGCAATCTCCATTAATAACTATGTACTTTGGGGACATGGTTTGATATGTAGCTGGGGCATTTTACATAAATATGAAATCTACTCATTCTTCTGAGAAGTAGATGAGTATCTTTCTTAAGGGTTGGTTCAATACTTGAACAATTAGAGCGCTCGAATCTTTCTATTACGAATAAAAAGATAAAATTCATAATAGTAATGAATAGATTGTTCATTAGACAATTAATAATACCTAAGGCACAAGAAATAATTAGAGAGGTATAACGAACATTATAATTATCTCTATAAAAAGATACTCGTGGAGGATCAATTTATATGCAGTGATTATATCAGTGGTCGCCGACATGACTCAATATAATATATATATATATATACGGTGATGAGAGTTCGGCTTCAGTTTTTAATGTAATAAGGGGAAGTTAATAATTCAAGATATTTGATTAAAAACTTTAATCAATATCTCGATATTATTGGAGCTTGGAGATGTATGTCCATTTGATCTCCGTGCTAACTTGATACACTATATAAGGCCATAAATTGTTAATCTCAAGTTCAACTTCAGTTTTTAGTGGAATAACTTGAAGTTATAATCAGGATATTTGATTAAAGAGTTTTAATCAATATCCCGATATTATTGGAGATTAGAGCTGTAAGTACATTTGGTCCCCGGGTAAAAGAAAATATTTGATTTTTTTAATCATAATTTTTTCATATAATATTAGTAGCTAAATATATATATATTTTTAAAAAAAAAAAAAAAAAAAACAAGAGAAATTATGTGATCGAAACCGGACTTAAACATGGACAGCTCACTCATGTGTCGTCCATGACATAATCTAATTTTTATTCTCAAGTAATATGCACATTTTTTCTTTAATGCCCGTCACGCAATTGACTTTTTTATTAGCTTCCTGTCACGTAGAAAGGTAGTATGAGCCCACTCATGAGTAAGTTCGGTTTTAATATCATATGGAAGCCGATGTAAGAGCTCATACTAAAAAATAAAATAAAATAAAATAAACTAATTCAAGAGTATATGGGACTTTTCCCCTAACATATACCAATATACTGCGGAAATTAACTTATCGAAAATGTGAAAGCAGAAATCATTTTCATTTAAATTTTAGTGAGAGAGAAAAAATTACTTTGAAATTGAGAATAATGAAATGATTTTTAAAAAAGGGACAAAATTTAAATAGTCAAATTATTAGGTTGATGTAAATTTAAGTTTTCATTTAATATTATCAATTATTTTTGACACGAGTCTATTTAAAAGTTATAAAAAGAGACAGACAGGAGGTTAAAGAGAAATTGGGAGAAAAAGAAAGAATTTATATGTGCATTATCATGGTTGGACCATCATGATGTGCTATTCATAAACGATTTTCATAATCTTTAACAAGTTTAATTCCATATTTTATCATGATTTTTAAGACTTTAAATATATTTTAAGCATCAAAATTTGCCGAATATATAAAACTGATATGAGCTTAAAGATAATTATACTCTGAACAAAGGGTTGTGTTCTTTTTGTGGTGTATTAATAGAGATGAAAGGAGGAAATATTGACAGAGTTACAGCAAAACATATTTGTCTCACAAGTATTACTCTTATTATAACAACCATACTTCATATGGCTCGCCAAAACCTTCCCTTTGATGCTACTGCATTTTTTTCTCGCAGCATGCCCTTCTTCAGGTTTGTTTTCTTTCCTCTACAAATATGGATATGTATGAGACGTTTTCCGGTACGAATATTTGTAACGTTTTGAAAACACTTCTAGTTCAAATTCGTATTTTAAAACATGCAAACGTCAGCGACAGAATGTTCATTTACATAAATATATGTATATGACCTTGAAATATAAATATGTAAAGTTGTCTTTTGTTTTCTAGTTTAGTTCAGAGTTGCATGATATCCCGAATAGCTCAGTGTCCATTGAACCCACAAGGAATAGTGAGAATGAAAATTCTCACATTAATGCAGCAGAAGGAACAAATGTTAATGGAAAAGCTTTTGGTGGAAATAATGCATCTTCTTCCATAGCACAAGGTAGTCTGTCTCTCTTTCTTCTTGTATACAATTTAGGGAGAGCACACTATCTATGTTTTTTTTTAATTGCATATTACATCCTTGGCATTAAAATTGTTATATAAGAAATATAATTTGGGTTCTTTTGTTTTCAGTCTATGAATGATCTATATATTTCGAAATAAAGGTTATTATTCACAGTAAATTTCGAACAAGTCTCCAAAAGGGTGGCTTCATGGTAAAAAATTTTAGATCCTGAGTTCGAGTATAAGGGTGTATTTCAGATTTGATTATCAAGTCCTGAATTCGGATACGTGAATATATTTCTTATAAGAGTTTGAAGCAATCTTAAACTTGAGTCTCACGATTTGACGCCGGAATTTCCAACAAATGAGAAATCAGGTTATAATCAAATGAAGCACGTATCCCAATTGTAACATAATTTCGCCACTACTTTTTTTTTTTTTTTTTTGAATACATTGATCCGTTTTCCACCAGGCCATATCAGATTTTGCCATCCTTACTCTCCTTAGAGGCCCAGCCCCAGACAAACATCCCCACGAACATGTGCTCATTTGGATATTTGAAATGATTTTTAAAAAAATATTAAGAAAAATACTTCATATTAATCAAATTTATAAAAGTGCGCCATATGAATGTTACAATTATAAAAATATCCCAGTTAATTTGGAAATTATCATGGTACTCCTTGTTTAAATGCCCATATTTAATTTATTAGAAAGTTATTAAAATTTAAAGAAACCTGAATAAATAGAAAAATAAATAAAACACAACAAATATTAAAGTAAAATAGATAAAGGCAAAATAAACAAATATTAAAGTAAAAGGTTAAAGAAATGATAAAGTAAATATTAGAATAAAAAAGATAAAACAACAAAAAATGATATACATACATAAAATTTTACTTAAAATTTTCTCACTTCCCCTCACTGTAGCTACAATAAGAAGGTGGGAAAACTTTCGGTAAAACTTTATGTATGTATATCATTACTCTAAAACAAAACCAACAAATAATAAAGTATAAGAGATGAAGAAAAAATAAAATCGTCTCTTCTCAAAGTTTGCTTACTTATTCTTAGTTTTTTATTATTAATTTTTTTCTCCCCACGATTTGTATATCGAACATTAATAGATTTATTTGTTTTCAATCATCCCCAAAATTCTAAATAAGTCATTTTTTTTTTTATTTAGTTTGAAAATCCATAATTTTACGTTATTTGTTCTCTGGGTTGCATTAGTATTTTTTGCTATCATTAAAAGATTTTATGAACAAATTATAATCGCAACACATGATAAGTAAAGATCTATAATATATTAGAAAACTTGTTATGGGTTGTGACTGAAACTGTGTGAAAAAGTAATTATATATTTATATGATAAAAATTCTCATGTGAAATATGATTTTATGTCCTCAATGAGTCTGGTTTGATGACATAAAATTTAGGATTTGTTTGTTAAGTCCTAAATTTAAATACAATTATATACTTCTTGTAAAAGCATGAGGCAGTGGGGATTTGCCGAAAAATATGATTTTATAATGTATTTGATAATAATGATAATGAAACTATCTTACTTCATTTTCAAAACATGATATATTGTCAAGGAGAATTATAATAAGTAGATTTAAATTATGTTATATATTGTTATTTAAATTTTTGAAAAATTATATTATAATTTAAATGTGTTTTTAATTTTATTATTGCAGCGTGTGATTATTCCAAGGGCATATGGGTAGCAGACAGTAGACGGCCTCTATATTTTCCATTTGAATGCGAACATTTATCGAATTCTTGGTCGTGTAGACGAACCCACAGAAAAGATTTTTCTTACGAGAGACATCGATGGCAACCAAAAAATTGCGAGATGCAAGAGTTTAATCATTCTGCATTCCTAAGAAGGTACCAATTTATCTTTTGGATGTTACAATGATATTAAAAATTTAGATTCTACTGGGAATCTGAATCCATTCATTTATAGAATGCAGAACAAAACAATTGCATTTGTTGGAGATTCATTAGGTAGACAGCAATTTCAATCCTTGTTATGTATGGTCACTGCTGGAAAAAATAGCCCTGAAGTTGAAGATGTAAGCACAAAATATGATCTCTTTAATCCTTATGGACCTATTCGTGGGGCTGTTCATGGAGCTGGCTGGGCATACAGATTCCCAAGTACTAATACAACTGTTTTATGTTACTGGTCAGTAAGCTTATGTGACTTAGAGCCTTTAAAAACCACAGATACTCCAGCCAATAATGCAAGTGTTGCAATTCATTTGGACCGACCTGTTCCCTTCATGAAAAAATTCCTGCACCAATTTGATATCTTAGTTCTCAATACAGGGCACCATTGGAATGAAAACAAGTTTAATGCTAACCATTGGGTGATGTACATGAATGGAAAGCCTAATGAAGATACAAACCTCACGGATTATTGGAATGCTAGGAATTTTACCGTATATAACACAGTAAGGTGGCTTAATTCTCAACTGCCTTTGTATCCGCGGCTAAAGGCTTTCTTTAGGACAATTTCTCCGAAACATTTCAAAAATGGGGATTGGAACACTGGAGGTAGCTGTGATAATACAGTTCCTTTGACTAGGGGTAGTGAAGTCTTGCAAGACGAATCGAGTGATGCTACTGTTTCTGGTGCTGTTGAAGGTACTGGGGTGAAGATTTTGGACATCACTGCTCTGTCTGATCTGAGAGATGAGGCTCATATCTCGAGTTATTACCGGAGCCGGAGAACGAAGGGAGCTAATGATTGCTTGCATTGGTGCCTACCCGGCATTCCAGATACATGGAATGAAATCCTTTTTGCACAGGTGTAATATAGCTATTGAAACTCCAAGAAGTTAAGCCATAAGCTTCTGTTATGTCATCTGAGGATCGATATATTTCAGAATCTGTACCAACATTTACTCTACTATTCTTCATGCCTCACTGGAAAATTATTCTTTTTTGCATCTCGGTTTTCTTGCTTTCATGATTAGTCTCTGACTGCATCATGATTATGATTTTTTAGTACGGGAAGTACAAATGTATATAGGATTTTTTGCACGCGCGTGTTTGCACGAATTTTTCATGTGGATATACGGAAAAATACAAGTATTTTTCATGTAAAAAAATAAAATAATTTACACAATTAAATACTAATATTTTGGTTTCATTTATATGAAAAATTCATGCGGATATACACACGCATAGACACACGTGCATGTGACGTACTTTTGGTTTTGATGTTTTGTTGTAACTATGGACAAGTTCATAATGAGAGGAGTGACAACTCGAGTCAACCAGTTAGATATTTTCTGCTTTGACAATCTAATGTTGGCTGATAAGTGCGGTTTATATCCACTTATTCCTACATTCTTAGCTTACTATTTTGTTAGATTTCGTATCATTTAATGTATTTGTAGTTTCTTTTATGTTTTATTTGTAGGAAGCATTGGAATATGGATTTTGTGGCATTTGTACGTGTTTTGAGACCTTGCGGACGCATCGAAAGCACTCGGGAAGAGTGGAAAATCCAGAATCAGCAAGCCAGAAAAAATGCTTGGTGTCGCGACGCCCACTTCCTGGCATCGCGATGTAGCTTCAAATTGTTGCCATAGAAAAATGCCGTAAGTTAGCCGAAAGTGGCGACGCAGCGCTGCGACAGACTCCCAAAAGCTTAATTCTATTAATTAACTGAGTGGTTACATCATATGGAAAGCCTCCCACTAACTCAATTTAATTGGCATATTTATTTTCTTTTAAGGTGTGCAGTGTTTTTTCGTTTTTGACCAGAAGATAGAAATTTCCCTTGGTTTTCTTTGCTGTTTTGTTGAGAGAGTTCAAACACTTCGTGGTTCGTTGAAGACAATTTTGGTGGTGCTCATTCTCGTTTATTTTCGTTACATCCTGGGAAACAAACGTCTCGCGTTCTACTGCACCATTCGGTAGGGGACGAATTTGTTTTAAGGAGATTGTTGCCGCATCAACAAGCCTCAGAATTCTCTCTGTTTTCTTGTTGCTGGTTCGGTACTGCACTGCCTTCCTGTTCCTGTCGCTGGTTCGTTGCTGCACCGCCATCTGCAATTGTCCTGAGACTGTGTTACTTTCATTATTCTTGTTGTGTTGTTTCCTCTATTTATTGTAGCAATCGTGTTGTGTTTTACTGTTTGTTCAGAAACCTTTGTAAGAGCACAATAACCAAATATCTGTAATAATTTTTAATTTTAATTGATTAAATTATTAATATTCATGCGGATATATATATACACACTTGCATAGACATACGTGCATTTGACGTACTTTTGGTTTTGATGTTTTGTTGTAACTATGGACAAGTTCATAATGAGAGGAGTGACAACTCGAGTCAATTAGTTAGATATTTTCCGCTTTGACAGTCCAATATTGGCTCAACAATTGAGCTCCTTATGGGTTCAAACTCATCCAAAAAACCTCCTACTAGTTGAGGGGACTCATCACTTATATTGACATCACTACCACCCTACCCAAGCGATGTGAGATATTACATTCTGCCTCCTTAGGACCCAACGTCCTTGTTGGCAGACTTCTAGTAGGGATATGATGAATTCATTATGAGAGGAGTGACAATCCAACCCAACTAATCAGATATTATCCGCTTTCGCAGCCTAGAATAGTCATAACAACTCAACAATAGATTTAGGACATGCTCTTTTTATGTCTTCACGGCTAGTGAATATTATGGAGATTGTACTTCATAACAAATAAATAAGTAAAAATAAAAAAATATTATTTACTTGGCTTGCAAAATGTCAATGGAGTTAATTTGGATAGCTGCACTTGCAAAATAACTATTTTTAATTTACCTTTTTTATTTTAATTCTTCAATATTATAATTAGAAGTATGAAAAGGGGAAAGTGTCAATCTCATCTTGTTGTTTATAAATGATAGTAGATTTTCTTTTTGAAAACGTTGGAAATCCACCCGCCACACCACCCCTTCCGAATTTAAACGGAGTATGTTAATTAGGTCAAAACCAAATAATAAAGGAACATCTATTTATTTATTTAATAACTTAAGACCTTTAAAATAAGAGCTAAGTAACAACATATGAGGTCCTAAATAGAACATAGTAGGAGAATTGGTAATTGGAGCAAGGTAGTGGTCTCTGGCAACATGGAAATTAGACAATTTGACATTTGAATGGGAACAAGTGGCCAAAAGAAAATGAATAAATATACATATTAGTGATAGCTGTAATGTTCTTTTTTTCTCATGCTTCTAGGCTTTATTACCGATGGCGAACAGCCTTTAAATTTGACTACATATAATGAATCAAAAAGCCAAGAAATACAACATGGCCTTGCCTTTTTGCATGAGCCAATGGATTTATGTCATTTTGCTTGCTTTCAGTTTCGACTTCTCAAAGGTCAATACATTAATGATATTATTATTTTTTATACAACACAGGAAGAGGATGCATGTTTTAGTACTAGTTTAATAATCTACCCTTTTATTATATTATTTTAACACAACGTTATTAACTGGCACATATAAATAATATAGAATTATTATATAAAAAAAAATAAAATCATTTTCACCAATATTAATTCCTAAAATAAAAAAACTTCTAATAATTAGTGATGATTTTTTAAGATTCTTCCTATTTAATCCAAAATATGATCTTAAGTTTGTTGTAAATTCACTAAATATAGAGTATGGATGAAGGAGGGTCATGTCCCTTCAGTAGTGTCCTATGAGAAATGCACTAACATGTAGGGACATGTCCTCTAAAATTGAAAGAACATACCTTTAGGCTCCAAAGGGTTTAAGGAAGGGGTATAACCCTTAGGAGGGTTACACCCCAAACTAAAGAGTTCACTCAAAGGCACCCTTCCATGTCTTTATAAAGGAGTCTTCTTGTTCATTCAAATGATCCAGAAAAACATAAGTCTTGAGTCACAACATTTTTGTTTTAGAGTCAAGAGAGAGTTCCCACCATTGTCCTAGTTCAAGATCTTGTTAAGGAGTGCCTCTTGAACAAGAGGAATCCAAGTAATCCTAGGAGGACGTTAGCCACAAAATCCGTAGAGCACCGAGGCGGGGCTAATAAGTTCTTAAGGACAGAGGCAACTCGACTTGGACTATAAATTTTCGTCACTTTCCAGGTTTTATCTAAGTTTTTAGGGTTTATGTTTAATATTGACATGTTAATGTAGATTTGATTTCATGGTTGTGTTTTGATTTTGATTTGTTTGATGCATGTTGATTTCGTTTAATAACACTTAATTCCCCAACAATCTTAAGAACTTATCACTTTTAGTGTTGTTAGATGAGAATTTGCATGTGTTAAAGTCAATTTTCTGCGAAAAATATATTATGTGCATGAAAAATACGCAAGGGCGTTCGAACGCCCGACAAATACGTAGGCAAAATTTTGATTTTTCGCAAGAACATTCGAACGCGTATTCAAACACAACTCGAACACAAGTCTTTGCCTTAGAACGTTCGAATGCGTCTACAAATGCATCACGAACGTAAACCCTATGGAACATTTCATTCGAACGCGTTTTCGAACGCTACAAGAACGTAAACTCTCCGGAACATTTCATTCGGACGCGTTCTCGAATGCTACACGAACGTGAACTCTCTGGAACACTTCGTTCGAACGCATTTTCGAACGCTACACGAACGTGAACTCACTGGATAGTTTCGTTCGAACAAAGAATGAATGTGACACTAACGAATTAATCCTGGAATCGCTTTTAGATTAAAAAAGGACTTAGATTAATTTATATTGTAATAATATCAACTTAATAAAATCATATATTGTATTACAATAAATTTGGTAGTATAGATTTAAGTTAATATTAGAGTGTTCAATTATCACAAGCATACACATAATGATAAAGTTGAAATTTAATTGTGTGTTGCATACTTGGTTGAGAATTAAAAATGTAACCTTACACAAGTAATTCCGTCCAAGCTTGATTGATTTATACATATATACACATATATACACATTGTATTGTGAAATTAAAAGTGTAATACTAAGTTTGAATGCCTAAGATATTCTATTGAGGAAGTGGCGATAAGAGCCTAAGTGGTCAGGGATTTAAGTGGTTACTCCGGACCCCCCTCGTCCTCTGGGAATATTTCTTATTTACTTATCATAAGAAACCTTAGTCATAAATTCAAGGACTTGTGTTAATTGGTACTACTGTCCAATATAACAACGAGTGGATACTTTGTATATCACTTAAACAAGATCATTCGTTGATCGTTGTACAATTTTTCTTTTGTAGACTTATTGATTGCTATTGGTTTTTCCAGTTACACATGGCTAGCGGAAACATCACAGTACGGTCGCTCATAGAGAAAAACTGGAAACGTTTGGTGGAGCAAACTTTAAACAATGGCAGAGCAAAATGTTGTTCTACTTGACAACTCTGCAAATGGTTAAGTACATCAAAGATCCTTCGGGTTCTGTGGAGGGAGAAACGGAAATAACTAAGCAACTACGAGAAGAGACATGGTCGTCAGGCGACTTTTTGTGTAAGAACTACCTATTGGGAGGACTTGACAATACCATGTACTATGTGTACCAAGGCATGATTTCTGCGAAGGTTATATGAGAATCTCTCGAGAAGAAATACAAAACTGAGGATGTCGAGCAAAAGAAATTTATTGTGGGTAGATTCCGAGACTACAAAATGGTAGATTCAAGAACGGTAATGTCTCAGTTGGGTGAACTACAATTGATAATTCATGAAATATTGGATGAAGGAATGAAACTTTGTGAGACGTTTCAAGTTGCCACAATCATTGAAAAGTTGCCTCCATCATGGAATGACTTCAGGAGCTATCTGAAACACAAAAAGAAGTAGATGAGCCTTGAAGACCTTGAAGTTCGATTGAGGATCGAAGATAACAATAGAAAGTCCGAGAAGGCCAGCTACAAGACTATGGAGTCTAAGGCCAACATCGTCAACGATGTAAAGGGTAGCAAAAAGAGAAAGAATAGTGGAGCTGATTCTTCCCAAGCTAACAAGAAATTCAAGGGGAAGTGCTACAACTGTGGAAAAAGCGGTCACATGGCAAAGGACTACAGAAACAAGAAGTCTCAGGACAAAGGCAAGAAAAAGAAAAATGAGGCCCATGTCACTGAAGATAAGCAGCTGTCTGATGAGATCTCAGAGATAAACCTCTCAACAGTGGTAACTAAAGCCAGCTTGGTTGGGAATCTGAGAGAATGATGGGTAGACACTGGGGCTACTCCCCATATCTGTGCTGATAGTAAAATGTTTTCCTCATATCAGAAGGTCGATGGTGGCGATCATTTGAAAATGGGAAACTCGTCTACCTCTATAGTGGTTGGACAAGGCACAGTAGTTCTGAAGATGGCATATGGAAATGAGCTTACATTGAAAAATATTCTGCATGTTCCTGATATTCGAAAGAACTTAGTCTTGGGCTCTCTCCTTACCAAGAATGGTTTTAAGCTTGTATTTGTTTATGATAAGTTTGTATTGACCAAGAATGATGTCTATGTAGGAAAATGATACCTCACTGAGGGTATTTTCAAGTTCAATGTAATGACTGTCAATCGACACAATGCTAGTGATAAAGCTACAACTTCCGCTTATATTATTGAGTCACAAAATATATGGCATGTGAGGTTAGGATATGTTAATTATGATACGATGCGTAAATTAATTAACATGGACCTTATACTTAAATTTGAAATTGATAACTAACATAAGTGTGAGGCATGTGTTGAAGCAAAAATGCATAGAGCACCATTTCATATCATAGAACGAAGTTCTGAACCCTTGGAACTTGTACACTCTGACATGTGTGATATGAATATTGTGCAAACAAGAGGAGGTAAAAAGTACATTATTACTTTTATCGATGTTAGCATAAGATTCTGTTATATATATTTGTTGATGAGCAAAGATGAAGCTATTGAGAGCTTTATACACTATAAGAATAAAGTTGAAAATCAAGTTGGCAAGAAAATCAAAAGAATCAAGAGTAATGGAGGTGGTGAATATGTGTCACCATTTGGTGAATATTGTTCCAATCATTGACTTATTCATGAAACTACTGCTCCTTATTCGCCTCAACAGAATGAGATTGCTGAGCGTAAAACTGAACGTTTAAGGAAATGATGAACGACATGTTGACAAGTTCTGGTTTACCCCATAACTTGTGGGGGAAGCCTTGCTTTATGCGAACTACGTTCTGAACAAGCTACCTCACAGAAGATTGGACAAGACACCATATGAGTTATGGAAAGGCCACGTACATTCCTAAAAATATGTGAAAGTCTGGGGGTGTCTTGCCAAAGTAATGGTTCCTAAACCTAGGAAGGTTAAAATATGACCCAAAACTGTTGATTATATATTCATTGGATATGCTCGCAACAGTAGTGCATATAGATTCTTGTTACATAAGTTTGAGATTCCTGAAATCAATCTGAATATGATAATTGAGTCAAGGAATACAACATTTTTTGAAGAGACATTTCCTTGTAAGGAAAGACAAAGAATAAAGTCTCTCAAAAGAACTGGTGATACTGTCAAAGACAGTGATCAGATTGACCGAGAGTCGGATCAACGTGAAAATGTTGAGACAATTGAACCTGGACGTAGCAAAAGGGCTTGAACGTCTAAGTCATTTGGTCCTGATTTTCTGACAAACTTATTAGAAAATGAGCCTCAAAGCTATAAAGAAGTGATGTCTTCGTCAGAGGCAGCTTTGTGGAAATAGACTATCAATACTAAGATTGATTCCATCTTACAAAACCATACTTGGGAGTTGGTTGACCTTCCTCCATGTTGTAAACCACTGGGCTACAAATGGATATTCAAATGGAAGATGAAACCAGATGGATCAATAGATAAGTACAAGACAAGTCTTGTAAAAAAAAGGTAATAGACAAAAAGAAGGCCTTGATTACTTTGACAACTATTCACCAGTGACTCGTATCACGCCAATAAGAATGCTCATAGCAATAGCAGCTATATTTAGACTTGAAATATACCAAATGGATGTAAAGACGACATTCTTAAATGGTGAACTGGATGAAGAGATTTGCATGGAACAACCAGAAGGTTTCAATGTTCCTGGACAAGAACATAAGGTGTGCAAACTTGTAAAATCCTTGTACGGGTTAAAACAAGCACCTAAACAATGACATGAAAAATTTGACAAAGAGATGTTGTCAAGTGAATTCAAAATTTATGAGTGTGATAAGTGTGTGTACACCAAATCAACTCAAAAAGGATATGTCATTGTGTGTCTCTGCGTAGACGATATGATGATAATTGGTAGTAATCATGAGATGATTCAATCTACCAAGAAAGTGTTGACTAGAAAATTTGATGTGAAAGATTTAGGAGTGGCTGATGTAATCTTAGGAATTAAGATTTCTAGAACATCAGAAGGGTATATATTATCTCAGACTCACTATATTGAAAAGATTCTTGAGAAATATAATAAAGGAGATATAAATGTGGCTAGAACTCTTGTAGACCTAACTATTCATTTATCAAAGAATACTGGCTCAAGCGTATCGCAATTAGAGTATTCAAGAATCATCGAAAGCCTGATGTATCTCACAAATTGCACACAACCTGATATCACTCAAGCTGCAAACAGGCTTAGCAGATATACGAGCAATCCAGGACATAACCACTGGAAAGCCATAGTAAGAGTTTTGAGGTATCTGAGAGTAATTTAAAAATATGGACTGCATTATACGAGATATCCTGCTGTTCTAGAGGGATACATCGATGCTAACTGGATATCTGATACAGTGGATTCCAAATCTACGAGTGGATTTGTTTTCACACTTGGTGGTGCAGCCGTGTCATGGAAATCCTCGAGGCAAACATGTATTGCCTGGTCTACTATGGAATCAGAATTCATAGCATTAGATAAAACAGCGTAAGAAGAGGAATGGCTTCGAAATTTCCTGGAGGATTTCCAAATTGGCCCAAGTCGGTGCCAGAGATAAGCATACATTGTGATTGTCAATCGGCTATTGGGAGAGCCCAAAAAATAATGTATAATGGTAAGTCTCGACACATACATCGTAGACATAATACCATACAACAACTGCTCTCAAGTGGCATAATATCGATCGATTATGTGAAAGCAAAGGAAAACCTAGCGGATCTACTTACTAAAGGTTTACCTAGAGAGCAAGTTGTGAAGTTATTGAGGGGAATGGGCTTGAAGCCTATAAAATAAGAATTTTCATTGTGGAAACCCAACCTAGTTGACTGGAGATCCCAAGATCTAAGTTCAAAGGGGACAACTGAAACTTTGTGCAATTCAAAACAAACACTGTAGAGTTTTATACTCTTTCCTATTCCGATAATGACACAGAATACTGTCTGCCAATGTTAGGATAAGTTAAGGCTTTTAATGATCACTATATTAGGAGAATAGTCCTAATGGGGGTAAAGACAGATTACCTCTTCATAGTAGATCACCTATTTCAAGTATGAAGTGAGGCCGCTTCCATAAGATTTTTCCAGGCTAAATTCCCTAAAGTGCTTGATGAATCCAAGACCAATGTTCATGGCCGAAATGAACACAACCGTAGAACGGGAAATAGTCGAGGTAAAGTTGTGTGATGGCAATTGTCTTAGTTTACACCAACAGCAGAACAGTTCAAGACTATGGGTCACTGGTTTGCTAAGTAAATCCGATTGTCATTCACTAGGAAAAGCTCAAGGCGAAAGCTACTTATTTCGATGCAGCTTTGTTTCATGGAAACTCTCTCAAGTGTCTGCATTAATATTTAGAGAATTGTGGGGGATTGTTGTAAATTCTCTAAATATAGGGTATGGATGAAGGGGGTTCATGTCCATTGAGTAGTGCCCTATAGGAAAGGCACTAACATTTAGGGACATGTCCTTTAAAATTGAAAGAACATACCTTTAGGTTCCTAAGGGTTTAAGGAATGGGTATAACCCTTAGGAGGGTTACATCTCAAACCAAAGGGTGCCCTCAAAAGCACCCTTCCATGTCTTTATAAAGGAGCATTCTTGTTCATTCAAAGGATCCAGAAAAACATAAGTCTTGAGTCACAACATTTTTGTTTTAGAGTCAAGAGAGAGTTCTCACCATTGTCCTAGTTCAAGATCTTGTTAAAGAGTCCCCACGGACTCACATCGAGTCAAGTTGTAGACATGGAATACACATGTCGTACGACTTATATCCTGACCTTCATCTGGTTCAATCGATTGGGTACTTCCCCAATGGCTCTTGAAGAGTAAAGCTCATAGCTTGATATTCGTTTAGCAGCATCAACGCTCAAGTACACCTACATACTATGGCCTCAAGCGACACACGCGTCAAGTACTCTCCAAGTCAAGGACAACTTGACTTAGAGAGTAGGGGACAAACTGTACGGGCCAAATTTGGGCCCAAGGGTAAAATCGACATTTTACCTCGAGACCGACCAATATCAGACCAAGAAGCCTCACGGGCCCAAGCTCATTGTCATCAAGAGGGCCAACGGACGCAATAGATACCAAATCAAGAAACGTCCAGACTCATAAATATCTCACATAACTCGACAGTTTCCAACATCCAACGAACGAGTAATTAAAGGTAATAAATACACACGTTTCCTGAGAGTGTGTATATAAGAGAAGAAAGTCTACGAGAAGGGGGTTGGACGATCCATAGCTCGATCATATTCAACTTCTTACAACTCTCAGCTTAGTCATATTCTCTCCAGAGCTCTCAGAACCTCCGACCCACTGCCCTCACGGTAGTCAACAGAAGTCAAGGTACGTCAAGCCTCGCTCTTCCATTATTTACAGCTCGTCTTCATCACTGACTTGAGCGTCGGAGTGCCCCCGGCACCCACCACACCGGTGGGTAGTCTACTCCCGCTCACTCTACCTTTGTTTTGCAGGATCGCTAGCGCCCCCAACTACAAATTCTCGATTGTGGACCTCGGGCGAAATCCAGCGTCCACAATTTGGCGCCGTCTGTGGGGACTTAGCGATTCATAGCAGACGAAGATCTCTCAGTCTATGATCTCTTCAATACAGCTATACATGGCTTCTAGCAGCGATCAGACATTTGACCCTATGGCCTCTCAATTGGCCACTCTACAAGAACGATTACGAGTCTTAGAGGAGGAAAATTCAGCCATGCGAATCTCCAATATAACCCTCCAGAAGCAACTGGAGCAAATCTCATCAACCTCCCGACAACCTGATACTACAGACCTTCCCGGCAATCCCACAATCCCCACCAATCTCTTGGGGGCATTCAGCAATGTGACAAGTGACAATCCGCCATCAGACAACCATCCACCAAATCAAGAAAAAAGTCAACATGTCTCCTCAATCGACCAAGCACGGCAAGTTACCTCCACTATGTGCAAGGAAATGCAGGAGTTCAAAGATGCAATTCTCTATAGCCTACCTGGTGTCAGACTACCAGTGAGAAGAAGCCGAGCCGGCACGATCTCAGATACCCCATTTTTGGACACCATCACTTCCACTGAACTACCAAGGAAGTTCAGTTTTCCAGATATGAAGCTGTATGACGGATCTACAGACCCGAATGATCATATGATCCATTACAAATACAAGATGATGTCGACTGATCTGGCTCCTCATCAATGGGAAGTTGGAATGTGTAGAGGATTCGAAGAAACATTGGCAGGCCCAGCCCTCAATTGGTTCCTCAATCTACCTTTCAGGACTATTGGGTCATATCAGGAACTAGCTAATAAATTTATGGAGCATTTTGCAAGTTCTTGCAAGTTTGAAAAGACCACCAATGACCTTAATGCAATCCAACAACAGAGAGGGGAGTCCTTGCGAAGCTACGTGGCTCGCTTCAATAGAGAGAGGATAACAATCCCAGACCTCTATCAGTCTACTGCAGTGGAAGCATTCAGAAATGGATTACTTTCAGAAAGTGGACTCTACGAAAAGCTCACTAAATTTCGATGCTACACTATGGATCATGCCATAGCCCAGACACAATTTGAGATTAGATGGGAGGAGGATAAGAGAAACAAGAAAAGAGAGAATTCCACCAGCCATCACAATGAGAGAACCTCAAATCCGCCCAAGCGACCCTACAACTGATGTGCTAGCAATGTACTTCAATAAAGTGATACTAGATGAATTGGAGTGATGATATCCCATACGACAATACACAAATGAAGACTTGGCATGGACATCCCAGTCGACATTACCAGATGGAAGAAGGCTTAGTATCTGATAGAGAGTCCACTCGACACGACAAGGAAGAAGTCTTGGCTGGAAGCTGAGGTTCCACTCCACACGACAAGGAAGAACTCATAGCTAGGGGCTGAAACACCACTCGACACGACAAGGAACATGTCTTAGTTAGGGGTTAAGGTTCCAGTCGACACGACATGAAGGAAAGATCAGTTATTGGCTGAAGTTTCATACGACATGATAAACAAGTAGGCTGAGTTGCCTAAGGTTCCAATCAACATTACACGGATACACATCATGAGGATGCTACCCCACTCGACACTACATGTATGGGGTGATAATATCCCAGTCGACATTATCAGGTATGGCTTGCACTTTTTATAGTTGACATTACAATTTATAGTTTGGGACTTGTTATGGCAGTCGACATTACAACATATAGCTTGGTAATTGTTATTGGTGTCTCAGTCGACAATATAATATGCGACTTGACACTTGTTGAGTATCCCACTCGACACTACATGTATGGAGAATCGGTATTAGGATATCCCACTCGACACTACATGTATGGGGTGATAATATCCCAGTCGACATTACCAGACTTGGCAATGATATCTCATTCGACACTACATGTATGGAGACTCAGCATGAGGAAGATGTCTCATTCGACACTACACGTATGAAGCTTAGCACTTGTTAAGGATCTCATTCGACACTACACATGTGAAGATTGGCACTTGTTAAGAATCTCAGTCGACACTACCATGTGAAGCTTGGCACTCGTTAAAGATCTCATTCGACACTGCATATATGGTCTTGTAGAATGAGGAATGAAAACCCTCACTAACCTTTATGAGGTCTTGTAGAATGAGGATTGTAGAATGAGGAATGAAGACCCCCAATGGCTTTGTCAGGTCTTGTAGAATGAGGAATGAGAACCCTCATGGACCTTCATCAGGTTCATTCGACCGTAGTCTCATGGTCTTCAGACGACATGGTCTCAGACAACAAGTCCTGTAGTATGAGGAATTATATCCTCATAGACCTTTGTCAGGTCTTGTAGAATGAGGAATGAGAACCCTCATGGACCTTCATCAGGTTCATTCGACCGTAGTCTCATGGTCTTCAGACGACATGGTCTCAGACAACAAGTCCTGTAGTATGAGGAATTATATCCTCATAGACCTTTGTCAGGTCTTGTAGAATGAGGAATGAGAACCCTCATGGACCTTCATCAGGTTCATTCGACCGTAGTCTCATGGTCTTCAGACGACATGGTCTCAGACTACAAGTCTTGTAGAATGAGGAATTATACCCTCATTGACCTTTGTCAGGTCATGAAGAATGAGGAATGAGAACCCTCATTGACCTTCTTCAGGTCTATTAGGGTGAGAAATAATAACTTTCTTGGACTTTTATCAAGTCCATTCGACAGGTCCACACGACAGTAGTCACATGGACCCTCATCAATAGAATGTGTGATGACCTTCATCAGGTTTAGTAGTATGATAAGGAAAAAGTTTTTGACCTTCGTCAGGTCTGTAGAGTGAAGACTTTCATATACCTTCATTTGGTCCAAAAGACATTGAAGACTCTCATGGTTCTTCGACCCGTAGTATGGTGATTATCCTGACCTTCATCTGGTTCAGTCGACCGGGGACATCCCCCACGGACTCATGTAGAGTCAAGTTGTAGACATACACATGTCGTATGACTTATATCCTGAACCTCATCTGGTTCAGTCGACCGGGGACATCCCCCATGGACTCATGTAGAGTCAAGTCGTAGACATACACATGTCGTATGACTTATATCCTGAACCTCATCTGGTTTAGTCGACCGTGGACATCCCCCACGGACTCGTGTCGAGTCAAATAATCTCCTGAACCCTCATCTGGTTCAGTCGACCGGGGACATCCCCCACGGACTCATGTAGAGTCAAGTTGTAGACATACACATGTCGTATGACTTATATCCTGAACCTCATCTGGTTCAGTCGACCGGGGACATCCCCCACGGACTCGTGTCGAGTCAAATAATCTCCTGAACCCTCATCTGGTTCAGTCGACCGGGGACATCCCCCACGGACTCATGTAGAGTCAAGTTGTAGACATACACATGTCGTATGACTTATATCCTGAACCTCATCTGGTTTAGTCGACCGGGGACATCCCCCACGGACTCATGTAGAGTCAAGTCGTAGACATACACATGTCGTATGACTTATATCCTGAACCTCATCTGGTTTAGTCGACCGGGGACATCCCTCATGGACTCATGTAGAGTCAAGTTGTAGACATACACTTGTCGTATGACTTACACCCTGAACCTCATCTGGTTCAGTCGACCGGGGGCATCCCCCATGGACTCATGTAGAGTCAAGTTGTAGACATACACATGTCGTATGACTTATATCCTGAACCTCATCTGGTTTAGTCGACCGGGGACATCCCCCATGGACTCATATAGAGTCAAGTTGTAGACATACACATGTCGTATGACTTATATCCTGAACCTCATCTGGTTCAGTCGACCGGGGACATTCCCAGATGACTCTTATCGAGTCAAATGAAGACATGGACTTCCTTCAGTTCATAGACTTGTCGAATGAAATAACTCATGAACCCTCATCTGGTTCAGTCGACCGGGGACATCCCCCACGGACTCACATCGAGTCAAGTTGTAGACATGGAATACACATGTCGTACGACTTATATCCTGACCTTCATCTGGTTCAATCGATTGGGTACTTCCCCAATGGCTCTTGAAGAGTAAAGCTCATAGCTTGATATTCGTTTGGCAGCATCAACGCTCAAGTACACCTACATACTATGGCCTCAAGCGACACACGCGTCAAGTACTCTCCAAGTCAAGGACTACTTGACTTAGAGAGTAGGGGACAAACTTTACGGGCCAAATTTGGGCCCAAGGGTAAAATCGACATTTTACCTCGAGACCGACCAATATCAGACCAAGAAGCCTCACGGGCCCAAGCTCATTGTCATCAAGAGGGCCAACGGACGCAATAGATACCAAATCAAGAAACGTCCAGACTCATAAATATCTCACATAACTCGACAGTTTCCAACATCCAACGAACGAGTAATTAAAGGTAATAAATACACACGTTTCCTGAGAGTGTGTATATAAGAGAAGAAAGTCTACGAGAAGGGGGTTGGACGATCCATAGCTCGATCATATTCAACTTCTTACAACTCTCAGCTTAGTCATATTCTCTCCAGAGCTCTCAGAACCTCCGACCCACTGCCCTCACGGTAGTCAACAGAAGTCAAGGTACGTCAAGCCTCGCTCTTCCATTATTTACAGCTCGTCTTCATCACTGACTTGAGCGTCGGAGTGCCCCCGGCACCCACCACACCGGTGGGTAGTCTACTCCCGCTCACTCTACCTTTGTTTTGCAGGATCGCTAGCGCCCCCAACTACAAATTCTTGATTGTGGACCTCGGGCGAAATCCAGCGTCCACATTAATAACACTTAATTCCCCAACCAATTGACTTTCATCATATTTATATTCTTATTTTACCTATCTCCTGCTGGGATTTTTGGCAAAATACCCGGATTACGCAGCGAAATGCGGGAAAAATCAAATTTTCCCATTTCTTTAATTTTTTCTTGGGTAATTAAAATAAACTTATTTATTTTAATCACTCAATACTCAAAAACAGAAACTTTAACCCAGAAATCATAATTTTTATAAATTACCATACAACCCCATCACTTTCCATTTTAATCATTTTAGTCCTAAGTTGTTCAAAACAAGCTTAGGTGATTTCCAATCACAACCAAAATGATTTGTACATCAAATATACAATAAAACAGAAATCTGAAAAATTTTCTAGGTTTTTCAGTAATTATAAAAATGCCCTTAAGCTTTGCATTTTGATAATTTTAGTCCTAATTTGTCAAAAATATAATTAGGTGATTTCAAATCACTACCAAAATGATCTATACATGTCTTATACATGAAAATACAATTTTACAATTCAAGAAACTAATTTTCCTTAAATTGCCGAGAGGTCCCTCAAGTTTCCAAGAATTACACTTTAGTCCAAATTGGTTGAAAATCATTCAAGATCAAGTCCAATCAACACCAAAATTAATATGCATCATATATACATCATTAATTAACACATAGATAAAAAGCCCGAAATTTGGAGAGGGTTATGAACCCTAATTTCTCAAAATTGTCCAAATGGCCAACTAACACCAAATTAATTAAATTCAATACTTTAATTCAATCCTTACTACACCAAACAAGTCTCACCACCATGAAACAACTCAAGAAAAATTCTAGGTCATTTATGAGTGGCTAAGCAACTCTAGAATGGCCACCAAGTTATCAAATAACCAAAAGTAAGCTTAATAACACTTAATAAGATTTCTTTACTGAATACACATGCTAACATCTTTCATTCATGCTTTAAAAAAACTTATAACAAACCCAAGAGAATAGAGAAAACATAACAACATCATATGTTGAAGTCTAAAGGCATAAAGATAATTTTCAAGTAAAGAAAAGTATGAAATTACCTTAATTTTCAAGACTTTCTTCACAAATCTCCTTTAACACTTAGGTTTTCTCTCAAATCCCTTTTTTTTATAATCTATTTTTGAAGCCAAAAAGTTGAAGCAAATGAAAAATGAAACCCATTTATACTTAGGGTTGGCCGACACTACAAAGAGAAAATGGTAATTTTTTATTTTCAATTTTTTTAATCAATATTAAAAGAATTCAAAGTCAAAAATGATATCATTTTCATAAAGCAAAATACATGTGCACCAATCAAAATTAGTCATTTAAAAGCATAATAATGATAAAGATAAACATATTAAATAATTCTAATTAATTAACAATTAAATAATTAGACAATTAATTAATACAAATATATAAATACATGTATCATATTTACATTAAGTATTCCATAATACATATATTTGGAACACATGTCAAATACTTTATTTGACAAATAATTAATGTGTATTTAATAAAATTAAGTATTAAATTTAAATACACACTAATTAGAAAATGACTGGGTAACCCTTTAAGCATGTATTTTTCGTTTATCCGTTAAACGGTTTATAAATAATCAATATTATTTATAACAGTAGCCCTAGTGCTCTACGAGTATATTTCATTAGTGAGACTCTCTAAATTCAGGCATATCCGTTACGAAATCCAATTTCGTGTTCATAATCTACCCACCCATAAATTATGACGACCACGGATAAACTCGCTGAATCATACATGTCGAGGTCATCACATACATATAATCCTTTCGTCACAGGTATTCGGATTATCCCGGAGATATAGATAAAAATGTCAAATCTCTATAGGTATAATCCTGTCGACGTATCTATTAGCAATCTCTTAATAACACTTAGAACTTACTTCTACAGTGTACCACGGGCCCATGGATTTAACAGATTGCTAATTTCACATTGAATACCTATGCTCTGTACACAGAACTGACGGATCCTATCTTGATACACGCATGATATCTTGAGGATCAGTCCACACCCAACGAATAGGCGGAGGTCTGATCTTAATAGATCGGTGATGTGACTGCCATCAAAGTGTGGAAGATACCTCATACATCCACAGTGGTATCTCAAATCGAAGGATCACTATGCTTACTCAACCCGAGAAGATTCCTATTGACGTTGGTGTACCATCTATTATGAAATCTTCGGTGAATCGTTCAATGTTTATCCAATATAATCACCTACATGTCAATACGAGTCTTCCCAGACTCATGGTTCATTTGGATAAACCATCGGACCAAGTCTCGATATACGACATATACTGGTCTCAATGGATTTTACTAACCGATCCGTGTTAGTAAATATTGACCATGAACTTTATTTGATAATATATTTTTAGTAGTGACACTTTCCAATGTCAATTACAAACTACTTTGTAACTACGCACTACATTATATATTATCGGGTCTTTGCCTAATATATACATATCACTAAATCCTTTTTAGTTTCAATCTAATCGTAATTAGATCGAATATGTATATAAAAGCAAGAAATACTACCATGAATAAGTACTATTATGAAAAATGAATTGTTCGTATTCATGAATCGGACATAAATACGATCCGGATTGGTACTCTGAGCACCAACCCTAACAATTTCTCCCACTTGCTCTAGTGTCAATCCACGGTATTATATACACATCTAATATATATCACATACGCATGGTCCTTAAGAGCTGACCCATCACTCAAGGGGTAGGCAACAATAAGTAAGTCTGCTATAACATATTGAGTTTGTCCAACAAACCCAAAAACATTTCCCTTAACTAGCATCATATATAATTTTTTATAAACTAAGTTATACATCAATATGAATCAGATGATATATTAATATTGTGCTATAACTTCAAAATTGTTCAAGTATTTAAGGATCAGGTCCAAAATACTATGAAGACAACCTCAAGCACAACACCAATATCAAAACTTCTAATTGATAAGGTCACTTTGTAACTTCATAAGTCAATACTTCATAAGTTACAATTAATTCTACTTACACAATAGAATCATTTGTGACTCCCACTGCATCTTTTCTGACTCTTTATGACGTAGACATTCTAACATCATAATTAGTCTCAAAACTAATCAGACCCTCGTGGTTGCAGACTATATTCTCCATGAATAAGAAACTCATTCTTAATATCTCAAAGATAACAAAAAACATGTTTCAAACACATCATATGGTCTATAGCGTATCAAAATAGTTTGTAACAACTATGATTAAATTGATGTCTTTTAGTCGTACATAATATAATATTCATTACGCATCATCTTATGATGTATAAGATTGTTTAGAAATTCTAATCAATTTCTCTATCGAGTAAGGAATCATCCTTTACGAAAGATGAATACAATATACAAGAGACACACTAACTGTCAAACAGTTATACTAATTGTCAAACGGTTAGTCTTGTTGTGTCTCTTATTAGATCATATCTAATGCATGACTAATAGGAGTATCTCACAAGTTTCTTGTTTTATATCATATATAAAACTTTATATCAAATATAACAAAGACTACTCTCATTGCTTTCACAGAGTAAAGAAGACTTAGGTAAACCTTTTACCTTATAAACATCTTATTATTACATTAATAATGATAATGTCATTAGGATATACAATACTAGAAAGAAATTTGTATACTACCATTAACACTACTAACATATAATTATTTTTTATGCTTTCATAAAATCAGATAATCTGACTGTTATCAAAATTAGAAAACACAGATTTCCGGAAAGCTTATCTGAGTCTACAATAGGTTCTATAAGCTAGTATATCAAATTGTGATCTTAGCAAAATATAAACTCCAGGGCCAATCTAGAATGAACTCTTCAAACAATGAAATCACAATGGATCTCTTACTCGAAGAAACTAATCAGGAACGCCACTTTGCATTATTTAGCCAAAATATATAGTTTAATATCAACATTAACCAACAGATCTTTAATTGTTCAATTAGTACGACTCGAGACAAGTTTCCTTCAAATCTACGATAGATTATTAAGTATAACATTTCTCAGTGCCATACTATAAAGGTCAAACCTTTAATAAGCTCACTTTGTTTTTGCTGTGCAAATAATTTACACATTTTATGAACGATTCATAACGAAAGCTCAATCAAGTTCAAAACTTTATCGCAACAATCTATGAACAATTTTAGATCTATGGTCTAAATTAACTTCCGGAATCGATATCAAATATCGCTCCCACTATAAGTTATAGGATAATTTTCTTCAATAAGAAAACAACAGAACCTTTAAGTATCAAATACTTTGTAAATGATTTTGACATCCTATTGAACTTATACAGAAGATGTTTTAGGTTCTTTTCATCTTATTAATTACGTAGTTCCATTTATTGTTTATCACTTTCACATTTGACTTCAATAAGTCAAGTCTCTTCTACAATCATTAACATCTAATGTTACACATCAAGTAATAAAACAGTTTTTATTACTCAAGATTGTAGAAAAGATATTCTTTGAAATAGAATACAATATTCTATTAAATAGAATAAATGATAAACTTTTGCTTGTACCTCCGAGGCGCAAATACTTTTCAATTATATAACCATTATACAAAAGAAAGATTCAAATCTCAAACTTTTCAAGATTCGAATTTTCTACTTTATATATCATATAAGTAACTGTAGAAACTAATGGAACCTTAATTAAAAGGACGAATTAAAGTTACTGGAGTATATCCTCAAGAGTATTGAAACTAATTCGGTAACACTCAATATCAAACGAATAAAATCATATAAGATTCGATTTGTCCCACTGACCAATTCCATCACGATGGAATCGTAGAAGAATAATATTGAGTGAGAATCATATTCATTGAATAACCATAGAACTAATTGCCATAAATTCATATGTTTGATCATATCAAACTGTTGGTTTCTAATTAGGTCCCAAGATCAATATAAGCATGAAAAACATTGCGAATACACATCGACGAAGTTGCGGAATACTTACATCGATCGGTTGAGCGACGAGGAGACAACAAAAACTGATTTTGCTCGGCAGTGGACTGCTCACTGCAGTGTAGTGAATTTCCTCACTGGTTTCGGTTTTGAGCTCCAAGAATCAAGCTCCAAGCTTCGTCGAACGGTTCCCGGCTCATGGGTGAGCTTCCCTATCACCTTCGCATGTCCCATAAGTGTGCTAGCACTTGTGATTTTGCCACAAAATCACACTCCAAGCTTCCCACACAGTTCACTGTTTTGTCAAAACCAGTAAGCTTTTAACGGCCCCTTGGGCGTGAGTTTAGGAGAGAAAGAGAGAAGGAGAGATGTGTTGAATTGTTTGAAAAAATGGTATTTGTTTCCTTTATATATTTTCCAAAATATATATAAATGATTTACCAAATAATTTTACAAAAGTCAAATGGTGTAAAAAAAATAATTGATTTCAAAAATCAATTCATATACCAAACATTCCAACCATTCCACTAACTCACATCATGTCATATCACTCAATCAAATTGTCACATCACTCAAAGTGACATGATTTGACGCTTGATGTGACGCTAGATGCGACTAGCGATTTGACGCTTGATTTGACGTGCCGCACTCGAATTCGAAATGCGAATGCGCTCGCAAATAATCTCGGGCTCGGGTTCGCTAATTCCTAATTAACGAATTTTATGTTACGTCGTAATTAAATGATTACGCCTAGCGAAGTCACTATTCACATCGCTAACGAATTAATTCTAAATTAATTCACTCGCCCGAATTAAAATCTAATTTTAATTCCGCGTCGAAATCTAATTTCGTTTAATATATCAATAATATTAATTTAACCGATTAATTCCAAATTAATCGTTATCTCTCTTTAATGGATATTTTATCCCAGATAAAATATCTCCGCAATTAATCCCAGATTAATTTTCTCTCTTCTAATTAATCCCAGATTAATATAGAGTGCGAGTTATATGTCATCGGTGAATCTTTGGGAAACGACCCATGAGATCCCCGGATATGTTGGCAGTGAATTCGGTCATCGGACTATCCGAACACATAAGTACCTCGTATTACGTTTATACCGAATTACAAGACAAGGTTGGCCTCTAGCAAAGTGCCATGCCTCCCCAATTCTCCGGAAATATCCTTACAGGAATAATGATCTATATCAAGCGTAGTATACCGTAGTATACCGTAGTATTGCGTATTTCTGTCCAGCATCGGATGATCATGTGCTAGGCCTGGGGCTGGAATTATGTCTGCCCCGTATGAAGCATATGTCGGATGTCTGGTGACTAGTCTCTATAATCGGATAAACCTGACCTTGTCATTTTATCCCGATAGCTGCAACATTTAAGAGTACTAGTACCGTATCCTACGTGACCATCATCTCCATATGACTGGAGTGACATTTCCGTCTTGACATCACACCCAACACACTACGATTCTCAATATACCTAATATTGGCGTACACAGAACCGGTTAAAGCCCTGGACGACCTCAACCAAAGTATATTGATTGTCGTATGCATTAGCGGTGCAAGTCTCAGGTTAAGACCAAATACACCAACCCTGATTTCGGATTTCCATAGACACATAGTCATACTACCAATGGAATTCCGAGGGGGTCTTATCCAGAGCGAAGCTGTTTCCCGTACCATCGGTGAAACACAACCTCCTATTTCACTTGCATGAGTATCCTATACCCAAATATATGAAAACTATGCCGTTGTGCTCTCACAAACGCGCACAAGTGTAATACTAGTCTTTTACGTATTTATCGATGTCCAATCTCGATAATACTCTGACTAGGGATATTTAATGATTTATCCTTCGTGGACTGATACTGTATCATATAATTCTCCGTCCAGGAACATATCATAGGGACCTCTCATCATTTATACATCTAGGTGATCTAATCACAAATGATAAGAGTGCAATCTCCTTTGTCACATAGTTAATTTGTACAACAACACCATGATCTGTACAAATAGTGACGCTATAGGTCATAACTGTCCAACAATCTCCCACTTGGCCTATAGCCAGTCACTCGAGTGCCTAACATCCGAACTATGTACGGTTGGCTCAAATTGCTGAGAAAAGGTTTTCGTCAGCGGATTTGCATGATTATCGTCTGACGCGATTTATTCGATCATCACATCGCCACGATGTATGATTCGAACGAATAAAATGAATATCGAAGTATTTATCTGGATCGTTGATGAGACCATTAATTCTTTAGCCTATGCTGACGCCTAGCTCAGCTGCTAACAGAATTATATCTAATCTAATTAGATTTATTATCGACCCAGAAGGCTTCTATTGCCACCTCAGCTGCAGCAATAACCCGCATTGGTTGTTTATTCGGTAACAATATCTTGCTTGGAAGATATCCAGCTCACTGTTCCGCTATTCAAACTATGTAGTACCGTTTGCGACTTTTAGTCGTCTTTATCGGTTTAGGAAACTTGCTACATTGATCACAATCACTTCAAGTTCTCCTTCTCCACAAATTAAGACAGCATTCTCTAAGATACTAAGTATGTTCTTAACTTCAATCTAGTGACTATCACTCGGATTGGCCTTTTTGTGAATCCATATGCTCAAAGCATATGAGACACCAGGTCACGTACATTTTTCAATGTACAATTTCTCAGAGAGTGTTAACAACTCTAAATCTATCCCAGTAGATCTTTATTCCTAGAATAAAGGTTGTTACTCATAAGAATTCTACGGAGAATTTTCGAAAGCCAAGCTTTCGTCGATAGTTATTTTATGGGAATATCATTTCCAAGAAATGACGTATTATCATTATTTATAGGACAGTCACTGTCAGTGCGCTCCCACTAACCCTCTTATATACACAAGAATCATTTTCGTTTAGAATTAAACCATAAACTATTTATGATTACATCAAAACGATAATTCCAAGAACCTTTGCTTGCTTCAATCCAAACATGGATCGAATAACCCGCAAACCTTGTTTGCTAGTTTTGGTACGACAAAACCGCCAGGATGTTGTAAACAACCTCCAAAAGGTTTCATTTTCAGGAAAGCGATTTTCCGTTAAGCTAACATATTTCATACATGAAACATGCAGTTTTAGCAAGCATTATCCAAATGGATATACCGTGGCAACAGGTAAAAGGTTGAATCGTAATCAACACAATGTTGATAACGATACCTTTCCGCTAAAAGCCTAGCTTTACACGTTGGTATGTTGCCATCCATGTATGTCTTCCTTGAAGACTGATAAAGTACCAGTAGGCACAATGCCTTGCGGTACATCAACTAGTATCAAAACTTGTTGATATACATGAAATCCATTTCATAATAAGGAGTCGATACCTTGTATCACTACCTCATATGTAGTCAGTTGGTATACCTCAATAAGATAGACATCTTTATGAGGTGAGATCAGAAACCCATACCCCAGGTTATTTTCTGACTCTCTCCGACATACGCGGTTCTTGTATATACGACGATTAATGGTAATAGTTTCATCCTTGATGAACTATTTGTGTTCCATTAGGATTCGATGCCTGGACAGTATTACTCCGATTTTCATCGAGTTTTACTATCCTCCCACTTACCACTCACTGCTATCGGTATTCCTTTTAGGAAAACCGCATGGTGAGCAACAATCTAATTGTTCTCTGGTGAGATGTATAAGTACAATACTTTTGGTATCCCTAGAATAACCTATAATTGGCACTTATCCACTTTGGGTTTTAGTTTGGTACCATCCAAACATATGCCCAGCATTCCCAAATTATCAGGAATGTGAAACCCGGTTTCTTTCCTGTTCATATCTAATATGATATCTGTCAAACAGATTTTAATGGAACCTTATTCTAAATAAGTTCTTGCACTGTTTATGCTTATCCGTTGAAGGAAATAGTAGCTCAGAGCGACTTATGATTAACCTTATCATGTCCAACAAGATTCGGTTTATCCTGTTCGGACACACCGTCAACTTGACGTGTTCCAGGAGGAGTCCTCTTTTGAAAAAATACTTTACTCTTTCAAGTATATGAGAAACTTATTGCTTAAGTATTTTCCATTACGGTCTTACCGTGACGGTATAATACTTTAGCCGATCTGTTTGTCTATTTCGTGTCGAAACTTAAAAGTTTCCGATTTGTGTTCTTCAAAAGAAACACTCAACCATAACGAGATGCCACATCCATATAGGTCACGAAATATTCATATGCACATCTAGCCTAGCTAGACATGGCCCACTTGCTTCACTATGAACTAGGGCTAATAGATAGGTGGCATTTACACTTTTACCAAGTAAATAGTGTTTTAGGCACTTTGCCCAATTAACTAGATTCGTAGACTTTATTTGAATGGAATCAAATTAGTCCGAGTATCCACTCTTCAAAAGTGCGGATATACGAGTCTTGTTTAATTGTGTCCCAGACATCAATGCCATAATTAAGTTTCATCTGATCAAATCAGTTGAGCTATTTATTTGTCATATATATATTCGAGATTTATTTATATTCAAAATATAAATTCTGTTATTCACATCTAATGTGCTTATCTCAATATCATCTTTATATAATAAAACACTTTAGTGTTCTAGAATATAAAGGTTCACCCGCAGCGGGTTAAACACTGATATAGAGATAATGTATCTAGTCAAACTAGTTACATTATAACAGTTCCTAATTTAAGTACACACCCGAAGGTAGTTCCTAAACTTAGGTATCTGCGGTTAAAACAGCGACTTTCGTCCCGTTTCCAAATCGCAGATTAAATCTCAATTGAAGTCAGTATCCTGTTCAAAACAGATTCTGAACATCAATATATATTTATGTACCACACTAAGTATTTAAAATCTAATTTTAATACTAGCTGTGAACATAATTATGACAATCATTTTTGAAGTCAGAGCCTTGCTCGTCTTCAATTCCTTCTTGGGATATGTCTTTTATCTTCCCAAAAGATTATAATGATTTTGCCTTTGCCATTTTCATATTCCAGAAGCCTTTGGCCAAGCCTTGGCTTTCTAGAATATCGAAGTAAGGTGCGCCTTGCGCCACTTGCCTATTGCAAATTTGGACTTTGTCTCCTTGAGAATAGTCATTAATTCTCCAAGAATTATTATTGCAATTTAGTACTTCTAAAATCTAAGTTAATATATGATTATGAAGATCCTTCAATTTCATCATCATACTTAAGAATCTAATTCTTATTTCTGATTCAGAAATTAAGGAGTCTACTGCGGTAAGTATAATTGATTAAGCACTAAAGTTATCATCACATAATCTTCCAAAGATTATGCTCTACTGTTTGCTTAATTCCGGGCTTAGGCATAATATTATTTTATCAAATAAAATAAATATTATTTTTCCAGGACCATCCTGAAATTTTATTCCCAATTTAAAAATTAAACCATTTAAATATTTTAATCCAAGATTATATTAAATGTCCAATCTTTCATTGTTATTTTGATTTTTAATAGTCCAACTATTTAATCAATAATTTAGGTACTATTCATTATAATGATTACAATAGTCCAACTATTTAATCAACTATAATTTCAATTAAATCAATATATTGATTATCATAATCCAATTATATAATCACTTATAAATGAATTGTTTGAATATAGTCCAACTATACATTAAAACAACAATTTAAATATTAGTCCAACTAACATTTAATACGTTTTGACGAATGATATTTGTTTGAGCGCGTATGGCGAGTAATTGAACGAATATTGCAAATTCAATTCTTGCCTCCCACTATTTTTCGGCGAGCCTCTAACCCTCTATCGAGTACTCGGGAAACCGCGTTTCCTAGTGGACTAGGATCCCATTAAATATCACACAATCTTGACTTTGGCCAACAAATTGTATGATAATTAACTAGGTAGATCTCTATAGATCGATTGGATCCGATCCAATTCCTAGATCCGGTAGGGGGACATCCAAGTCCGAAACATATATCTTATATATGCCAATACATCCAATGTATTACCTAACCTATTTCCTCTGAATCAACTAAGCCTTGGCTTTGGCACAACAACTTAGTGATCCCAGTCAAGCGCGACCCATTGACCAGGGAAAGCTTCGTAATCAATGTCGATGGACAAGAAGTGGTCTTGACTTTGGCCAACAAACCACGACTTGGACATGACACTGACATGTAACAAAGCCTTCGTGATTCAAACACATATTCGACAGACAAAGGCCTTGACTTTGGCCAACAAACCAATGCCGTCTCGGATCTTGAGTGAGAATCACTCAATGGAAGGAATGTCGCTTAATATATATGTGAGGGTTTTTCGAGTGCAAATTGGCAACCAATTTATATCTTTGTTAAGGTCTCATCATCATACACACCGTAAACATGCATTCTAAACACATAATAAAGTGCGTATGTAAAATAATAATGATATGCGGATGATCTAGATTAACACATTGATCCTAGATCAAGTCTCACTCTCTCTCCACAACCACAAGTATTACTTCTACCACACTACTACAATGAAAGAAACTACATTTATTACATGAGGGAATAGGTGAGAAGAGAATACAAAGAAATGAGAGGTAATAAGGCTGGACACGCAGGTCCAATTAATAAATCGAATTTATTACATTATTTCCAAAATTGCCCCCCAACTAATATCCATCCGATATACATTATACATGCATCGCAATCATGTATTCACACAGCAATGTTATCAATCAATCTAATCAATTAATTAATCTGATAATTAGTGATCATCCAATGTTCAAACAAAGATTTGATTTTGTGCGAGTTAAACTCGTCTTTGCGAATAAGTACTCAAAGTACGATTCTTGAATTAAATAAACTATATAATAAATCCAATTCAATATGCATTAATTCTAATTCACTATTTAATTCCAAATTAAATACTACACTTTAATAATGAACTTTTACGACTTAAATTCCAAATTTAATCGCAACGGGTCTCAAAGCCCGATAAACGTCCAACGTCAATTTAATTAAAGTCCAATGGGCTTTTAATTGATTTCTTGAGGCGTGGACTTTTGGTCAACTCGGGTCAAACCGAAAACCAAAGTCCAATCCGGGAGTTACCCCATAAGCCCATAAATCAATTTTTGGCCCATTAGGCCCAATTAAACTTTAAAGTCTATTAAGTTGCATTTGGGCTTTATGATGGCGGTTTTGGGCCCAATTGGATCCAATCCAATTTGCCTAAACCACACTTTGTACAACAAAGCCCATTAAGCCCATTTACAACTTTAAAGCCCAATTTCACAAAATAGGCCCAAATAATTAAATTCCAAAAATCCAATTTTCCCAATTTAATTACCAAAGTGTATAACATGATTAATTACCCAAATTAACATTTCTAAAACATCAATATACACAATTAATCATGCTCATTTTCATCATCACATGTCCAACATATTTTGATTAAAATCAAACCCAATTACATGCTTCTATAGTCTCGGCCAAGGAGGGATAATTTTGTCCGATTCGAATTCAATCCAATTAATTCCATAATCGACGTTTAATCACCATCCTAATTGATTCTAACTCATCCAATGAATCAAAAAATCAAAAATCCAAGACATTATAGGGCTATATGTATTCGGTCAACATAAGGTATTTGGGGATTTTTGTTCAATTCAAAATTCAATCCAAATAATTTCAAATTAACATTATCCAACATGATTCCAACTCATCCAATGAATCAAAATCAAAAAATTCCAAGATTCCACATGAACCCTAACTTTCGGCCAACACCATATTTTTGGGGAAAATTATTCCAAATCAATTTTCATGAAATTGATCCAATCAACATTCAATACAAACACATTTAAGCATATTCATCAATCCAATTTCACAAAATCATGCTCAAAATCAATTTGCCCAAATTTTAAGCCCTAAACTTTTCATGCTCAAACCTAGGCTGTGATGCCATTGTTGGTTTCTAATTAGGTCCCAAGATCAATATAAGCATGAAAAACATTGCGAATACACATCGACGAAGTTGCGGAATACTTACATCGATCGGTTGAGCGACGCGGAGACAACAAAAACTGATTTTGCTCGGTAGTGGACTGCTCACTGCAGTGCAGTGCAGTGAATTTCCTCACTGGTTTCGGTTTTGAGCTCCAAGAATCAAGCTCCAAGCTTCGTCGAACGGTTCCGGCTCATGGGTGAGCTTCCCTATCACCTTGCATGTCCCGTAAGTGTCTAGTACTTGTGATTTTGCCACAAAATCACACTCCAAGCTTCCCACACAGCTCACTGTTTTGTCAAAACCAGTAAGCTTTTAACAGCCCCTTGGGCGTGAGTTTAGGAGAGAAAGAGAGAAGGAGAGATGTGTTGAATTGTTTGAAAAAATGGTATATGTTTCCTTATATATTTTCCAAAATATATATAAATGATTTACCAAATAATTTTACAAAAGTCAAATGGTGTAAAAAAAATAATTGATTTCAAAAATCAATTCATATACCAAACATTCCAACCATTCCACTAACTCACATCATGTCATATCACTCAATCAAATTGTCACATCACTCAAAGTGACATGATTTGACGCTTGATGTGATGCTAGATGCGACTAGCGATTTGACGCTTGATTTGACGTGCCGCACTCGAATTCGAAATGCGAATGCGCTCGCAAATAATCTCGGGCTCGGGTTCGCTAATTCCTAATTAACGAATTTTCCGTTGCGTCGTAATTAAATGATTACGCCTAGCGAAGTCACTATTCACGTCGCTAACGAATTAATTCTAAATTAAATCACTCGCCCGAATTAAAATCTAATTTTAATTCCGCATCGAAATCTAATTTCGTTTAATATATCAATTATATTAATTTAATCGATTAATTCCAAATTAATCGTTATCTCTCTTTAATGGATATTTTATCCCAGATAAAATATCTCCGCAATTAATCCCAGATTAATTTTCTCTCTCTTCTAATTAATCCCAGATTAATATAGAGTGCGAGTTATACATCATCGGTGAATCTTTAGGAAGTGACCCATGAGATCCCCGGATATGTTGGCAGTGAATTCGGTCGTCGGACTATCCGAACACATAAGTACCTCGTACTACGTTTATACCGAATTACAAGACAAGGTTGGCCTCTAGCAAAGCGCCATGCCTCCCCAATTCTCCGGAAATATCCTTACAGGAATAATGATCTATATCAAGCGTAGTATACCGTAGTATTGCGTATTTCTGTCCAGCATTGGATGATCGCGTGTTAGGCCTGGTGTTGGAATTGTGTCTGCCCCGTACGAAGCACATGTCGGATGTCTGGTGACTAGTCTCTATAATCGGATAAACCTGACCTTGTCATTTTATCCCGATAGCTGCAGCATTTAAGAGTACTAGTACCGTATCCTACGTGACCATCATATCCATATGACTGGAGTGACACTTCCGTCTTGACATCACACCCAACACACTACGACTCTCAATATACCTAATATTGGCGTACACAGAACCGGTTAAAGCCCTAGACGACCTCAACCAAAGTATATTGATTGTCGTATGCATTAGCGGTGCAAGTCTCAGGTTAAGACCAAATACACCTACCATGATTTCGGATTTCCATAGACACATAGTCATACTACCAATGGAATTCCGAGGGGGTCTTATCCAGAGCGAAGCTGTTTCCCATACCATCGGTGAAACACAACCTCTTATTGCACTTGCATGAGTATCATATACCCAAATATATGAGAACTATGTCGTTGTGCTCTCACAAAAGCGCACAAGTGTAATACTAGTCTTTTACGTATTTATTGATGTCCAATCTCGATAATACTCTGACTAGGGATATTTTATGATTTATCCTTCGTGGACTGATACTGTCTCATATCATTCTCCGTCCAGGAACAAATCATAGGGACCTCTCATCATTTATACATCTAGGTGATCTAATCACAAATGATAAGAGTGCAATCTCCTTTGTCACATAGTTAATTTGTACAACAACACCATGATCTGTACAAATAGTGACGCTATGGGTCATAACTGTCCAACACAAACATCTTTGAACAATTCAAAGACTAATGATGAATTTTAAAAATATAGTTTTCAACACTTCAAAACGAATATCTTTGAACCAGTCAAAATATTCTCTTTGCATTTCATCAGAAACATATTGAAAACTCTCGAACCATTCAAGACGTTCAAAATGCATTCTTTTAGAAACACGTAACTAAGTCATGACAACTCATTAACTAAGTTACGAAGTAAAGAAAACTATCCAAGGCAATTTCTAATTCATGAAACTAAATACATCTAATGTATTAGTTTAATAAATTTGTGGTCCAATGACGATCATTGGTTAAATGAGATTTAATCACTTCCTGAATACAATTTTCATTAAATGGATAAGGATATGTGGTGCGATCTCGTATCTGACCATCCTTTATCATACATAATAAGCATCTAATACTTATGTGATAAAATCTCATAAAGCAATGTTCTAAGTTATTTAGTTAACCGAATATTTTTTTTCTTAATGTTTATCTCTACATCAATGACACTACTAGTCATTTTAAAATATGCAATAACTGTTTATAAAGAACATGTAACTATCCAATAGTCACATGTTCTGATATCAAATATCAAAACAATCATTAAATAATATTTTAAATAACTAGACGAGAGATTCGTATCCAATACATATAGTTGTCGTATTGTGAAAATCGATATTTCCTATACAAAACTATACACATCTCCTTTCTTTAGCTTTATAATTTGCCTTTAACTATTCACAACAATTGCAAATAATTGATTAGCAAACTGTGTCAGACATATTACATCTAAAGGTCATTAAAGCCACAAAACATCATTATCAGATAAACAAATACCTAATGGGTTTTCTTAATGCCAGTCAAGAATCTCGAGACATGAACTAATTCACGTCAATTCTTACTGCAAAAGAAACTAAACTTTATGGACTATTATATCCTAAAATGGATATCTATTTAGATTATTTATCATGACTTAGAAACTAAGTCACTAACCATCTTGATTTTTCAAGAAAATCAAAACAACAATTCCCGATGGTTTTAACTATTCTAACAATATCCTAGCCTACTCTAAATCTAGAACCTATTATAGAAATCTGCAACCATAAGGAAAGTCTGAAAACATATACAAATAAATGCATGCAGTGAATTAGAATTTTTAATTCTATCAACACAATAGAGAAAAGGAAACATAAGCAGTAATTTTCATAATATTACACACTGTTTTAGTTATGGAATTTTAAACGAAGCAGTGTCTCCCACTATTTTATGTAATACCGTAATCCCCAACGGAAAATGGGAATTCAATTATTAAATTGAATTCCATAGTGAGAGGTGGACTCCATGAATATATTTTGACTCACAGCTTTGGCACGTTCTCGCCTACGTATATTCATTAGGTAGACAACTCATTATCAATCACTCACTAGTGACTCATAGGTTCCGGTCCTGGTCGTTTCTCGTTGTGACATCTTTGGCACGTTCACAAGGAGGCGTACCATGGTTAAACTTATCAATGATAAATTCAAGATACTTGTGTAGTCATGACAACTTTGACAGGTTTAAGATTTCCTTTTTCGCTTGAATTTATCTAGTATCACATATACATCCGGTATGGATAAATTTCTATCAACTACACCTTCATTGCTTTGGCACTTTCTCGGATATGCAGCCATAGAACAGATATCCAAAAACCGTATTGACAAGACGAACCAAGAAATATGCATCCAATAAATATTACTTTAAAACCTTATTAATTAGAGAATTTTCCTCAAAGATGTTACACATTTAATTTAATCAAATTAAATAAATACAAGCATTCATAAAGAAAGGAAAAAATTAAACATTGAATTTAAAGGCATATTCATATCATGTGTTGAGGTTCAGACCTGCTCTGATACCATTTTTGTTGGGGTTTTGGGCAAAGTACTCCGGTTACGCAACAGAATGCGGGAAAATCAAATTTTCCCACTTCTTTAATTTTTTCTTGGGTAATTAAAATAAACTTATTTATTTTAATCACTCAATACTCAAAAACAGAAACTTTAACCCAGAAATCATAACTTTAGTAAATTATCATACAACCCCAAAACTTTCCATTTTAATCATTTTAGTCATAAGTTGTTCAAAAAAGCTTAGGCGATTTCCAATCACAACCAAAATTATTTGTACATCAAATATACATTAAAATAGAAATTCGAAAATTTTCCAGATTTTTCAGTAATTACAGGAAATGCCCCTAAACTTTGCATTTTGATAATTTTAGTCCTAATTTGTCAAATACATAATTAGGTGATTTCAAATCACTACCAAAATGATCTATACATGTCTTATACATGACAATAAAATTTTACAATCAAGAAATTAATTTTCCCAAAATTACCGAGAGGTCCCTTAAGTTTCCAAGAATTTCACTTTAGTCTAAATGGGTTCAAAACCATTCAAGATCAAGTCCAATCAACACCAAAATTAATATGCATCATATATACTTCATTAAGTAACACATATATGTAAAGCCCCAAATTTGGAGAGGGTTATGAACCCTAATTTCTCAAAATTATCCAAATGGCCAATTAACACCAAATTAATCAAATTCAACACATTAATTCAATCCTTACTACACCAAACAAGTCTCACCACTATGAAACAACTCAAGAACAATTCTAGGTCATTTATGAGTGGCTAAGAAACTCTAGAATGGCTACCAAGTTATCAAATAATCAAAAGTAAGCTTAATAACAATTAATAAGCTTTCTTTACTAAATACATAGGCTAACATCTTTCATTCATGCTTCAAACAAACTTATTACAAACTCAAGAGAATAGAGAAAACATAACAATATCATATGTTGAATTCTAAAGGCATAGAAACAATTTTCAAGTAAAGAAAAGTATGAAATTACCTTAATTTTCAAGACTTTCTTCACAAATCTCCTTTAGCACTTAGATTTTCTCTCAAATTCTTTTTTTTGTAATCTATTTTTGAAGCCAAAAAGTTGAAGCAAATGAAAAATGAAACATATTTATACTTAGGGTTGGTCGAAACTATAAGGAGAAAATGGTAATTTTTGATTTTCAATTTTTTTAATCAATATTAAAAGAATTCAAAGTCAAAAATGCTATCATTTTCATAAAGAAAAATACATGTGCACCAATCAAAATTAGCCATTTAAAAGCATAATAATGATAAAGATAAACATATTAAATAATTCTAATTAATTAACAATTAAATAATTAGACAATTACTTAATACAAATATCTAAATACATGTATCATATTTACATTAAATATTCCAGAATACATTTATTTTGGAACACATGTCAAATACTTTATTTGACAAATAATTAATGTGTATTTAATAAAATCAAGTATTTAATCTAAATACACACTAATTAGAAAACAACCGGGTAACCCTTTAAGCATGTATTTTTCGTTTAACCGTTAAACGATTTATAAATAATCAATGTTATTTATAACAGTAGTCATAATGCTCTACAAGTATATTTCATTAGTGAGACTCTCTAGATTTAGGCATATCTGTCACGAAATCCAATTTCGTGTCCATAATCTACCCACCCGTAAATTATGATGACCATATATAAACTCGCTGAATCATACAGGTCGAGTTCATCGCATACGTATAATCCTTCCGTCACAGGTATTCGGATTATCCCAGATATAGATAAAAAAGTCAAATCTCTATAGGTATAATCTCGTCGACGTATCTATTAGCAATCTCTTAATAACAATTAAAACTTACTTCTACAGTGTACCACGGGCCCATGGATTTAACAGATTGCTAATTGCACATTGAATACCTATGCTCTGTACACAGAACTGACAGATCATATCTTGATACTACACAGGATATCCTGAGGATCAGTCCACACCCAACGAATAGGTGGAGGTCTGATATTAATAGATCGGTGACGTGAATGCTATTAAAGTGTGGAGGATACCTCATACATCCACATTGGTATCTCAAGTCGAAGAATCACCATGGTCACTCAACCCGAGAAGATTCCTATTAACGTTGGTGTACCATCTATTAGGAAATCTTCGGTGAGTCGTTCAATGTTTATCAAATATAATCACCTACACGTCTATATGAGTCTCCCCAGACTCATGGTTCATTGGGATAAACCATTGGACCAAGTCTCGATATACGACATGTACTAGTCTCAGCGGATTTTACTAACCGACCCGTGTTAGTAAATCTTGACCAAGAACTTTATTTGATAATATATTTCTAGTAGTGACACTTTTCAATGTCAATTACAATCTACTTTGTAATTGTGCATTACATTATATATTATCGGGTCTTTGTCTAATATATACATATCACTAAGTCCTATTTAGTTTCAATCTAATCATAATTAGATCGAATATGTATATAAAAGTAAGAAGTACTACCATAAATAAGTAATATTATGGAAAAATAAATTGTTCGTATTCATGAATCAGACATAAATACGATATGGATTAACACTCCGAGCACCAACCCTAACATCTCCATCATAACATATATATATATATGCACATTAAAAAAATTAAATCATTATTCACTTGTTTTTTAAGGGTTGGACTTTAAATATTCACTATTCAAGTGAATAATAATTTTTTTTTTCCAAATATTGGATATGTTCAAATATATTTTTAGGTATGTAAAATGACATTGTAATTATGACCGACATTATAATTATGATTGAGTATTTGTAACTATTATTGTAATGGAGAGATATGACAAAGTATTATGTATATATGTGACAGTCGTTGTCATTAATAAAATATGATTGTTGTCATTATAACTGAGAAATATGACTGAGATTTATATATGTGATTGATATTGTGACTGAGTTGTGCCTATGACTGCGACTGTGTGCCTATGATTGTGGCTGTGACTATGTAACTATATGACTATCATTGTCATTATGACAATGATTGTGACTTTGTGACTGTGTGACTATATGACTACAATTAAGCCTGTGATGTGATTGTATACCACAACAATTTTGAAACTAATTTTTGACCTTATAGAAATCCTAGTTTGATATAGGTTCTTAATAAAAGTTGTATGTGTAAATGCTAACTGTATGCAACATCTTATAAATTGTGTTTTGGAGTACGTATGAAGGAATTATGAATGTTCGAAAATGATTGATTGATAACTTAGAAATATAAAGGTCATGATCGACCCATTTTTTTAATCGAAATATATCGACAATTGTACTTATTTTCAAGCCTATAAATTTGTAGATAAGTAATATGTATTTTTTTCTTGAAATACTTTACATTTTGGGAGATAATTAGCTTTTAAATTTAAAGCTTAAGAAACCCTAGTTTTGGACAATAACCTAACAAAATTTTCAAAATTTTTGTTTTTTAATGAAAAATTTGTGATTATATTATTTGAATATGTATATTTATGTATTAATTTGTACGCTTTGAAATTTTTAAGAATTTCCCTATAAAGAAAGCGTTAGTATATAATTCTGAGTTTTGAATGTAAAACAAAAATATGTTGTTTATTTTTATTGTCAATTATGTATTAAAAAAATGTATAATTTTAGTAGACATAAGGTTTTAGGTTTGAATATCGAGGGAGTATAGGACAATAACCTAGTTTTTTCTAATTATCCATCCTTAATTATTTTAAAAACTTTATCCAAAACAACCCTTTAGTGTGTTTGTTTCTATTAAAATTTACTTAATTGTATTATACTTTTCACATATTGCATGTTTAATTTGTTTGAATTTTAAATTATATAATAAAAAATATTTTACCTTTGAAAAATTAGTTCCAATAGATATGGATGTAATGAATGATCCCGCCGTCAATATGTTTTGCTCTCACAGTCAATTTAATTTCCAGTAGTAAGGTTGGGTAAGAGTGGTAAAATGAATTGACGAATTGAATTTGTATCGAATCTTCAACGAATCGAATTAAAATGTGATGAATTCATATTCAATTCATTTAGTAAATAAATTATGATATTAAGATTCATATTCAATTCATTTAATAAACGGATATTCATTTAGTCGTGATATAATTCAATGATATAATTTACTGTAATTTATTCACATTAATTCTTTATAAACTTGTATATATGAGATACACAATTAATAGATGTACTAAAAATGATCGACCAAAACTAAGCAATATTATTTTTTGTGATAATTGACATAAATTTCTCAAGTTTAATTTAAAAAATAATAAAAACTAGTAGAATGACAGTAATAAACGAATTGTATAAGAATAAAAATCGGTAGCTCAAATTAATATTCGATTCGATTAATAAATAAAATGAATTGAATTGATCAATTTACTAAAATAATCAAAATTTTCAAATATTTATCATTTTTATTAGGAATCAAATCAAACGTGTTGGAAATGGTGATCGAACACCATTCACTTTTGTATGAATATTTTTTGTTTATGCAATATAATATTTTCTTTATCATGATTATTTATTCATTTAATATGGTAATTTCTTACTTTTATTTATATATTGTAAATCTAATTGTTAGATTACTGTAAGAGTTAGAGATTTCGAGTTTCACTCGGAACCTTATATGAAATTAGTAAAGACCCGAAAGTTACAACATATGGTGATATAGTTGCAAGAGTTGCAAATGGTGTTGAGAAATATCACGCATTCTCTTGAATATAAATTATTCATGATCTAGATATATTGACATGGGTCGGTCATTATATTGGTAAAACTAATGCATTATCTATATATGTAATGGACATATGGTTTGTCTCAACATACTGTGAGCTTAGTGGAAGTTCGTATAGAAATGCAGATATTCATTAGTGGAATGAATATCAAACAAACTCATAAAAGATGACTAATAGATATTCTATAAAACTGTCAATAGTTGTCTTTTCGAGTTGAGTAGTTATTGTGGTCCTTTAACTTGAGACACCACGGTGGTCTTGGGAGTGATCCTTTGTGCCTGATACCATGCATGTCAGAGACCTTTTATGGTCTGACCTCTGGATGACTGTTAGGTATAGACCGATGCTCACGAAGATCGGTGTGTGTTAATACGAGGATTCGTCAGTCCATATGGTTGGATTATGTTTCCCGAATTTTTCAGAGTATATTCCGGAAATCTTTTGACCGAAAGTTCATTGAAGAAATTATTTCTTTAACATTATAAATAATATTGAAAAAGAGTTTTGCATATATTATTTATTAATGGAATATAATTATGAAAATTTATTTTATATTGAGTAGATAAGGTTTTGACAGTAAATCTACAACCTTACTCAATTGGAGACGGTAATGACGAAGAGATTATACATTAATGTTTTAACCTCGACTTGTATGGTTCGACGTGTCGTGTTGTTTTTAGTCATGATTTGTAGGTGGGCAGGCCTTTATGAATATATGTACGAATATATGAGATATATATGTATATATATAAGTAACAACCGAACGTGAGCCTAGAGAGTTCCATTATATTAAGTTTACTCGTTGGGCACTAGGGCGACTTTTCGTCAAATGTTGACAAAGTGTTTTGGGTTTAAGGATTAAATTATTTGATCCAATAATTCATGAGGTGAATTGAATAAATTCATTTTATATCAAGAGTTGATATAAGTTTATTGTATAATAGATGTAATTTGATTTACATTAAATTAGTAATTAATTAGTAAATTAATTTAATTGTTAAATTAATGTACAAAATTAATTACTTGGTTTATACAAATAAAACTTTTAATTAATTATAGTAACTATGTTAAAGCAATTGAATAATTTTGATTAATGTAACTAAAGCTTTTAATTGTAACTAAGTTACAAAGTTGGTGAGATTTTATTTTAACTTTGGTTAAGTTTATTTTTTGGATATATGGTGTAGGGAAAAGATTCCATTGAACCATGGTTTCTTTATATGGCTATGGTTTATTTTCTTTAATTTTATTAATAAAATAAAAAGAATTAAAAGTAAAATTACTTTCCTTTTTTTTTTTTCAAAAAAGCCACTGCCGATCAAATAAGCAAAAATTGCTTCTTCTTCCTTGCTGCCTCAACTGCCGAAAACAGAACAAGAAAAAGCAATTGAATTTGTTTTAATTTTGCTCTCAAAATCAAGCCAAAAATCTCACCAAAAATTACCCTGTTGACGGCGGATTTTGGTCTCAGGGCAATATGAGAATATTACTCCCGAGACAATCCTCCCTCAATAGTGAATTTGTTCGGTTAAGGGGGAACCAAAAGCAAATTTAGCAAAACACAGATAAACACACCAATCAATAAGGAGGTTTAACGTGGTTCGGCGGATCAGGTCCAACCTACGTCCATGGACACGAACATAATGATATTTTTATTACTGAGATATACTTCTCTGATATCTCTTATGTTTACAAGCTTGATCGTAGTGATCTTCCTCTTGATTCTGATGCCCATTACACATACTCTACCCTTCTATTTATAATAATACAGAAATCAGATTCCTTCTTTTACAAGGGTTCCCAGTTGAGTCAATCTCCTTCTTCCACAAGGATTCCTAATTTCAAACTATCTTTACTCCTTTTGTCCCGTTAAGATACTGATTTTATCAATTCTCCCCGTGAAAGTAGGATAATTTGTCACCTATCCGAGAAAATTTGATGCTCTACCTTCCTGAACATGCCTCGCTATCTGGTCGGTCTTCATGAGGTCGGTCATGATAGTCATTTGAACTGAGAATGCTGCCACCGATCTGATAATGCTCGGTAATCTGAACCAAAGTGGTCGGTCACCTATCATCAAGTGCTCGGGCCCTCACTCATGTGGTCGGGTCGGCTTTTTAATGATTTTGACCAAGAAGGGAATTTACCCTCCTACCCCTGGCGTATTCCTTAACTAACATAGGATCTGAAAATACCATCAACATCTGTCCCCTAGTTCTCGGTTTCAACGAGTTATACGAGTTGGTGCCGGGAACTACACAAGAATGGTGTGGCGGATGAACTCATAGCCGATCTTCTAAGGGAGAAATTTTTGTCGGCCTATATTTTTATCTTTATCGATCTGACTCAGGTGCTTGGCCTGACTTTCTTCCTACCGAGGTGAAATTCCCTTATTGCCCTTCTGAAATTTTGCCCCTCGAAACGCGCAACCGTCGCATCCGTTTAAATGCCCATCAAATCACTTCTAGGGTTCAACGGGAGCTTGCCACTTGTCAACCATCCGTCGATCGCCCGCCAAAAGCAAAACAATCCGACCGTTTATGGTCAGTTAAAAAAGGCGTCCAATCTCAGCCGTCCATCTAATCTTGAAAGATCATTTTAAAGATGACACGCAGCGTACATCTGACGCCCTCATTTGATCTAACGGCCCCAAGTGCACCGTTCAGACTATAACAAAACAGAAAACTCCATTGCCTTCTTTCGCGAATTCTTCGATCTTTCCAACCACGAGAACTTTTCCTTTTTAGTTGCGACCAATGAATCTTCAGAACGACCAGACCGCTCCGAGCAATCCTCAATCCTTCTGAATGAAACAAGTAAGTCTTCTGAACGACCTTCTGGCTTTTTTTTTTTTTTATGTGTTGCGAATCCTGCTCCATTTTGTTCCTTTATTTTCGCCTTCCCCCCCCCATTTTTTTTTTTTGCTTTTGGTTTTGTGCTGCTAGGGAGATATTTATGGCTTGTTTAATATTGTCTAGGGCATTTAGAACCCACAGGTTTAGCCTTCCCGGAATCCCTGGCCGTTTTTAGAATTTAGCTATAGAATGACTTCCCCTCCCTCTTTATTTCTCGGATGTCAGGGATGTCTGACAACAGGTCTTCCTCTGCAAACCCTGCTAGACCTTCGACCCCCGTTGAAGAGCTCTCCTAGAGTTCGGGGGCTCCAAGCATAGAGGACCTTGACACTACCCCCACCCCCTCTGAAATTGAACAAGATTCTTACCATCAGAGAGTACCTCGAAAAAGACCCAGAGCCCGGTGATTTCGACTGCTCGTCTTTGGATATGGATCGTCCATCAAAAATAACTGAAGATGACCTAGCACTGCTCCGGCAGCGATATGATATCCCGATAGATATCGCCGTTGAAGTCTCCGGTCCGATGGATCGTGCTAGTCAACCTGATGAGGGCTCGGTGGCACTTCTTCCGGCTTTATTTGAGTGCGGAATTCGGTTGCCAATGCAACGCTATTTCGCCTGGATGCTTGCCGAGATGGAGATCGCCCCTTGTCAACTGAGCCTGAATAGTTGGAGGATTTTGGTCGGCTTACATGTGGTCTGGCACCGGGCGGGGCTTGGGGAACCTTCCCTGGAAGAGGTGAAGAGATTATATCGGTTGAAGGCCAACCCCAAATCATATCATGGCTGGTACTATCTTTCTGCTTACGCCGACTCGTCTAACGTCGTCCGCAAACTCCCTGATTCCAACAAAAACTTCAACGATCTTTGGTTCTGGGCCACCAGAGACTGGGGAACGGTTCTGCGATCATATGTAGAGGATGTTTCGGTTCCGGATATTTTCAGAGTGGGAGGTCATGAGTCTAACCCTTAGTGTTCATGCCCTTAGCTTTTATGCTTTAGATCCTAACTTCTTTAACTCCTCCCAGCTTGTTGGAAGGATGCTCACAAGGTCTCCCATCAGGTCCGGGGGCGAGTGCGCTGGGCTCGGAATTATGTCGACCATTGGAAGCAATTGGTCAATGATACAGCATTTGTCGAGTCGGGCCTGATTCAGATCGCTCCTCCGAAGGTCCAGGGGCGGATAGGTAGGCTTCCCTAACCCCCTAACCTATCCATTTGTTTGCTTAGCATGGTGATAGTTTTGAATTTGCCCAAATTCTGGTCTGACCACCCTTATTGTCTTATAGGTATGTCGAAAAGGCCAAAGTATCTCGATCAACTAGCTGGTGCGACAAAGAAAACCGGCCAGATTGGGGCCGGATCCTCTTGGAGACGACCATTGACTGCTGAGGCCAGAGGAGTGACTGAAGAAGCGGCCATGTTGGCTATCCAAAGCTTATCTTCACCTTCCAGGGTATCGCCAACAGTTTCGGCCCGAACTTCCAGCCCGTCAAAACCTACTAGAAAATGGAAGTGTCAATTTGGGGCGGAGGAATCCGAGCTGGTCAGGGAGGCGGAGGAGGAACGGGTCCTGAACAAGAAGCAGCCCGTCCGGAAAGAGAAAAAAGTGATGGAGGGTTCCTCTAAAAAACATAAAGGCGCCGTGATTCTTGGCGTAGACGACCTTGGTCAGGACATTCGGGAGGCCACTTCTCATCTAGTGCCGGCCATGAATGAGCTGGCCGAGGCGGTTCCTTCCGCCAAAATTCCGAGATACGAAGATCTCTCTCACGAGGATGTGGTTACCTTGTTGTGTTCTCAGATGGCAAAGGTAGTTATTTTTCTTCTCTTATCTCCGCCTTGAGTTCATAACTTAGTTTGATTTCTAATTCTCTGTTTCTTTTTGGCAGGCGACCTACCTTGCAGCCAAGAATAAGGATCTTCTCCTGAGCTTTCTATCTGAGGGTGGCCAAGCCCAGAGGCTTCAGAACCGACTTTCTGAAACGGAAGCCGAGCTGGCTCGCAAGGAAGAGAACATAAAAAATATGGAGCTGGCTGCTGTTGAGGCTCATACAACAAACAAATCTATTCGGGCTACTGCCTCTTTAGAGAAGAAAAATGCTGAGGCCGCCAAGAAGGACTTGGAGGCTGCCCAGGCTGATAACAGGATCCTGCAGGTGGAAGTGCGTAGTGTTGAATCCGAGCTGAGGGCCAAAGACGAGGAATTGGAACGGGCCCGTGCCGAGCTTAGGAGAAGAGAACTTGAGTTGGAGGTTGAGAGGGAATCCATCCGTCTCGAATGGGTCGGTGATTGTGCTGAAATTATTCCGATGGTACTGCCCAACCTTGATATGGGGCCTATCCATGCGGCCATCCGCTTCTGCAAGGGGGAAATCTCAGAAGAGGAGTTTAAGGAATAGCTCCCCCTTCTTCTGAGGAAGTGATGGATCCTGATCCTATTTCGATCGCCCCAGCTCCTGAAGAAGATCGATCTGAGGCTTTTGCTCCTGAAGAGGTCCAGCCTGGGGTTCCTATTCCTGTCCCTGAAACCGTAACTTTCGGGGCCTCCCAACTCGTCGATGCGGAGCTATTATTATCCCACCTCCCGAGGCCGAGCCGAGCCATCCGTCATCCAAGCCTGCTGAGGAAGAACCGCTTGCCCCTGTGCGGGCTGACTGACAAGGGGTAACCCGGATGGGGCCCTGTGTAAACTTCACTTTTCTTGTAACGACACATTTCATACTCTATTTAAATATATTTTATGTGTTTCTGTTCTTTCTCCTGTTCTTCGTAATTTGCTCTGCACGACTCCCTTCAAACGAACACTTGAGACCCGTTGTGAGGGGATAACATGAACTGAAAATCAAATCATTCAGTGGACGAGAATCGATCCCGAGCTAGTCGAAATACTTTATTTTTGGGGGAATCACTTGGCTCTGGGAATGTTGCATCCCCAGACTAAAAGGATGGACTCGGTGGGAGCGTAACTCGACCTCGAGCTGAGAGAAACAAAGTGGCCTCGGCGGAAAAAATCCAGCCTCGAGCTGAAAAGAAACATCGGTCTTGGCGGTACAAGAGTAGACCCGATCCGGAAAGAAAAACCTGACCTCGGCGGAACGAATCCAGCCTTGATTCGATTAACCAAGCGGCCTCGGTGGAACGAATCCAGCCCCGAGCCGATTAATCAAGTGGCCTCGGCGGAACGAATCCAGCCCCGAGCTGATTAATCAAGTGGCCTCGGCGAAACGAATCCAGCCCCGAGCCGATTAATCAAGAGGGACTTATTCAGAAGGGAAGTGAATCAACCTTTTGAAGCCCTACCGAATCTGGCACGGGCGTCCCCCTTACCAGACCAGCGAAAAAAAAAACAAATCTCTGGAAAATAAAATTAAAAGGCGGGGGCGACTTATCGCTTATCCCAAAACAAAATGTTTCGCAAGTATAAACAACAACACAGATGCATCAAAATAGCGTCCTGTCCGAGGTCTCCAAAACACAATTCTGAATCTTTCAATTCAGAGTCCCGCGAACCAGGATTTGGATCAGAGAGCGTTTAGAATGGTAAGGGCACATCCTCTATACTTCAGGTCTCCATGGAGCCTGTGTATTGTTCGAGGGCTACTCCTTACAACGTTGGAGCAAGCATACACTACGAGGGCACAATCCCTCCTCGGGCTATACTTCTTCTCTTGGATCCGAGTCATCAAATAATATGGATCAAAGAGTGTCCGAGAGATTAATGGCATGTTCCTCCTTATGTTCGTTAACACTGGAGCAAGCAATCGCCACGGAGGTATCATCCCTCTCCGTGCTATGCTTCTCGCGGATCCATCAATTAGGTAGGTGGGGATGAGAGAGTGTCCGAGACACCAAGGGCATATTCCTTCTTGTGTTCGGTAACATTGGAGCAAGAAAACGCCACGGGGGTATCATCCCTCCCCGTGCTATGCTTCTCGCGGATCCATCAATCAGGTCGGTGAGGATCAGAGAGTGTCTGAGACACTAAGGGCCTATTCCTCTTTGTGTTCGGTAACACTGGAGCAAGAAAACGCCACATGGGTATCATCCCTCCCCGTGCTATGCTTCTCGCGGATCTATCAATCAGATAGGTGGAATATATGCGGGTACATTCTCTGCTCAATCCTTCCCAAACTGGCCTGGTAAGGCCATCTTCATGGGGTATCCCCTTCTTTGCGATTTCTGTCTCGGAATGTCCCTTGTAAATCAAAGGGTCTCTGTGCTCCTGTCGTGCTTTTTATCCCTTGATTTTTTGTCAGTTTGGTCGGTTTATTGCGGACTTAGTGCTTTGACCCCGGATTATTGTGTCGAGTGTGCCCCCGAAATTTTGAATATGGCTTTCCATTTTAATCAAGAGAGCGGGTGAAATTTTTGAAAAGAGAATTTTATTCATATTCGGGGGCATACTGCCCTTCTTACAGCTCTCTGTGGATATTTCGAGAAAGGCTTTACATCGAGCTCCTATCCCTTTGTCGGGTTGCTGCAAAAAACAAAGAATCTATTGAAAGTATTTTCTTAACATTTCGGCATTCCAGGGTTTCCTTAATCGCGTGCCATCCAGCTGTTCCAAGATGTAGACCCACGGCCTTACCACCTCTGCAATTTTGTAGGGCCCTTCCCACTTGGCTCCTAATGAGCCTTCTTCCGGTCTTCGGGTGTTCAGAGCGACTCTTCTTAATACTAGGTCGCCCGGGAGAAAAAACGCGAGTTCAAACTTTTTTGTTGTAGAAGCGGGCCATTCTTTGTTGATAAACCGCTGTCCTCATGGCTGACTTCTCTCTTTTTCCTCGATCAGGTCGAGGTGGCTTCTGATAAGTTCTTCATTTTTTTCGCCCTCAAAATAACGGACCCTGTGGGAAGTTATCCCGATCTCTGCTGGAATAATTGCTTCACACCCGTATGATAAGGAAAATGGGGTCTCTCCCTGTAGAATCTTTATAGGTCGTCCGGTGTGCCCATAGTACTTCCGGCAATTCCTCGACCCATAAGCTCTTGCAGGATCCGAGCCGAGCCTTAAGATTTGCCTTGATCGTTTTGTTCGCTGCCTCTACCTGTCCGTTTGACTTGGGGTGGGCTGGTGAGGCGAACTTTAAGGCGATCTGGAGGTCTTCGCAGAGTTTCCTGAATCCCTTGCTATCGAACTATTTTCCGTTGTCCGTGACGACAACCCGTGGGATTCTGAACCTGCAGATAATGTTCTTCTTTAAAAATTATGTGGCCTTCTTCTCTGTGATGGTGGATAGGGGTTCGGCCTCCACCCATTTGGTGAAATAATCTATGGCCACAATGGCGTACTTCGTCTGTCCCCGTCCTTTTGGCATTGGTCCGATGATATCTAGCCCCCATTGAGCGAATGGCCAGGGACTGGACAGTGTGGTTAACCACTCTGCTGGCTGGTGGTGAATATTGGCATTCTTTTGACATCCTTCGCATTTCCGGGCTATTCTCATGCGGTCTTGGTGCATAGTTGGCCAATAGAACCCTTGCCTTAAAGCTTTAAAGGCCATCGATTGTCCTCCGGCGTGACTCCCATAGATACCCGCGTGAATTTCCCTGAGTACATAATCAGCCTCTTCTTCCGTTAAACATCTTGGAGGGGCACTGTGTAGCCTCTTCGGTAAAGCACCCATTCGATCAGGGAAAACTTGGTGCTTCTGAATTTCAGCTTTCTGGCTTTCTTCTTGTCCTCGGATGTCTCCCCTGTCTCCAAATATTCTTAATTGGCTGTATCCATGAGGTTTTGTCTTCCTCATCCAATAATTTTACTTCGAGTACTCCTACGCTCTTTTCCCGGAGGCAGATTAGAGGGACTATTCTGGGTTCTCTGATTTTATCGAAGATGCGAGTTGTGCCAAGGAGTATGCCTCGCAGTTGTCTTCTCGACTGATTTTCTCAAAGTGTACGTTCCTCATTCTTCCCTCCCACCAACCTTTTTACTTCAGCCAAGTAGGCTATCATACTCGGCTCCCTGGCTTGGAATTCGCCTTTCAGCTGCTGAACAGCCAGCTGAGAGTCACTTTTTATTACTGTTGGACAGTTATGACCCATAGCGTCACTATTTGTACAGATCATGGTGTTGTTGTACAAATTAACTATGTGACAAAGGAGATTGCTCTCTTATCATTTGTGATTAGATCACCTTAGATATATAAATGATAGGAGGTCCCTATGATTAGTTCCTGCATTGAGAATGATATGAGACAGTATCAGTACACGAAGGATTAATCATTAAATATCCCTAGTCAGAGCATTATCGAGATTGGACATCGATGAATGCGTAAAAGACTAGTATTACACTTGTGCACGTTTGTGAGAGCACAACGGCATAGTTCTCATATATTTGGGTATAGGATACTCATGCGAGTGTAATAAGAGGTCGTGTTTCACCGATGGTACGGGAAACAGCTTCGCTCTGGATAAGACCCCCTCGGAATTCCATTGGTAGTATGACTATGTGTCTATGGAAGTCCGAAATCAGGGTAGGTGTATTCGGTCTTAACCTGAGACTTGCACCGCTAATGCATACGACAATCAATATACTTTGGTTGAGGTCATCCAGGGCTGTAACAGGTTCTGTGTACACCGATGCTGAGTATATCAAGAATCGTAGTGTGTTGGGTGTGATGTCAAGACGGAAGTGTCACTCCAGTCATTTGGAGTTGATGATCGTGCAGGGATACAGAACTTGTTCTCTAATAAAGGTTGCAACCGTTGGGATAATATGACTTGGTCATGATTATTCGATATTAAAGAGACTAGTTGCTCGTTATCCGATATATGCTCCGTACGGGACAGACACTGTACCAGCCCCAGGCCTCGCATGTGATCATCCGATACTGGACAGAAATACGCAATACTACGGTATACTACGCTTGATATAGATCCGTATTCCTGTAAGGATATTTCTGGAGAATTTGGTAGGCATGGCGTTTTGCTAGAGGCCAACCTTGTCTTGCAAATCGGTAAAAACGTAGTACTTGGTACTTACGTGTTCGGATAGTTCGACGACCGATTTGACTGCCAACATATCCGGGGATCTCATGGGTCGCTTCCCAAAGATTCACCGATGACGTATGACTCGCACTTATATTAATCTGGGATTAATAAGATGAGAGAGAAAATTAATCTGGGATTAATTGCTGAGATATTTTATCTGGGATAAAATACTATTAAAGAGAGATAACGATTAATTTGGAATTAATCGGTAAATTAATATATTTGATATATTAAATGAAATTGGATTTCGACGCGGAATTAAAATTAGATTTTAATTCGGGCAAGCGAATTAATTTAGAATTAATTCGTTAGCGGCGTGAATAGTGATTTCGCTAGGCGTAATCATTTAATTACGACGCGACAGAAAATTCGTTAATTTAGAATTAGCGAACCCGAGCCCGAGATTAATTGTGAGCGCATTCGCATTTCGAATTCGAGTGCGGCACGCAAGTCAAATCAAGCGTCAAATCGCTAGTCGCATCTAGCGTCACATCAAGCGTCAAATCATGTCACTTTGAGTGATGTGACAATTGATTAGATTGATTGATTGAAGAGACTTGAGTGGTTGGAAAACAACTTTTTTGAAAGTTGATAGAAATATAATATATTTTATTTGGTTTGACTTTTTGATAGCCAAAAGTTTTGAATATGCTTTATATATTTTTTGAAAATATATAAGAAAGTGATATACAATTTTCAACACACTTTTCACTTCTCTCTCTCACCATTTCTCTCCATTTCTCACGCCCTTAGAGGGCTGATTTCTTCTTCAATTTGGGCAGTGGACTGCCGAGCAAACCAAGAGGAAAAAGGGAAGCAAGTGTGATTTTGTGGCAAAATCGAGAGTGCTAGCACACTCCGGGATCAATGCTAAGGTGATAGGGAAGCTCACCATGAGCCGGGAATCGTTCGACGAAGCTTGGAGCTTGTTCGAGGACCTCGAAATGGCGCAAAACAGAAGCACAAACTGCTGCAGTTCACGCCTAAGAGCAGTGGGCAGTGAGTAGAATTTTTGATGATTTGTTGCCTCCGCGTCGCTCAACTGATCGATGTAAGTATTCCGCGACTTTCTCGATTTGTATTCGCATTTATTTCATGGCTTGTATTCAATTCTATGGACCTAGAAAATCCAACAATGGTATCAGAACGAGTAAAAGCATGAAATACGACTTAGGGATAAAATTTGGGTAAAAATGTGTTTGAGCATGTTTAATGAAATTGGATGATTTAGTGTGTTTATAACATGTTTTATTGATGATTGATTAGATCAATTTGAACAAATTTGATTTGGAACAAATTTGCCCCAAATTTTATGTTGGCCGAATGGTGCCCTAAGTATGAGCTCTTGGAATTTTAATTTTTTGATTCATTGGATGTATTAGAAATGATTTGGGGATATTGATTTATTGTTGAATTTGATTCAATTGGATTGGATTTGAATTTGGCATAATAATTCCCCTTGGCCGAGAGTCTATAAGCATGATATGGGTTTGATTTTAATCAAATTGTGTTGGACACTTATTGATGTAGATTGCATGATTAATTAGCCTAATGTTTGTTTTGGAAATAAATGATTTGGGTGATTAATTATGTTAATGCACTTTAGTTAATTAAACCATGAAATTTGGAATTTTTGTGAGCGAGTAAAAGCATGAAATACGACTTAGGGATAAAATTTGGGTAAAAATGTGTTTGAGCATGTTTAATGAAATTGGATGATTTAGTGTGTTTTAACATGTTTTATTGATGATTGATTAGATCAATTTGAACCAAATTTGATTTGGAACAAATTTGCCCCAAATTTTATGTTGGCCGAATGGTGCCCTAAGTATGAGCTCTTGGAATTTTAATTTTTTGATTCATTGGATGTATTAGAAATGATTTGGGGATATTGATTTATTGTTGAATTTGATTCAATTGGATTGGATTTGAATTTGGCATAATAATTCCCCTTGGCCGAGAGTCTATAAGCATGATGGGTTTGATTTTAATCAAATTGTATTGGACACTTATTGATGTAGATTGCATGATTAATTAGCCTAATGTGTGTTTTGGAAATAAATGATTTGGGTGATTAATTATGTTAATGCACTTTAGTTAATTAAAGCATGAAATTTGGAATTTTTGTGAGCGAGTAAAAGTAAAAGCATGAAATACGACTTAGGGATAAAATTTGGGTAAAAATGTGTTTGAGCATGTTTAATGAAATTGGATGATTTAGTGTGTTTATAACATGTTTTATTGATGATTGATTAGATCAATTTGAACAAATTTGATTTGGAACAAATTTGCCCCAAATTTTATGTTGGCCGAATGGTGCCCTAAGTATGAGCTCTTGGAATTTTAATTTTTTGATTCATTGGATGTATTAGAAATGATTTGGGGATATTGATTTATTGTTGAATTTGATTCAATTGGATTGGATTTGAATTTGGCATAATAATTCCCCTTGGCCGAGAGTCTATAAGCATGATGGGTTTGATTTTAATCACTTTTTATGTGTAGATTGCATGATTAATTAGCCTAATGTGTGTTTTGGAAATAAATGATTTGGGTGATTAATTATGTTAATGCACTTTAGTTAATTAAAGCATGAAATTTGGAATTTTTTTGTTTAATTAATTTGGGCCTATTTTGTGAAATTGGCTTGAATGTTGTTAGTGGGCTTATTGGGCTTTGTTGTACAAAGTTGGGTTAAGGCAAATTGGATTGGATCCAATTGGGCCCAAAACCACTTCCATAAAGCCCAAATGCGACATAATGGACCTTTGTAATTTAATTGGGCCTAATGGGCCAAAATTATTTTAAAGGCTTATGAGGTAAATCCCGGATTGGACTTTGGTTGTGGGTTTGACCCGAGTTGACCAAAAGTCCACGCCTTAAGAAATTAATTAAAAGCCCATTGGACTTTAATTAAATTGACGTTGGACGTTAATCGGGCTTTGAGACCCGTAACGATTAAATTTGGAATTTAAGTCGTAAAAGGTTTATTAATAAAGTGCGATATTTAATTTGAAATTAAATATAGTAAATTAGAATTAAATACAAATTGAATTGGATTTAATTGTGTAGTTTAATTTAATTCTAGAATTTGTACTTTAAGTACTTATTCGTAAAAACGAGTTTGACTCGAGCAAAATCAAATCGTTGTTTGAACATTGGATGATCACTAATTATCAGATTAATTAATTTGATTAGATTGATTGATAACATGCTTGTGTGAATACATGGTTGCGATGCATGAATAATGTATATCGGATGGATATTAGATGGGTGGGGCAATTTTTGAAATTTTTGTAATAAATTCGATTTATTAAATTGGACCTGCGTGTCCAGCCTTATCACCTCCTATTCTTTGTATTCTCTTCTCACCTATTCCCCTCAATGTAAATGAGGTTTCTTTAGAAGTGTAGTGTAACGGGTAGAAGCAGATATTTGTGCTAGCGGGAGAGAGAAAGGGAGAGATTTGATCTAGGATCAATTGTGTAAAGTATCCATCCGCATATCATTATTACTTTATTCATATGCGCTTTATTATGTATTTAAAATGCATGTTTAAGGGTGTATGATGATGAGACCTTAATAAAGATAATAAATTGGTAGCCAATTTGCACGCGAAAACCCTCGCTCAATATTAAGCGTCTTTCCTTCCATTGAGTGATTCTCACTCAAGATCCTAGACGGCATTGGTTTGTTGGCCAAAGTCAAGGCCTTTGTCTGTCGAAGATGTGTTTGAATCACGAAGGCTTTGTTCTATATCAGTGTCTTGTCCAAGTTGTGGTTTGTTGGCCAAAGTCAAGACCACTTCTTGCACTCGACATTGATTACGAAGTTTTCCATGGTCAATGGGTCGCGCTTGACTGGGATCACTAAGTTTGTTGTGCCAAAGCCGAGGCTTAGTTGATTCAGAGGAAAAGGTTAGGTAATACATTGGATGTATTGGCATATATAAGATATATGTTTCGGACTTAGATGTCCACCTGCTGGATCTAGGAATTGGATTGGATCCAATTGATCTTAGAGATCTACCTAGTTAATTATCATACAATTTGTTGGCCAAAGTCAAGATTGTGTGATATTTAACGGGATCCTAGCCCACTAGGAAACACGATTTCCCGAGTACTCGACAGAGGGTTAGAGGCTCGCCGAAAAATAGTGGGAGGCAAGAATTGAATTTGCAATATTCGTTCAATTACTCGCCATACGCGCTCAAACAAATATCATTCGTCAAAATAAATTAAATGTTAGTTGGACTAATATTTAAATTGTTGTTTTTATAATCAGTTGGACTGTATTATAGTTGATTATATAATTGGATTATAGTAATCAATATATTTGAATTATAGTAATCAATATATTTGAATTAATTAATTTCTATTTACAGTTGATTTTATAATTGGATTATAGTAATCAATGTAATTGAGGTTAATTAATTTAAATTATATTTGATTGTATAGTTGGACTATAATAATCAATATAATACATAGTACCACAAATCGTTGATTAAATAGTTGGACTATTAAAATCAAGATTAAATGGAAAGATTGGACATTTAAATATAATCTTGGATTAAAATATTTAAATGGTTTAATTTTCAAATTGGGAATTAAATTTCAGGATGGTCCTGGAAATAAATAAAGTTACTTTATTTGATAAAATAACCTATTATGCCTAAGCTCAGACTTAAGCAAATAAGTAGAGCATAATCTTTAGAAGATTTATGTGATGATAACTTTAGTGCTTAATCTGATATACTTATCATAAATCTATGTTTAGAATTGCAATTAATAACTCTTGGAGGGTTAATGATAAATCTCAAGGAGATAAAGTCAAACTTTGCAATTAGGCAAGTATCGCAAGGCGCACTTTACTTCGATATTTTAGAAACCCAAGGCTTGGCCAAAGGCTTCTGAAATATAGAAAAGGGTAAAGGCAATATCATTATAATCTTCTGGGAAGATAAATGACATATTCCAAAGTGACTGCTATTTGGATATGGCAGGCATGAAGGAATTAAATAAAGGGCAAGGCTCTGACTTTAAGAATGTGTTTGTCAAAATTATGTCCATTACTAGTATTGAAATTGGATTTTAAAATACTTAGTATGGTACATAAAATATATGTATTGATGTTCAGAATCTACTGTGAGTAGGATACTGACCTCAAGCTGAGATAAATCTGCGAATCGGAAACGGGACGTAAGTCGCTGTTTCGACCGTAGATACCTAAGTTTAAGAATTGCCATTTGGGTTTGTACTTAAATTAGGAACTGTTATAATGTAACTAGTTTTACTAGAAACATTATCTCTATATCAGTGTTTAATCCATTGTGGATAAACCTTTATATTCTAGAACACTAAAGTGTTTCATTATATAAATATGATATTGAGATAAACACATTAGATGTGAATAACAAAATTTATATTTTGAATATAAATAAATCTCAAACATATAATATGACAAATAAATAGCTCTAACTGATTTGATCAGAAGAGACTAATTGTGGCATTGTTGTCTGGGACACAATTAAACAAGACTCGTATATCCACACTTTTGAAGAGTGGGTACTTGGACTGATTTGATCCTATTCAAATAAAGTCTACGAATCTAGTTTATTGGGCAGAGTGCCTGAAACACTATTTACTTGGTAAAAGTGCAAATGCCACCGATTTGTTAACCCTAGTTCATAGTGAAGCAAGTGGGCCCATGTCTAGTTAGGCTAGATGTGGATATGAACATTTCGTGACCTTTACGGATGTGGCATTGCGTTATGGTTATGTGTTTCTTTTGAAGAACACAAATCGGAAACTTTTAGAGTTTCGACACGAAGTAGACAGACAGATCGGCTAGAGTATTATACCGTCACGGTAAGACCGTAATGGAAAATACTTAAGCAGTAAGTTTCTCATATTAGGTATGAACGGGAAAGAAATCGGGTTTCACATTCCTGATAATTTGGGTATGCTAGGCATACGTTTGGATGATACCAAACTAGAACCCAGATTGGATAAGTGTCAATTGTAGGTTATCCTAGGGATAACATAAGTATTGTACTTATACATCTCACAAGAGAACAATTAGATTGTTGCTCGCCATGCGGTTTTCCTAAGAGGAATACCGATATGCATTGGTAAGTGGGAGGATAGTAAAACTCGATTAAAATCAGAGTAATACTATTACTGGCATCGATTCCTAATGGAACACAAATAGTTCATCAAAGATGTAACTATACCATAATCTTCGAATATACACAAGAACCGCGTAGTCGTAGAGAGTCAGAAAACAAACCTGGGGTATGGGTTTCTGATCTCACCTCATAAAGATGTTAATCTTATTGAAGTATACAAACTGACTGCGTATGAGGAAGTGATACAAGGTATCGACTCCCTGATTATGACAAAGTGTCATGACGTCCAAAATGGATTCCATGTATATCAACAAGTTTGGATACTAGTTGATGTACCACAAGGCATTGTGCCTATTGATACTGTATAAGTCTTCAAGGAAGACATACATGGATGGCAACATACCAACGTACAAAGCTGGGCTTGTGACGGAAATGTATCGTTATCAACATTGTGTTGATTACGATTCAACCTTTTACTTATTACCATGATAAATCCGTTTGGATAATGCTTGCAAATGCTGCATGTTTCATTTATGAAATATGGCAGCATAACGAGAAAATCGCTTTCCTGAAAAGGAAACCTTTCGGAGGATGTTTACAACATCTTGATGGTTTTGTCGAACCATAACAAGCAAACTAGGTTTGCAGGTTATTCGATCCATGTTTGGATCGCAGCAAGCATTGGTTCTAGGAATTGTCGTTTTGATGTAATCATAATGGTGTATGATTTAATTCAAAACGATATGATTCTTGTGTATATGAGAGGGTTAGTGGGAGCGCACTGAAAATATTGTCCTATAAATAATCATAATATGTCATTTCTTGGAAATGATATTCCCATAAAATAATCGGCGAAAGCTTGGCTTTCGAGAAAATTCTCCGTAGCATTCTTGGGAGAAACAACCTTTATTCTAGGAATAAAGATCTACTGGGATAGATTAAGTTGTTAAAACTCTCCGAGAATCCGTACATTGAAAAATGTACGCGACCTAGTGTCTCATACGCTTTGAGCATATGGATTCACAATCGGGCCAATCCAAGTGATAGTCACTGGATTGAAGTTAATAACATCCGTTAGTATCTTAGAGAACTAAGGATGATGTCTTAAACTAAGGAGAACGAGAACTTGAAGTGACTGTGATCACTACTACAAGTTTTCGAAACCGATAAAGACGACTGAAAGTCGCAAACAGTACTATACAGTTTGAATAACGGTACAGTGAGCTGGAAATCTTCCAGGCAAGATACTGTTACCGAATAAACAACAAATGTGGGATATTATTGCAGCTGAAGTGGCAATAGAAGCCATTTGGGTCGATAAAATATCTAATAAGATTAGATATGATTCTGTTAGCAGCTGAGCTAGGCGTCAGCGCGGGCTAAAGAATTAATGGTCTCATCAACGATTCAGATATATACTTCGATATTCATCTGATTCGTTCGTATCATACATCGTGGCGATGTGATGATCGTATAAATCGCGTCAGACGATAATCATACAAATCCGCTGACGAAAGCTTTCTTCAGTAGTTTGAGCCAACCGTACATAGTTCGGGTGTTAGGCACTCGAGTGACTGGCTATAGGCCAAGTGGGAGATTGTTGGATAGTTATGACCCATAGCGTCACTATTTGTACAGATCATGGTGTTGTTGTACAAATTAACTATGTGATAAAGGAGATTGCTCTCTTATCATTTGTGATTAGATCACCTTAGATATATAAATGATAGGAGGTCCCTATGATTAGTTCCTGCATTGAGAATGATATGAGACAATATCAGTACACAAATGATTAATCATTAAATATCCCTAGTCAGAGCATTATCGAGATTGGACATCGATGAATGCGTAAAAGACTAGTATTACACTTGTGCGCGTTTGTGAGAGCACAACGACATAGTTCTCATATATTTGGGTATAGGATACTCATGCGAGTGTAATAGGAGGTCGTGTTTCACCGATGGTACGGGAAACAGCTTCGCTCTGGATAAGACCCCCTCGGAATTCCATTGGTAGTATGACTATGTGTCTATGGAAGTCCGAAATCAGGGTAGGTGTATTCGGTCTTAACCTGAGACTTGCACCGCTAATGCATACGACAATCAATATACTTTGAGTGAGGTCGTCCAGGGCTGTAACAGGTTCTGTGTACACCGATGCTGAGTATATAGAGAATCGTAGTGTGTTGGGTGTGATGTCAAGACGGAAGTGTCACTCCAGTCATATGGAGTTGATGATCGCCCAGGGATACATAACTTGTTCTCTAATAAAGGTTGCAACCGTCAGGATAATATGACTTGGTCATGATTATTCGATATTAAAGAGACTAGTTGCTCGTTATCCGATATATGCTTCGTACAGGACAGACACTGTACCAGCCCCAGGCCTCGCATGTGATCATCCGATACTGGACAGAAATACGCAATACTACGGTATACTACGCTTGATATAGATCCTTATTCCTGTAAGGATATTTCCGGAGAATTTAGTAGGCATGGCGCTTTGCTAGAGGCCAACCTTGTCTTGTAAATCGGTAAAAATGTAGTACTTGGTACTTACGTGTTCGGATAGTCCGACGACCGATTTGACTGCCAACATATCCGGGGATCTCATGGGTCGCTTCCCAAAGATTCACCGATGACGTATGACTCGCACTTATATTAATCTGGGATTAATAAGATGAGAGAGAAAATTAAACTGGGATTAATTGCGGAGATATTTTATCTGGGATAAAATACTATTAAAGAGAGATAACGATTAATTTGGAATTAATCGGTAAATTAATATATTTGATATATTAAATGAAATTGGATTTCGACGCGGAATTAAAATTAGATTTTAATTCGGGCAAGCGAATTAATTTAGAATTAATTCGTTAGCGACGTGAATAGTGATTTCGCTAGGCGTAATCATTTAATTACGACGCGACAGAAAATTCGTTAATTTAGAATTAGCGAACCCGAGCCCGAGATTATTTGCGAGCGCATTCGCATTTCGAATTCGAGTGCGGCACGCAAGTCAAATCAAGCGTCAAATCGCTAGTCGCATCTAGCGTCACATCAAGCGTCAAATCATGTCACTTTGAGTGATGTGACAATTGATTAGATTGATTGATTGAAGAGACTTGATGTGAGTAGTTGGAAAACAACTTTTTTGAAAGTTGATAGAAATATAATCTATTTTATTTGGTTTGACTTTTTGATAGCCAAAAGTTTTGTATATGCTTTATATATTTTTTGAAAATATATAAGAAAGTGATATACAATTTTCAACACACTTTTCACTTCTCTCTCTCACCATTTCTCTCCATTTCTCACGCCCTTAGAGGACTGATTTCTTCTTCAATTTGGGCAGTGGACTGCCGAGCAAACCAAGAGGAAAAAGGGAAGCAAGTGTGATTTTGTGGCAAAATCGAGAGTGCTAGCACACTCCGGGATCAATGCGAAGGTGATAGGGAAGCTCACCCATGAGCCGGGAATCATTTGACGAAGCTTGGAGCTTGTTCGAGGACCTCGAAATGACGCAAAACAGAAGCACAAACTGCTGCAGTTCACGCCTAAGAGCAGTGGGCAGTGAGCAGAATTTTTGATGATTTGTTGCCTCCGCGTCGCTCAACCGATCGATGTAAGTATTCCACGACTTTCTCGATTTGTATTCGCATTTATTTCATGGCTTGTATTCGATTCTATGGACCTAGAAAATCCAACAATTACTACATTGTGGACTCCTACCACTACGCATAGCCTAAGACCGGCCAGAATTGCCTCATACTCTGCCTCATTGTTTGTGGCCTCGAAGGCGAACCTCAGGGCGAACAATACCTCTTCACCTTTGTCGCTTTTCAATATGATTCCAGCTCCCTTGCCTTGTGAGCTGGCAGATCTGTCTACTGACATCTCCCATTTGCCTTCCCCCGCAGTCAAGACCTGGGGTTCTGTGAATTCTGCGACAAAATCTGCCAAGGCCTGTCCCTTTACTGCCATCCTTGAGAGGTAAGAAATGTCATGTTCACTTAACTCCACCGACCACTTCATTAGCCTGCCCGAAACTTCTGGTTTTTGTAGAATCTGTCTTAGAGGATAATCGGTGTAAACCCCAATAGGATGGGCTTGGAAGTAGGGTCGTAGCTTCCGGGCTGCAGTAATCAATGACATGGCGACCAGTTCATGTACCAGATATCGGGTCTCAGCATCTAACAGAGCTTTGCTGACATAATATACTGGCCTTTGGACCTTATCGACCTCTTGTACCAGCATCGAGCTTACTGCGTGCTCTGATACAGCTAAGTACAAGTATAAGGTTTCTCCCGGGAGTGGTTTTGCTAGAAGCGGGGGCTGTGTTAGGTATTTTTTTAACTGTAGGAAAGCTTCCTCGCATTTTGGCGTCCAGTCGACTTCCTTCTTGGCCTTCTTGATGACTTTGAAGAAAGGGTGGCATTTGTCTGTTGCTCGGGAGATGAATCGGTTGAGCGCGGCTAATCTGCCGGTTAGACTTTGCACCTCTTTTACCGTCCTGGGGGACTTTAAGTCTAGTACGGCTTGGATCTTCTGTGGATTGGCTTCTATGCCTCGGGAGCTTACCATGTAACCCAAAAATTTCCCCGAGGCCACCCCGAAGGCGCACTTCTCCGGGTTGAGCTTTATATTGTGTTTCCTCAATAACTCAAAGGTTTTCTTCAGGTCTGTCACGTGATACCCTGGCTCTTCAGACATCGTTATCATGTCATCAACATATACCAGCATTGATGTGTCGATGAGTGGTTTGAAAATTTTATTGACTAGTCTTTGAAAAGTGGCTCCTGCATTCTTTAATCCGAAGGGCATTACTTTATAACAGTAAAGCCCCTTATCGGTGACAAAAGTTTTCTTCTCCTCGTCCGCAGGGTGCATCTTAACCTGGTTGTATCCTGAGAAGGCGTCCATAAAGTTTAGCAGTCCCTGGCAAGCCGTTGCATCTACCAGTTGATCTACGTTTGGCAGTGGGAAGCTGTCTTTCGGGCATGCCTTATTCAGGTCGGTGAAATCCACACATATCCTCCACTTTCCGTTTGACCTTTTCACCAGTACAACGTTTGATACCCACTCCGGGTATTTTACTTCTCTGATGAAACCAGCTTTCAATAATTTGTCCACCTCGGTCGCTACTGTCCTGCACCGTTCCTGATTGAAGGTTCTTCTTTTCTGCTTGACTGGCTTGTGTGACGGGCTTACTGCTAAGCGATGATTGATGAATTTCGGGTCAATCCCGGGCATGTCGTCGTGCCCCATGTGAAGATGTCTGGGTACTCCTTAAGACATTCCAGCAGGCCCTGTTTCAGGTTTTTGTCGAAGTTTCCCCCAATTTTTATGCCCTTCCCGGGTCCGAAGAGTTCTATACCTTCCAATTCTTCGATCGTTCCCAGCCGGGCAACTTTCTTTGGCCGAAGACCCGGATCCCGACTTGCTTCTTCTCCGTCTTCATTCTCCTGCCTTTTCCTGGTACCTATTTCAACGCATAGGGTTTCTCGCGAGAGAGTGGCGAAACAGCTGCGGGCTACTTTCTGACTCCCGCATACGATTCTGATTCCTTCCCGGGTGGGGAATTTCAGCTTTAGGTAATAGCAGGACATTGCGGCCTTTGTCTTCATCATGAAAGGTCGGCCGACAATGACTTGGTAACTGCTCATGCAGTCCACCACTGTGAAATTTATCATGATCGTCCAGGTTCTGAGGTGAGTCTCGATCCTCATGGCCAATTGTATCCTTCCCAGTGGGACGACCGTTGAGCCCCCGAAGCCGTTGTAGGACACAAGACCTGGGCGACGCCGTTTCTAGGCTCGCGGCACTAGTTGGGAAGTACGAAATAACATTTAGTCGCCACCCGGTGTGAACCGGGACAAACATTTAAGGCCGCACTCACCCCTCGCAAGGGAAGACCTCAAACCGTTGGGTTCGGAATGGTCCCTTACTCATGTCACTTGTAATGAAAGGGTTATGTAATAATTAATTAGGCTTAAGTAACACTTATTTCCAAGAGTATCATGCTTCTAAATTCTCATATGCAAAATAAAACTTATGCACACATTTCACATATATCTCATATCTAAAATCGCATGCTTAACATATATCAAAATAGCAACAAACATACAACTTTATTTGCATATTACATTCAAGAAAACACAAGCACACATATTAACCATACAAACATACATATGGGCACTTTTCCAAGTGGTACGTGGAATTGTATCCCAAGTACAGACCGCACTACCGTCCATTCGGAATCGGCTACGGAATTTACGTCTGAGTTTCCATCCGATATACCACAAGAAATAATACTCAAATGTTATCACGACACAAGCATATGGATTGTAATTCATTAACATAGTTGTATTCATACATGTGGGGATGGCTACTAGGAAAACTATGCATGAAACCTAATGAAGATGACTCGATTCAGTGGGTGCGCGTTCGTGTAGCGTTCGTAAACGCGTTTGAACGGTAAACAGAAGGTTCGCGTTCGTGCAGCGTCCGAGAACGCGTTTGAACGGAACCAGACCTGATGCATTATGAAACTAAGACAGTGGGTGCGCGTTCGTGTAGCGTTCGTAAACGCGTTCGAACAGAAAACAGAAGGTTTGCGTTCGTGTAGCGTCCGAGAATGCGTTCGAACGGAAATGAAATAGTATGCTCACGTTCGTATGGCGTTTGTGAACGCGTTCGAACGGAAATGAGACCTGACACATGATAAGGCAAAAACACATGCGCGTTCGAGTTACGTTCGTAAACGCGTTCGAACGGGAACAGACCTGATGCATGAAATGGGACGCAATACATAAACACAAAATAAAAGGGCGCGGCGAAGTACTGCCGTAAGGTGGCCTTTTGGGGCTCTTGATCTCTCAAAGAGAGGACCTTTAGACCAACATACTAAGCTCATGCGCGTCACATCACACATACAAGAATAGAACCAATCATATCAACCAAGTATGCCCGATGAACACATCTTACATCCAATCTGAACACACATCAACCGGCGCGGCAAAGCATCGTGGTAACGGGTTTTAACCCCTCCCCATAAGGGATCTTTCATTCCACTTACTAAGCCCATGCGCTTGATTGAACCATACTAAAAGATAATAATATCAAACTAAGTATGCCCGATTGAACGTATCTCGCATCCAACCGAACACACATCAACCGGCGTGGCGAAGTAGTGTCACAAGGTGGCCTTTTCGGCTCTTTGTCTCCCAAATGGAGGACCTTTGGACTAACTCACTAAGCCCATGCGCTTGGTTGAATCATGCATAACTAAACAATATATTGAATTCAGGTAAAGAGAACTAAATAAACAAAAGCAACACAACAAAAGAAAGATGGTGCCGTTTACCCAAGCGGTACGTGGAGTTGTGGCCCGAGTACAGATCATATTACCGTCCATTCGGAATCGGCTATGAATTTATGTCTGGGTTTCCATCCGATATACCGCGAGAGTTGACACATCTCTCATTCATCCAATACCCACAACACGCATCATACACACAACAAATGCCACAAATACAGAAAATATAATCAAAATAAATAACCGGAAATCAAATAGGAATAAGTGTGATAGATGCCCTCAGGTCTAACCTTTTAAGCTGTCTCTCGGACTCGCGATCCACGAAGATCGAAAGGGGATAAAGCTCCGCAACTTTTCTGGTTCACTGGTTTGCCTCTTCCTTCGCTGTTCGACCACTCGAGCTACTGTTCCGACTCCGTTTTGCTGCTGTTTCCTTATGGTTTTGCTACCGTTCCCTCTGTATTTTCTGCTTATTGTTGGTGGACTGTTTTGGTGTTCTTTTTAGTGTGGTTTGGTGTGATTATTTCAAATGTTCTAAGTTCTTTTAGGTTACCGTTTTTAAGGGATTAAGGACTGTTTTGGGAGTGGTTTAGGTTGCTGTTTTTTTTTTGTGTGATTTGCGGTGGTGGTTAGGGATTGTTTTGGTGTTATTTTCGGTGGTGTGAGGGTGAGGATCAAGGGAGTGATATGCTTGTGATGTCTAGGATTTCTTGCTATAATTCTTGTGTGAATTGTGTGTATGAGCTAGAGAGATTGGAGATGAGGGATGGCTAGGTTAGGGGTTGTTTATATATAGAATGGCTAGGGCTTCACCTTGTCTCACAAGGAAGAGATTTTGGCATTAAAGAGGGGATAGGATTTGGTGTTTAGCAAGGAAAGTCAAAGATTGAGGGGGGGACAAATTTGGTTTAGATTAGGAAGTCAATACTTTTAAATTGGTGGATATCTTATGGAATTAAGAAGTCAAATATGTGATTGGCTTTAATTGGTTAAGATTGATTTTAATTAGGCATATCTTCTTTTTAGTTTTAGTATATAATATATTTGATTTATTTATATTAGGCATGATTTTATTTTATGTTTTATTTAATTGGTAAATGATTTAAATATTTTATTTAATGTTTAATATTTATTTATTTAATTTGGGATGTGTTTTATGGGCTTTGGGGGGCCAAATGGGCTGGGGTGTGAGGCTAGCAGCAAAACCAGAATTACCGGCTCCGTTCGAACGCCTACTCGCACGCGGCACGAACGTCCGCAATCTGCACGAGGTTCGAACGGAGGAACGAACGCAGCACCAACGAAGACAGTGAACTTGTGGAATGAACTTGATGACATACTTTTCCGAATTTCCCTTTCCGACCTCCGTTTCCCGCAATATCCTTAGCTAAAAAGGCAGTGCCTCCAATTGAGACTCATCATCGGGTTTCACATGCGAAAATGCAATGCCTACAGTCGCCCCCACTTTGATGGGACTTGTGCAGTGTGTGACTTTGGACAATCCTATCAAAGTTATGCAATGCATTTTTACTTACCTGGCTCGCCAGCTGTCACCTGGTCCGCCTATTGTGTTGAGTTGATGTGGGCCTCGACTTTTGGATTCATCCCCAGATTTCTTATTCATTCTTCTGGATTCGTTCCAAACTTTGAGATTATCCTTATGGATTCCTTCCGTATTCTGAGATTCATTCTCTGGATTCTTTCCACAGGTTCATTCTCTGGATTTCAAATTCTGAGATTTTCTCTGGATTCTTTCCAAATTCTGAGATTCCTTCTCTGGATTCCTTCCACATTCTGAGATTCATTCCCGGATTCATTCCTGGCTCGCCAGCTGTCACCTGGTCCGCCTGTTGTGTTGAGTTGATGTGGGCCTCGACCTTTGGATTCATCCCCAGATTTCTTATTCATTCTTCTGGATTCGTTCCAAACTTTGAGATTATCCTTATGGATTCCTTCCGTATTCTGAGATTCATTCTCTGGATTCTTTCCACACTTTGAGGTTCATTCTCTGGATCCTTTCCAAATTCTAATTCCTTCTCTGGATTCCTTCCACATTCTGAGATTCATTCCCGGATTCATTCCTAAACTGAGATTCATTCCCGGATTCGTTCCAAACTCTGATGATGTGGGCCTCGGCCCTAGGATTCGTTCCTGGATTCATTCCATAATTCTGACGACGTGGGCCTCGGCCCTAGGATTCATTCCCGGATTCATTCCATAATTTCGACGACGTGGGCCTCGGCCCTAGGATTCATTCCCAATATTTGATGATGTGGGCCTCGGCCCTAGGATTCATCCCCAAAACTAATACTGACGTGGGTCTCAACCCTGTGATCATCCCCAGGCTGATACTGATGTGGGCCTCGACCCATATTGATACTGATGTGGGCCTCGCCCCCAGGCTGATATTGTACTGTCGCTGCTTTTGGTTGACTTGCATTTGACGCTTTCTCTTTTGCGTTGTTGAAACCTGTGATTTACAAAACAAAACAAACACCAAAAAGAATGCCAAAATACGTTACGTGTATGCATGCATGGATGAAGTTCCTATTCCGTTGGGTTAGGTCTTCCGCCAATTCTTCCTCGGGCAAAGTACTGCTTCAACCTTTCCACTTTAATCGGCTCGGTGAACTCATTCCCTTCCAAGCCTGATAGTCTCACTGCCCCATGTCCCAATTTCTGAATGATCGTCATATCTTTTCTGCTTGCTGTTTTTGGGAATTCCCCGTGTTCTAAACATCAATGAATTTCATAGTACTAAGGTTGAATGCTTTTCTCAAATGCACTCATGTTGCAAGTTGAGAAGTGGAGATTCAAGCAAGTAAGCGAAATGAACTTCTTTATTATTGTTGAGAAAAGGTCCGAACAAGCAAACAAAATCAATGTCTTTATTAAAAAAAATGCAAGATAAACTTGGAGAAACATCAATGCCTTCTTCCTCAGCCTATGGTTCTTTCATCATTGTCATCCCTTATCCCAATGAATGAAGCTGAGTGGTTGAGAGCTTGGAGGACAAGGGTTTCGGGTAGGCCAGAGTTGATCATGTAGTTGGGTGGTGGTACACACGGTAATTGGGTAAGGGTTTCTGTTTGTGTTAGGCTGTTCTGTTTCTGGGTTAGGTATTTTGTGGGTGTCAATGAGGTCTTGGATCTCATGCCTAAGGTGGGGGCAATTGTCAGTTTCGTGACCCTTTTGTTGGTGGAAGTAACAGAATAAGTTTAAGTCAAGGTAGTGGGGTACAGGGCTTGGAAGTGGTTTAGGTTCCAAGGGTTCCAGGAGTCCTTGCATCTTCAACTTTTCAAACACCTTCGATAGAGGCCTGCCAAGGTTGGAAAATCGCCTATTTCTGATGGCGGTAACCTCGGCAGTAGTGGGCCTTGTCTCAGAATGCCCCCCAAAATTCCTCTTATTCTGGCCATAAAACTTCCGGTTCTCGGCCTCCTCTTCTTCAATGTCCATGACAGTTTCCCTTAGCTGTCGGAAATCCGTAATCATTGAAGTCATCCTTCTCAACTTCCCATAGATGGAGGGCTTGGTGCCCTTGATGATCATTTTAATCTGGTCCTTCTCCGAGGGCCTAGTCTGCATTTTCAACAACTGACCCCTCCACCGGTCCACATACTCCTTAAAACTCTCCTCCGCTTTCTGCTTAACATTCTCCAGATCACGGAGTGACAGATCGATCTCCAAGTCGGTGACATATTGCTTCAGGAAAGCATCGGCCAACTCCCTCCAATCTTCCTTCACTTTCTTATCCAAACTGTGGTACCATACCACGGGAGCTCCTTCCAGCGACATTCCAAACATTTTCTGTACCTGGCGTATAGATAAGCCAACTGAACTCATGACTGATACAAACTGTCGGAGATGCACCCTCGGATCCCCATTCCCGTTGAACTTAGCCATATCCGGCATCTTGAACTGTACCGGCAACTGTTCCTCAAAAGTCAATGTGTCATAATCCAGCAAGTCCTCATTCTTACCCCTCATCTTGCGGGTAACTGACTCAACCTGATCCCGAAGTTTCTGTAACTCTGCCTGAGACCCAGATACTCTGCCCGCCGCATATTCTGCCATATCATCAAAAGTGGGGGTATCATCCCCCAATCTGTTCGGAGGTTCCTCTGGTCTTGCATCCCCAGAACTACCCCCAGCACGAGACCCGGCTATACCAGCCACAGCAGTAGTCAAAGCCTGCAACTGTTCAGTGACTTTGGCGAGACTGTTCTCTAACTGATCCATACGGGACACCTCATTATCGGATTCACTCATACTTGTTCTTTTAGTGAGCCTTGTCCCTTCTCTAACCCAAACGGTATCTATGTTGTCTTTTGGAGACATAGATGGTGTTAACATGATATATGGATGCATGAGGTGCATGAGATGCATGTAACATATAACATACTAAATAAAATTCTCAAACAAATCGACCTATTATCATTTTAGAAGCTTTTGGGACAACTGTCATAAGAGTGAACCCGTCCCAGTTTAAATGGCCCAACGAGTTCATGTCTTATGGCAAAGAGCCCAACTAAATCCAAATGATAATATCCCGAACACAAGCACAAGGTGGCCCACCAACACTTAGACGCCTTTGGCCCAATAGTCATGGAATACATCCTTGTCCCAGTTTAAATGGCCCAACAAGTCCATATCCCATGACAAATGGTCCAAATGGATCCAAACGATGATGTTCCCAAACACAATCATAGAAGGGGATAATGTAAACATGACATAATAATTTTTACATAATGGCCCATCAACATTTCAGAAGCCTTGGGCCTAATAGTCATACAGTACGAACTTGCCCCAGTTTAAATGGCCCAGCAAGCCCGCATTTCTGATAATAGTCCAACTGCATCCAAATGAGGATGGTCCATAAGCACATTCTCAAGGAAATAATTGTTACTTTAACCATACAAACCGGTCTATGGGTGGATTTGCAAGAGTATGGACAAAGGCTCTCACCGGCGAAGGATAGCCCACAACTAGGTCTCCCCACTCAAGGGTTCAGGCGACCAAGCGAGCGTATCCCTTTTTATACACTAAGGTACGTGCCAATGAGCTATGGTGTGTGACGGACTGTCAAATGGATTTCCCGTTGTAGATTCCCCAGAGGGAAGGTGGAGCGAGGCTCACTTAAATACCCAAGCCTCTTAGGCTCTTATCGCTTGGTGTCAGGAATAAACAACGAGTCCTCAAATTAGTCCATCACAAAGGCTACGAGTAGATGGCCATGTAGGTGTCCTCACAGCTTTTCCTTCTAGAAAGGTAGTGAGTGAAGGAAGACACAAACCATTACCTAGCCTCAAAGTGCCCTTGATTAAACCCTCATTTTATCCACTATAGACATGGCCAATTAAAACATAAATCCACTCATTACAAGACAATATTTCGGGGCCAATTCTCTATCCCCAGTGGAGTCGCCAGACTGTAGGACACAGGACCTGGGCAACGCCGTTTCTAGGCTCGCGGCACTAGTTGGGAAGTACGAAATAACATGGAGTCGCCACCCGGTGTGAACCGGGACAAAGATTTAAGGCCGCACTCACCCCTCGCAAGGGAAGACCTCAAACCGTTGGGTTCGGAATGGTCCCTTACTCATGTCACTTGTAATGAAAGGGTTTATGTAATAATTTAATTAGGCTTAAGTAACACTTATTTCCAAGAGTATCATGCTTCTAAATTCTCATATGCAAAATAAAACTTATGCACACATTTCACATATATCTCATATCTAAAATCGCATGCTTAACATATATCAAAATAGCAACAAACATACAACTTTATTTGCATATTACATTCAAGAAAACACAAGCACACATATTAACCATACAAACATACATATGGGCACTTTTCCAAGTGGTACGTGGAATTGTATCCCAAGTACAGACCGCACTACCGTCCATTCAGAATCGGCTACGGAATTTACGTCTGAGTTTCCATCCGATATACCACAAGAAATAATACTCAAATGTTATCACGACACAAGCATATGGATTGTAATTCATTAACATAGTTGTATTCATACATGTGGGGATGGCTACTAGGAAAACTATGCATGAAACCTAATGAAGATGACTCGATTCAGTGGGTGCGCGTTCGTGTAGCGTTCGTAAACGCGTTCGAACGGTAAACAGAAGGTTCGCGTTCGTGCAGCGTCCGAGAACGCGTTTGAACGGAACCAGACCTGATGCATTATGAAACTAAGAAGTGGGGTGCGCGTTCGTGTAGCGTTCGTAAACGCGTTCGAACAGAAAACAGAAGGTTCGCGTTCGTGTAGCGTCCGAGAACGCGTTCGAACGGAAATGAAACAGGATGCTCACGTTCGTATGGCGTTTGTGAACGCGTTCGAACGGAAATGAGACCTGACACATGATAAGGCAAAAACACATGCGCGTTCGAGTTGCGTTCGTAAACGCGTTCGAACGGGAACAGACCTGATGCATGAAATGGGACGCAATACATAAACACAAAATAAAAGGGCGCGGCGAAGTACTGCCGTAAAGGTGGCCTTTTGGGGCTCTTGATCTCTCAAAGAGAGGACCTTTAGACCAACATACTAAGCCCATGCGCGTCACATCACACATACAAGAATAGAACCAATCATATCAACCAAGTATGCCCGATTGAACACATCTTACATCCAATCTGAACACACATCAACCGGCGCGGCAAAGCATCGTGGTAACGGGTTTTAACCCCTCCCCATAAGGGATCTTTCATTCCACTTACTAAGCCCATGCGCTTGATTGAACCATACATAAAAGATAATAATATCAAACTAAGTATGCCCGATTGAACGTATCTCGCATCCAACCGAACACACATCAACCGGCGCGGCGCGTAGTAGTGTCACAAAGGTGGCCTTTTCGGCTCTTTGTCTCCCAAATGGAGGACCTTTGGACTAACTCACTAAGCCCATGCACTTGGTTGAATCATGCATAACTAAACAACATATTGAATTCAGGTAAAGAGAACTAAATAAACAAAAGCAACACAACAAAAGAAAGATGGTGCCGTTTACCCAAGCGGTACGTGGAGTTGTGGCCCGAGTACAGATCATATTACCGTCCATTCGGAATCGGCTATGAAATTTATGTCCGGGTTTCCATCCGATATACCGCGAGAGTTGACACATCTCTCATTCATCCAATACCCACAACACGCATCATACACACAACAAATGCCACAAATACAGAAAATATAATCAAAATAAATAACCGGAAATCAAATAGGAATAAGTGTGATAGATACCCTCAGGTCTAACCTTTTAAGCTGTCTCTCGGACTCGCGCTCCACGAAGATCGAAAGGGGATAAAGCTCCGCAACTTTTTTGGTTCACTGGTTTGCCTCTTCCTTCGCTGTTCGGCCACTCGAGCTACTGTTCCGACTCCGTTTTGCTGCTGTTTCCTTATGGTTTTGCTACCGTTCCCTCTGTATTTTCTGCTTATTGTTGGTGGACTGTTTTGGTGTTCTTTTTAGTGTTGTTTGGTGTGATTATTTCAAAGGTTCTAAGTTTCTTTTAGGTTACCGTTTTTAAGGGATTAAGGACCGTTTTGGGAGTGGTTTAGGTTGCTGTTTTTTTTTTTGTGTGATTTGCGGTGGTGGTTAGGGATTGTTTTGGTGTGATTTTCGGTGGTGTGAGGGTGAGGATCAAGGGAGTGATATAATTCTTGTGTGAATTGTGTGTATGAGCTAGAGAGATTGGAGAGGAGGGATGGCTAGGTTAGGGGTTGTTTATATATAGAATGGCTAGGGCTTCACCTTGTCTCACAAGGAAGAGATTTTGGCATTAAAGAGGGGATAGGATTTGGTGTTTAGCAAGGAAAGTCAAAGATTGAGGGGGGGATAAATTTGGTTTAGATTAGGAAGTCAATACTTTTAAATTGGTGGATATCTTATTGAATTAAGAAGTCAAATATGTGATTGGCTTTAATTGGTTAAGATTGATTTTAATTAGGCATATCTTCTTTTTATTTTAGTATATAATATATTTGATTTATTTATATTAGGCATGATTTTATTTTATGTTTTATTTAATTGGTAAATGATTTAAATATTTTATTTAATGTTAATATTTATTTATTTAATTTGGGATGTGTTTATGGCTTTGGGGGGCCAAATGGGCTGGGGTGTGAGGCTAGCAGCAAAACCAGAATTACCGGCTCCGTTCGAACGCCTACTCGCACGCGGCACGAACGTCCGCAATCTACAACGAGGTTCGAATGGAGGAACGAACGCAGCACCAACGAAGACAGTGAACTTGTGGAATGAACTTGATGACATACTTTTCCGAATTTCCCCTTCCGACCTCCGTTTCCCGCAATATCCTTAGCTAAAAAGGTAGTGCCTCCAATTGAGACTCATCATCGGGTTTCACATGCGAAAATGCAATGCCTACAGCCGTACAGGGGGGTGCCGTCATTGGTTAGAGTTGCATACTCTACTCCCAGGCCCTCTAAAGCTTCCTTGGAGATTATGTTTACTGCGCTTCCAGGATCTACCAAGATTCTGTCCACTTCTGAGCCGCCGATTGTCGCCTTGATTATTAATGCATCATCATGGGGGAAACTCACCCCTCGAGCATCCTCATCGGTGAACATTATGGGTACTGACCGACCTCCTCGTTGTATCGAGGACCGTTCTGTCTCCAGCACCTCCGTCCCCCGAGCTCGGGTATAGTTTTTTCTTGACCAGTTAGAGTCTTCAGCCAGTGTCTTCCCCCCGGCGATGATGTTCACCTGTCGGCTTCGTGCCCTCTGTCTGGCCGCCATAGCTTCATGGTCAATATAATTATTTAAGTACCCATTCCGTGCTAGGTCTTCCATCTGTTCCTGTAAATCTTTGCACTCGTCCGCTGTATGTCCCCTCAGATTATTGATGTATGCAATAAGATTTCTTATTCCTTTTATCTGGGGGAAATCTCCTGAGGTTGGGTTCTATCAAGAGGCTTTTTCCTTGTATCTCCATGATGATCTGCCCTGGTGGCTTGCTCAGGGGAATATATGCTTCTTCTCGGACTACGTGGTTTACTTGGGTCGGGACTCTTCTTTCCTGGTCATTCCGAGGCATTAGTTTGAATTCCTTGCGTCTCGGGAGGAGTTTTCTGAACTCCCTATCTGGCCGGTGGGGGGCCTCTGCCCTTGTCGTCCTTTATTTGACAGATGTCCCCCTCCAGGAGATCTTTTCTTCATTTTCTAATGAGACGAACTTTCGGGCTACTTCCAGAGCGGTAGCATAATCTGGTGTGTCCTGGATCCTTAAGTGAGTCCACAGTTTTCCGACCCCCCTTAAGGCTCCTTTTAAACTTTCTAAGGCCTCAAGGGATTCATATCCTCCGACTTCGAGTACCATATTGTGGTACCTCTCAATGAAAGTTTTTAGGGGCTCGTCCTCTCCTTGCTTCATGAGTCTTAACTCTCCAATTATTTTTTAGGGACGCAGACCCTCTTGAAGTGCCAAATGAACGACTTTTTAAGTTCTGTGAAGCTTCCGATGCTCCCCGGGGCCATACTTCTATACCATAGGATGGCGGATCCGCCCAAGGTCGGGGGAATACTTTGCAGATGGCATCTCCTACTACTCCTTGGACTTCCATTAATAGGACAAAGCTCTCAATGTGGGATTTCGGGTCGGTATGACCCTTGTAGGGCGTCATGGTTAGCATGTTGAATCGCCTTGGGAACTTTGCCGACCTTATTTCTTCTGTGAGGGGAGATTCCTCCTCACCGTCCCAGGTATCTCCTGCATTAGTCTTGAGGCTTTTACCCCTATTTGGCCATCTTTTTTTTTAGCCAAGACTTCATCTCACTACTTGCGCTGCCATGTCGCTTTCTGTGTCCCTCTTCGCGTCTATTGCCCCGGGTGCGGTGATCTTCATGCCTTGAAGTTTCCCACACATTCTCGCCATACTCCCTGTCTTTTCCTCTGGAGTCGCGGAGACTATCATAGGAGGAATCTGACGATTTTTCTTTTCTTCTTCTTCCCATGTGTTCTCTGTTTGTGAATCTTTTTCTACGACTACGGATTTTATCCCGTAGGGACCCTTCCTCCTGGGTTCATCGTCTTCACTCATATCCGCAATTCTTTTACCTTCTGCTTTTTCACCTTTTCTTCGGCTGGTCCCGGCTTCCGGTCTCTCGTTGTTCATTCATTTCATTCTCTCCAGTCGATCTATCATGGATTTCATGCTTCCTTCCATCTTTTTCATCCAGTTCGTAGTTGGACTCCCTGATGACTGATGATTTCCGCCTTCTGACATGTCTTTCTCGTGAACTACTTTTTGTCGCGAAATTCCCCACAGACGGCGCCAACTGTTGACGGCGGATTTTGGTCTCAGGGCAATATGGGAATATTACTCCCAAGACAATCCTCCCTCAATAGTGAATTTTTTCGGTTAAGAGGGAACCAAAAGCAAATTTAGCAAAAGACAGATAAACACACCAATCAATAAGGAGATTTAACGTGGTTCGGCGAATCAGGTCCAACCTACGTCCACGGACACGAAAAGAATAATATTTTTATTACTGAGATATACTTCTCTGATATCTCTTATGTTTACAAGCTTGATCGTAGTGATCTTCCTCTTGATTCTGATGCCCATTACACATACTCTACCCTTCTATTTATAATAATACAGAAATCAGATTCCTTCTTTTACAAGGGTTCCCAGTTGAGTCAATCTCCTTCTTCCACAAGGATTCCTAATTTCAAACTATGTTTACTCATTTTGTCCCATTAAGATACTGATTTTATCAGTTCTCCCCGTGAAAGTAGGATAATTTGTCACCTTATCCGAGAAAATAGGATGCTCTACCTTCCTGAACACGCCTCACTATCTGGTCGGTCTTCATGAGGTCGGTCATGATAGTCATTTGAACTGAGAATGCTGCCACCGATCTGATAATGCTCGGTAATCCGAACCAAAGTGGTCGGTCACCTATCATCAAGTGCTCGGGCCCTCACTCATGTGGTCGGGTCGGCTTTTTAATGATTTTGACCAAGAAGGGAATTTACCCTCCTACCCCTGGCGTATTCCTTAACTAACATAGGATCTGAAAATACCATCAACATACCCTAATTATCAAGTCCATGGAATTAATCCTTAAGAGTTGAGGGTTAATTTGTGTGCTTGAAGCTTTATTTTTTCCTAGAGTTCAAGAGTTGAATTTTGGGGAAAAGTTGGTTGTCATTCTTGAGTGATTAAACCACCTTTTGATCACCAAAATTTGTTCTTGGAGGAGCTCAATTTGGTGGAGAAAGAAGGAAGTTCAAAGCTTGGAGGATTTGGGATTTTGGATATAAAGCTTCAACAATTGGCAAGGGTTGAAATCAATTGTTGGTAAATTTAATTTGTAAATTTATTATTGTTTTGTTGATGAATTTTGTTGAGAAAAATTGTTGTGGAAGTGTTGAATAATTAGAAGCATGTATGTGAGGTTCTTGAAGCATTCAAGTGTATGAAAAATTTGTATATAGTTGATATATTAATTTTGTTTGATTGGATTAATTTTTCAAGTGTTGAAAAATAATTTTGTATGCTTGGATTAATTTTTCAAATGTTGGAAAATTAATTTAATGCTTGGATTTAATTTGTCAAGAGTTGATAAATTGATTAAAGTGAGTAAAATATTTAATTGAGCTTATGGTAATTAATTTGATGTATAAAAAATTTACATATATTTTTAATACATTGGAATAATTTAAATTTGTGATTAAAAATTTTTATACACTATTTTTGGTCACTGTCGAAAAAAAAAATTTATTCGCTCGGGATTTGATCTCGGACGAGTTTCCGCTGCGCACGGGTTATCCGTTCCTCACTCAACAAAACGAATAAATGAATACTCACTCAAATTGCCACCCTAAGGTTGTAGTTTAGTGAGTAAAATTTGTCATCCTCATCCTATATTGACATGGATGTTTTGTGTCATTTTAAAAATAAAGAGGCCAACTCGATAATTAGTCCAAATTCAAAAAACTTGAATCGAATTTACCTGCAAAATAGCCTATGAAAAACATAGGTTGAAATTACTAAAAAAAAAAATTAAATGTATTTGGAATTAATATTTTTATATAAAAAAAAATCAAAATTAATTTTTGAAATAAAAATTGCATCTTTCATCCATTGACATACAAGAAGTTTTTACATCATTTATAAGTTCATCAATTGCATACAAATATAATTTTGAAAAAAATAAAAATAAAAGATTGCATATCTTTTTATTAGATTGAGTATCATGTGGCAAAGCATATTGACAAGATAAGCAAGTAGTGGCCCGTTGACACTCATCATCCATCCACTTTAGTAGGCAAAAAGCACATTAAAAATATTTGAGGAAATTATTATTTAGTCTTTTTGGTCAGGTGTCAATACTATTTAATCCACGAGAAAAAACTTATATGAGAATAAATCTTATAGAATGGTCCAATCAATAAGTACCATATTTCTCAATATTAAAATAATTAGGATATATGACAATTACTGATTGGGACGATCCCATAATATCTTCTCTTAATCCACATAGTGTAAAATTTGTGAAAATGAACGTGTTAGTGTCAATTTCAATTTTGCATTTATTTTGAGGATAGGCGTATGAGAATGGCATGGAAAGTAGTGAATATATTTTCTTTGTTTTTTTTTTTTAAATTAAATATTTCTCAAAAAATATTTTATAAAAAATTACATATTATTTATCAACAAATCGTTACCTTTCAAATAACTAATATTATTGATATGTTTCAACGAAACAAAAAAAATCAAAATATGTCCTTATATTTTGTAAAAGTTGATGATTTTAGACCAACGTTAATCAAACACTAGTATCTCATTTATATTTACTTTATATCATAATCATTATATTCACACCTACAACTTGATAGAAATATTGGATTAGCAACAGCAAAATCAGTAACAATTACAATGCTATGAATGAATTAAATTACAACAATTACAAACAGAAAGTAATTGGAAAGCAGAAATAAAAAATAAAACTGTCGAGTATTATATATAACAGTCTCCTTAAAACAGATTCGCCGCCTATCACGGTGCTCAGGATTGAAATCGGTATCTGTTTCCCATGATGAAACAACAAGAGATAACTTTAGAACACTACCAAATTACCTCGGTAAATTCGATTGTGCGTAGAACTTGAACCGTAAGAAACGAGCAAAATAGGTCTCGGCATATATGTTTTTGATGAGAAAAAATAATCGCTCTTTGGGTGCTCTCATTTTTTTTTTTTTTTTTGTGTACCAAAATGCCTTTTTGTTTTGTGTTTATAAAAGAAATTAAGGATGAAAACCCTTCGAATTTCATTACAATTGGGGGATTAATTCTCTATTGAATATCATATTTAATATGAGAAATAATGGGCACATCATGGCTTAAATTGTTACAATAGCTGAAAAGCCACCAAAAAATTAGAGGAAAATTAGCAAAATCAAGGCTTACACGAGCCTAACTTGATTTGGACTTAGAGAGAACCTCTATCCATAACTTCTTAGCACTCTATAAACAAACAACTATGTATAAGTCATTTTAGGCTTAGTTAGTTTTTAGATGTGGGATAATTTTAATTTCTTTTGATTTTCCTTCTCAATGGATACACTTCGTGAGAAACATTCTCATTCACACGAGCATCATTTTGAGCGTATTAATATATCGTTTTGATGTACTCATGAAGAATAATCTGAATTGTTCATGATCTCATCATTTCCATAAGCGTGTCCTATTTAAAATTCTGCCTCGAATTTTTAAAAAAATGATATTTCCAAAAAAAAAAAAATTTAATAATGCCCCACATGAATGAAATTTAGCGGGAAACATAAGATAGACATGTTTGACACTAAGATATTTTTGACATCAATGATCAAATTCGACGGATTGAAACCTGCATAGGATAGGTAGATTTCAATCTTTGAACCTACTCTTGTAATCGTATATTTACTTTACTGACTAACAAATAGACGCGATGTCTTTGAACTGTTCTGTCTTTAGTGTTAACGACAATATACTGTACACAAGAATCTTTCCTAACACAATTGAATTCTCATGGTTAAGTTTGTTTTGGCCATGAATATCTGCCTAGTTCTCAAGAGTTTATAAGAATTAAAAACTTTACAATTCCCTTCAAAACGACCACATTTTTCTCTCGTATAGGTATTTTTTTAATCTAAGAGTAACCCACATTACTCTACTTGGATTCCAAAAGCATAAGAAACATTAAGAGCATAACTCATCCTATATTCTACGGGCATCACTAGTTCATCATAGGGATGGACAAAAGGGTAACCCCTATAGTGATCCAACAATGTCTTTACAATAAGGTTGTCCTTTTGAACCTAGTTCTTGGATCTCCAGTTATTTAGGTTGGGTTTTCCTTCTTTTTAACCTATTATCTTATTAGTTTTAGTCCATTCTCCTCGAAGATTTCTCTATTGTTTCTCTATTTAATCCTTTGGTTAGCAAATCCATAATATTATTCTTTGACCTCACATAGTCAATAGAAATAATTCCAATATAGAACAACTATTTAATGGTGTTGTGTCTACGATGAATATGTCTAGACTTACCATTATACATATTGCTATATGCACTACCAATTACAGATTGACTATCACAATGTATGCAAATTATCGGAACATGCTTTAGCCACTTTAGGATACATTCCAAAAAATTTCACAACCACTCTGCTTCTTCACCATATTTATCTAATGTAATGAATTTTGATTCCATTGTAGATCTGACAATCACTGTTTATTTAGTGATTTTCAACGATACGACTACACCTACCAAGGTAAACATATAACCACTTGTAAATTTTGAGTCTTTCACATCAAATATCCAGTTTACATCACTGTATCCTTCAAGTACAATCAGATACTAGTACAGTTCAAACCATACTCACAAGTAAACCAGAGAAAATCAAGGCTTACATGAGCCTAACTTGATTTGGACTTAGAGAGAGCCTCTATCCATAACTTCTTACCACTCTATAAACAAACAACTATGTATAAGTCATTTTAGGCTTAGTTAGTTTTTAGATGTGGGATAATTTTAACTTCTTTTGATTTTCCTTCTCAATGGATGCACTTCATGAGAAACATTCTCATTCACACGAGCATCATTTTGAGCGTATTAATATATCGTTTCGATGTACTCATGAAGAAGAATCTGAATTGCTCATGATCTCATCATTTCCATAAGCGTGTCCTATTTAAAATTCTGCCTCAAAATTTTTAAAAAATGATATTTTCCAAAAAAAAAAATTTAATAATGCCCCACATGAATGAAATTTAGCGGGAAACATAAGATAGACATGTTTGACACTAAGATATTTTTGACATCAATGATCAAATTCGACGGATTGAAACCTGCATAGGATAGGTAGATTTCAATCTTTGAACCTACTCTTGTAATCGTATATTTACTTTACTGACTATTAAATAGACGCGATGTCTTTGAACTGTTCCGTCTTTAGTGTTAACGACAATATACTGTACAAAAGAATCTTTCCTAACACAATTGAATTCTCATGGTTAAGTTTGTTTTAGCCATGAACATCTGCCTAGTTCTCAAGAGTTTATAAGAATTAAAAACTTTACAATTCCCTTCAAAACGACCATATTTTTCTCTCGTATAGGTATTTTTTTAATCTAAGAGTAACCCAAATTACTCTACTTGGATTCCAAAAGCATAAGAAACATTAAGAGCATAACTCATCCTACATTCTACGGGCATCACTAGTTCATCATAGGGATGGACAAAAGGGTAACCCCTATAGTGATCCAACAAGGTCTTTACAATAAGGTTGTCCTTTTGAACCTAGTTCTTGGATCTCCAGTTATCTAGGTTGGGTTTTCATTCTTTTTAAGCTATTATCTTATTAGTTTTAGTCTATTCTCCTCGAAGATTTCTCTACTGTTTCTCTATTTAATCTTTTTGTTAGCAAATCCATAATATTATTCTTTGACCTCACATAGTCAATAGAATAATTCCAATATAGAGCAACTATTTAATGGTGTTGTGTCTACGATGAATATGTCTAACTTACCATTATACATATTGCTATATGCACTACCAATTACAGATTGACTATCACAATGTATGAAAAATATCGGCACATGCTTTAGCCACTTTAAGATACATTCCAAAAAATTTCACAACCACTCTGCTTCTTCACCATATTTATCTAATGTAATGAATTTTGATTCCATTATAAATCTGACAATCACTGTTTATTTAGTGATTTTCAACGATACGACTACACCTACCAAGGTAAACATATAACCACTTGTAAATTTTGAGTCTTTCATATCAAATATCTAGTTTACATCACTGTATCCTTCAAGTACAATCGGATACTAGTACAATTCAATCCATACTCACAAGTAAACCAGTGATATCTGAGTACTCTCACTATACCTTTCCAATAATCAGCACTTGGATTACTCATATACTACTGAGTTTGTTCACTGGATATGCTAAGTATGGCCTTGGACAACTGGTTAAGTACATTACACTTCCTATAATCCTCGAGTATTTTACTTGAGAAATTCCTTTTCCTTAATTTTTTGATAGATATACATTCATATTTAAAGAAGTTTTTTTTATACAGCAGAATCACCTTTGTTAAATTTACTAAGAATTTTCTCCATATAATGAGATTGACTAATGAAAATTACAAAGATTCTGACCCTATACACCTATAGGGGAAATAAGCATAATATGCGGAAATTAAAGTTATACTGTATCTAAAACATGTTTCAGTTAGAGATCATACGATTAGATATCAAGTACCCTTAAATCTAACAAGTCAATGAAATAAAACATCAAAGATAAATAATCAATCGCAAAAAGTAAATAAAAGACAAGCAGATTTTTTGATGATGTGGAAACTCTTTTCAGAGAAAAAACCACTTCGAGTATAGACTACCACTCAAATCCACTATATGAGAAAAAATTACGGAGATGGTGAAAAGACCTAAAGCAACAACTTTGCTGACTCTATCCCCATAACTATAATTACTCAAGGAACTTCCCAAGTCTGCAACAAGTAACTTTTTCAGAACATATGAAGTCTCAATGAATTGAATCTGCAAACATGCGTCGGAGCTTCGAATGCCAATCTCCACCTTCAAACTCAAAAGGCTTAGGGTATTGGTGAGGTTTGTGTTTGGAAGGTATATGCTGATGAAATAAGAAAGTCACTAACAAAGAAAAAGACATGAGAAATTGAGTCTTCAAGGTTGAGTTCTATTCAAAGGGTTTGGAAACTAAATGCAAAACTCTTAGGGTTATATTTTTCCAGCATTTGTAAGGAGGGTATATGTTTTCTTTTATAGGTAGGGTTTTCCTTGAGGAAAAAAAGTTTCAAAAACGCATCCAAAACATAAAATTTACGATAGACATTCGAACGCGTGAATAACACAACACGAATACGAAAGATTTCGCAACTGTTATAACACAACTTCGAACGTGACTCGAACGCGAAGCCTCTGGAAAGCTTTGTTCGAACGCGATGAAGAACGTAACTCGAAAGATTGGTCTCTGGACACTTTAGTTCGAACGCATCTTGAATGTGAGTCCTCTTGAAGCTTTTGTTCGAACATAGAGACGAACATGACACTAACGAACCGCGTTCGAACCCCATTATGAATACACCACAAACACAGCTCTGATAAATTCATCTGCCGATGTCAAAACATACCCAAGCACTTAAAGATGTATTAAAACTCAATATAACACGGTTTGTTACGGAATTTACCAACACAATATACCCAACAACGAAGAATTAGACTATTCTCGATTCTTGAAATTACAATTCCTAAAATAACATCTGTTTGACCTATGTTTTTCATGTCAAATTTTGATTTCATTAAATTATTGACAGATTCAATCATTCTATCATCACTCCCAATAATGAGCATGTCATCAACACATATACACATTTGTCACATTCGTTGATTTTAAAATCATTTGTCATAATCGTATGATAAAAAATCTTCATGCCATTAAGTCGTATGACTTTGCCAATTTATATACTTTTTTTCTCTTGTCATGGAACTATATACTCTTTAGGCTGTTTCATATATATTTCTTCATCTAAATCTCCATTTAACAAGGTTGTTTTCATATCCATTTGATGAATTTCTAGCTTCCACATAATGATTATGAGATAATCATTTAATTTAATGTATATACATTAAATTATTTGATATATCATTTATTGTAATGATGAATTTTTCAAATATGATTGGAAAAAATTCAACATTTCATTAATATATTTTTTTACACCTTTTCAAAATTACATTTAATTATTGTTATGACGATTATTAATAAGTTGGTTGTTGTAAATATTAGGTGTAGAAAATAAGGGTGGTTGAATATATGAGATAAATATTGCTAGGGTTTTTATTTTGATTGAAAAATATTAACTCTAAGTATAAAAAGAAAAAATAAATTTTTTCTTAAAAAGATTTCATTCTTGAAAAATCTAGCCACCTTTATTCTTATTTTCTCTCAAGTGTTAAAAGAAAAAGAAGAAGAATAAAATAGAAAAGAAAAATTATGGTGTGCCAAATCTTAATTCAATCTCTAAAGTGTTTAGGGAGTTGATTTCAAAACCTTGTTTGAATCTCTAAAGAGTTTAGGGATTTGGTTTTGTGAGTGAAGCCCACACTTCTTCTTTTTTTGGGTAGCGAGACATAGCTCGGAAGATCATTGGGAGTTGGAACAAACTTTATTTTTCTTTCTTTTCTCTATACACATTGCAGAATTTGTGTTTGGAGCTTGGATATAGCACCAATGGAGCACTCAAGACAGCACACACACCTTCAGGAACAAGCCAGCACGTTGTGACTCCCACACAGCGTAGCAACGCGCCAAAGAACAAAGTCCAGGCATAAAATTTAAGGATCTTCGCTTCACGACGGTAGCGCTATCGCATCGCGACGCGGAGATGAGTGCGTCGTAACGTCAACTGACATACTCAAGAAGAAAATCGAGACATAATATTGTTGCATTGAGCATCACGAAGCTCGGCTTAAATGCGAGGAAAAATCGTTCACCTCATGCATGGGGGATGTTCGAGAGCTATTCTAAGACTGGAATATTATTAAAAACAGAAGCAAAACATAAGATCATAGGCTGGTCATTTTTCGTCATCAAAGGGAGAGGGCAAAAAAAAATTCTAGATTCATCCCGGGGCCTAAGGCGTTTCCGCTACGCGAGGGAAAGCGTTTCCTACACCTTTCTGCTAATTTGATGTTTTGACAGGTCGTTATGATCCTTGACCGTGATCCAAGTTTTCTATTCTTAGGGTACATCATGTCCGTTTTTCATTAATTTTGAGGTTCAAAATTTGAGGTAATTCTTATCTCCTGCCAGTATGTTACAAATTAAAAAAACTTCCTTATCTAGTGTAATTTTATCATGCCAAATCAATTTCTTACAAAACGTGAAGTAATTAAACACCCTTAGATCTATAACATAGATTATATTATTTGTTATTGGTACAAAGCCCAAAGAGCTAGATGCAATGTGATTATCGGCAATTTGGGATTTTTATGATGCCTTTGTTGTGCTAAAATAAAAAATAAAAATAGAATTAGCCTAATATGATATTTAATTTGCTCATTTGCAAAGAGTAAAGTACTTAAAAAGAAATGTTGCAAAAGTAAAGAATCAAAAGATACTTGAGAGAAAATAAAATTTAAGAGGATCATCACTTTTCGTGGAAGGCATCAATGGTAGCCCCACAATACTTCTACAATTACTAGCTTCTCAGAAAGACTAGACCTTAGATTTTTATTTTATTTTTTAAATCGTTGGAAATCCCACCGTCAAATTACTCATTTCAGGTTTAAGCGGAATAGGTGAAATCTCCGGCTGTCTCAGGTTCTTACAAAAAATATATTCTTTTGATTCGAACCCAAAATCTAAAGATGAGATCCTGAACCCTACATTACTATGTCACGTCCATTGGGAATAGACGAGACCTTAGATGTAATTGGCATTCTCCATTATCTTTTTCTTTTATTTAATGTTTTCAGTTTAACGTCAAAAGAAAAAAAAGAAAATGAGTAAATGCAATATTGAATTAAGAAAGTTCTGTTGATGGGTCTTCGTTTATTAAGGCCCCTCGATTATGGATTCATGTATTTTGTTAGATGTATTTTAGATTTTTCCTTTAAAGAAGTACTTTCTAGAAGACAATTTTATGATTCCTTTTTTGAACTTTTGAATAATGATAATGAACCTACATGTGCCCAATGTATTCCTTAATAAATTATCTTATTAATTACCATGATTAGGACTTGAAAACAAAAGAAGAAGAAATGTTTAATTAAAAAGGGAAAAAAAATAAATCAATGCTAATCATCTTTAATCTTTCTTTTCATAATGACATTTAAAAAGAGCACATCCAATATCGTCAACTAAAAAAAAGATATTTGGGATACTCCAAGAGTCATCTAACAAATCCTTACGCACATACTGGTGATATTAATTTTATCAAAAATCTCGCAATTTGGATAAGAATTGGTAAGTATTTTAATAGATTTTGTGTTGGTTTAGGAATTTAAAATAAAACCACTGCTAAATCGTGTACTCATCTTGAATGAATGCTAATACGCTATTAATGAATGAGATGAAAGATGTTTAACTTTTAGTATTGAAAGAGATGAGTAACATGGATGTGTTAATATTTGATTGATGATATTATTTTTTAGGTTAAAGTGCTTGTGTAAATCTAATTTATAGAAGATATTTGGACAATATTAAAACATTTCTTAGTTCAAATATTTTCTAAAGATGAATAACTTTAGTAACGGCAAAGTACATAGTAGAGATATAACTCGAACAAGTTATTTTTGTTAAATTATAGGTAGGGTGGCAAAACGAATTGACGAATCGAATTTGTATCGAATCCTAAAGAAATCGAATCAAAATGTGATGGATTCGTATTTGATTCGTTTATGAAACGAATCATAATATCGGAATTCGTATTCGATTCATTTATTAAACGAATCATAATATCAACATTCGTATTCGATTCATTTATTAAACAAATCAAATACGAATATTCGTTTAGTCATTAACATAAATTAACATAATTTATTTATATGAATTCTTCATAAATATATACATATGAAATACTTAATTACTATATTTACTAAAAATAATTCATCAAATATCGACAATATTATTTTTCTGTGGTAATTAGGTATAATTTCTCGAATCTTAATTGAAAAATAACAATAACTAGTAAAATAAAATAATAAAACGAATTATAAACGAATTAATGAGATTAAATTTGTATTCGATTCGTTTAATAAACGAATCGACCTATTTATTAAACGAATTCATTTTTTCAAATCCATATTCGCTTTAAAGCGAATCGAATAGAACGAATAAACGAATTCTAACCCAAATTACCACCCATAATCATAGATAGTCACATTAAAAGACAAGACATAAATTGAATTCTAAACAAGTCAGAAATCCTAATTGCGTCTTTAATTTATGAGATTAACTATACAATATCCTTTTCACAATTCTCAACGCCTCTTACTAAATTAACCATATCGAGAGTATGTGATTCAATAAACAAAGGAACAAGGTTAGCCTATGTTGAAAAATAAATGGAACAAATTCCTTACGTTATGCGCGGCAGAAGCTTCAACGGGATCTTGAAACTTTTGTTGCACTTTGATTTTATTCACTCACTATTCCGTCTTCCTTGTTATGTCTCTAGAATAAAAAATTTCTATGGGAGCAATGTTTGAGTTTAATCACAATCTGGTTGTTTTTTGTTTCAAGGTAGTGAATTTGTTTGGTTAGCTGGTGTAACACCTCAATAATTCCGACGACCACTATGTTGTAGGTGATATAATACATTAAATAAATCATGCTAAAGTATGTATGTGCTAGTGGAATTACATTTCGAACCTTCGATAAATCCTTTGCAGCTCCAATACGGAATTTACTTTCGGTTCTATGTAACACCCCGGTAATTATGATAGGTGACATAATACATAATATAAATCATGTTCAAGCATGTATGTGCTAGTGGAATTACATTTCGGACCTTTGATAAATCTTTTGCAGTTCCGATACAGAATTTACTTTCGGTTCTACTCCGGCCGGCCGACCCTTAGTATTTGGGCCATAATATTTTCATAAAATCTTTGATTTTTATAAATTTTATATCGTCGAAAAGTTAAGACCGAGACCTACAGCTTCCATGTTGAAAATTTCCCAAAATCAGACTAGAACTAAGTAAAAAACAGTGATTACCATGGCTACTACAGTAAATTTCGAGAATGGCCTAGAGTGAGTGATTTGGCACAATCATAGCCACCCATTTCATTACCAAAAATTAGCCCTCTTTCTATAAATAGAGGACTATTCACTCATCCCTTTCACTTCTCAAAAAACGTGAGCTAGGTTGAAGGAAAATGCTTCCGTCTTCTTCATTCTCATGCAAAATTTTGGATGAAAGAGTGATGGTTTTCAAGTTCCAAAACACACAAAGTAAGCTTCTAACTCTATTTCTTTCATTATTTTTCAGTTTTGGGCAAAGAAACTAGAGCCCCAAATTCACACATTGTATACCTTAGGGTTTGGATTTGCTTAATTGGCATTGATAGGGTTTCTAGCATGCATTTTGGTATCATGATAGTTTTAGCGTGGAATAAAGCTTTTATGTGTATGAATGTGTTGGGGGTTATACTTGGTGATTTAATGATATTAGATAATGGTTTGTGTTTGAGTTGAGGATATGAGATGTGTTTTGATCAATAATGAAGTTTAGAGAAGTGTCTAAATGAAGGTGTTAGTGTGATGGTGGGGATTGCTTTGGCCATTGGCATTGGAGGTTAATGTTTACACCTGAAATCGGGCGAGCGTCGCGACCCCAATGAGCTTGTGTCGTGAGGCGTAACAAGGAGGTGCTCTCTGCCTCGGTTATTTTTGAGTGGGCATCGCGACGCTCAACACTGGGCGTCGCGACGCGGAGTAAGAAGAAGCTCTCTGCCTTAGGTCTTATCATGTGGGAGTCACGACGGGGAACACTTTTTCAGTCTGATCGTATGAGCATATCCTCAACTCAAACACAAACCATTATCTTTTTCAATCAGAAGAAGCTCTCTGTTTTAGGTCTTAACAAGAAATGCTCTTTGTTTCAGTCTGATCGTATGAGCATCGCGACAGGTAGCAAGGCCAGTTTCATCTCATTTCAGTTTCGTCCTAGGATGTTAAAGCCAGTTAACACGTTAGCTATCCCGATACATATGCAACATGCATGAACATCCACTACATCCATGACCATGATTAGCTTCTAGTTTATATATGCTAACCACACTCGAATACATGACAGATTCATTTTTCCGCAGGAATCTCTCAGTCGCATTCAAGATCTGTAAATGGATATTTTTTTCTTTTCAAGTTGATATTTATTTATTTGTTTTTGAATTGTGACTTACTTTTAAATGCATTAGGGCATTAGCCAAGTTGATTTCTAGTTATTTTATAAATGAGAATGTTTTGAGAAGTTTTGAGTTAAAAATATGATTTTTTTGATTTTTTTGGAGGCATGGGGGAAAACCCCACCTCAGATGTGACTTATGGAATCGACGGATATAACATGTGCACATATAGATCAGGACTAGGGGGACGGTGATATGTAATGCCCATAGATCCTAGTTTCATGGCTATAGGGACAACGATACATAACGCCCCTAGACCCTAGATTCAGGGTCAGGATGATGGCATGGATTGGGGACGGCGGTATGTAACGCTCCAATAGCATGGATTTGTAAACCTAGCTCTAGTTCAGTGGCTTGGGGGATGACGATATGTAACGCTCCAATACACTAGTTTAGGCATTTAGGAGGACGGTGATACATAATGCCCTCATGTGTCAGGTTTTCTACAGATTTTCAAACACAGCAGTTTTATGAAAGAATTTCAGAAAGAATTATGAAAGAGTTTTAGAAAGAATTCAGTATTACAGAAGATCTCAGAGTTTTACAAATAAAAATGATTTCTAGAAACGTTTTGCAGAAAGAGATGTGTTTTTGGATGATAAATTTTTTTCAGAAAAGATCAATTTTCTTTGGATTGAGGGACAATGATATGTAACACCCCAATAGCATGGATTTGCACACTTGGCTTTAGTTCATTGGCTTGGGGGATGGTGATACATAACGCCTCAAGACACTAGTTTAGGCGTATGGGGGGACGGTGATACGTAATGCCCTCATGCGTAAGGTTTTCTACAGATTTTCAAACACATCAGTTTTATGAAAGAATTTCAGAAAGAACAGTTTTATGAAAGAGTTTTAGAAAGAATTCAATATTACAGAAGATCTCAGAGTTTTACAAATAAAAATGATTTCTAGAAACGTTTTGCAGAAAGAGATGTGTTTTTAGATGAGAAAATTTTTCAGAAAAGATCAATTTTTTTTGGATTGAGGGACAATGATACGTAACGCCCCAATAGCATGGATTTGCACACTTGGCTCTATTTCAGTGGCTTGGGGGATGGCGATACATAACGCCTCAAGGCACTAGTTTAGGCGTATGAGGGGGACGATGATACGTAGCGCCCTCATGCGTCAGGTTTCTTACAGATTTTCAGACACAACAGTTTTATGAAAGAATTTCAGAAATAACAGTTTTATGAAAGAGTTTTAGAAAGAATTTAGTTTTACATAAGATCTCAGAGTTTTATAGATAAAAAGAATTTCTAGAAATTTTTTGTAGAAATAGATGTGTTTTCAGATGAGAATGAGTTTCAGAAAAGATCAATTTTCTTGTGATGATTTCAATTTCAGAACAATGAATTTTTCATAAAGTATTTCAGTTTTCGTTTTAAACTGTCCACTCACTAGATCATTCAATCAATATAACCCTCTCACTCCCAATGTTTTTGTTTTACAGGTTTACCTAGATGAGGAGCTCGAGTGAATGGATACTGATGGCAGTCATTAGGGTGTTAAGTCCACCAAGTCGAGTACAAAGGTCTAGCATAGTCAGAGTCAAAGTAAAGTCATGTACCAGATACTTGTATAGTAGAGATTATGCGTGTAATAAGTTAAGGTGTCCATGAACAGAGTTGTAAAAGAGAAGTATTGTTGAGTAGACAGTTAATAGTATTCAAATACATTTTATGTTGTTGAGTTTGGCAAGGGCCCTTGTGCATGAGTTTTCATTTGAGATGGGATTATTGGTGATGATCACAGTCAGAAAGTCAGAGGCTCAGGGGAATAGGTTAGCTTATTCCTTGCCAGTAGCGTCTCCGAAATGAGTATGTTACAAAGATGGTATCAGAGCCAGGTTTAGGGAGTCAGTGACTGCAGTGGGTAGAGTGTTGGGGTCCTGTTTGCGTAGTATGCTCGAGGTACTCGTATGTGTGACACTAGGTCTCCAGTATCTGATCCTCGAGTATGTCTTCAAGTCTTATCGGCAGATTAGTAAGAATTCCCAAAACTATTGAATATTTTTCCTAATGAAAGCAACTAGAACAGATGAAGGTCGGGTTTTGAACTTGACTCGACATAATCTATGAGGAATGTTCCCAGTCGACTGATCTAGATGAAAGCCAGGTCTTGAACTGGACTTGACATGAGCCATGAGGAATGTTCCCAATCGACTGAACCAGATGAAGGTCATGATAATCCCCATACTACGGGTCAAATGACCATGAGAGTTTTCAATATCGTCTGAACCAGATGAAGGTCAGATCTTGAACTTCACTTTATATGAGACAGGGAGAATGTTCCCAGTCAGCTGAACCAGATGAAGGTCGGGATAATCCCCATACTACGGGTCAAAGGACTAGGGGAGTCTTCAATATCGTCTAAAAAAGATGAAGGCCAGGTCTTGAACTTGACTCTACATGATCCATGGGGAATGTTCCCAGTCGGCTGAACCAGATGAAGGTCAAGATAATCCCCATACTACGGGTCAAATGACCAGGGGAGTCTTCAATGTCCTCTGGACCAGATGAATGCCAGGTCTTAAACTTGACTCTACATGAGCCATGGGAAATGTTCCTAGTCGACTGAACCAGATGAAGGTCAAGATAATGCCCCTACTATGGGTCAAAGGACCAGGGGAGTCTTCAATGTCATCTGGACCAGATGAAGGCCAGGTATTGAACTTGACTCTACAAGAGCCATGGGATGTTCCCAGTCGACTGAACCAGATGAAGGTCAGGATAATCCCCATACTACGGGTCAAATGATCAGAGGAGTCTTCAATATCGTCTGGACCAGATGAAGGCCAGGTCTTGAACTTGACTTTACATGTCCCATGCTTCATATGTGTTGTGTCGACTGGGATTCTCAAAAATTCCCAAGCTATGTGTTAGGGTTGGTGCTCTGAGCTCCAATCCGGATCGTATTTATGTATGATTCATGAATACGAGCAATATCTTTTTCCATAATATTACTAATTTAATGGAAACACCTCTTGTCTCTTATATACGTATTCGATCTAATTTCGATTAGATTGAAACTAAATTTAGTTTAGTGATATGTATATATATTAGACAAAGACCCCAGGATTTACAATGTAATGCACAATTAAAACATAGTTTGTAATTGACATTGGGAAGTGTCACAATAAGTTGTATATCCTTAAATTAAGTTCCTGGTCAAGATTTGCTGACACGGGTCGGTTAGTAAAATCCGTTGAGACTAGTACATGTCGTATAACGGACTTGGTCCGATGGTTTATCACAATGAACCATGAGTCTTGGGAGACTCGTATAGATGTGTAGGTGTTTAGTTGATAAACACTGAACGACTCACCAAAGATTTCCTAATAGATGGTACACCAATGTCAATAGGAATCTTCTCGGGTTGAGTAGCATAGTGATCCTTTGACTTGATATACCACTGTGGATATATGAGTTATCCTCCACACTTAGATGACAGTCGCGTCACCGATCTATTTAGATCAGACCTCCGTCTGTTCGTTGGGTGTGGACTCATGCTCATGATATCCTGTGTGTATCAAGATAGGATCCGTCAGTCCTATGTACAGGGCATAGGTAGTCCAATATATGATTAGCAATCTGTTAAATCTATGGCCATAGTATACTTCGGAAATGAGTTCCGAATGTTATTTAGAGATTGCTAATTGATACGTCGACGAGATTATTCATATAGAGATTTGACATTTCCATCTATATCTCTGGAATAATCAGGATACCTGTGACGGAGGGATTATACGTATGCAGTGACCTCGACCTGTATGATTCAGTGAGTTTATCTGTGGTCATCATAATTTACGGTTGGGTGAATTATGGACACGAAATTAGATTTCGTGACGGATATGCCTGAATCTAGAGAGTCTCACTAATGAAATATACTCGTAGAGCACTAGGACAACTATTATAAATAATACTGATTATTTATAACTCGTTTAACGGTTAAACAAAAAATACATGCAATCGGGACCTAACGGTCATTTCCGAATTAATGTGTATTTGTATTTAATATTTGATTTTATTAAATACACATTAATTAAATATCAAATTTGTGATATTTGACATATATCATTAATATATGTATTTGAGATATTTAATGTAAATATAATACATATACTTAAGATATTTGTATTTAATTATTTAATTGTTTAAATGTTTATAATTAAATTAATTAAAAGAATAAATATATTAAATAATGATTTGTGCTTTATTATGGCAAGTTTCCATTGGAACGAATATTGATTTGCTTTATTAAAGTTAAAGTGATGACTTTAATTTTCCAAAAAGGTGGACTAATCAAAATGTAACAAAATTAAATAAATTATTTATTTGTTTTTTTTGCTCCATATTCGGCCATTACACAAATTGAGAGCAAAATTGGTTTTGTTTGATGATGAGTTTCCAGTGAGTGAAACCGTGAGCTTCAAAGACAATTTACACATTTGTTTTACAAAGTAAGTTGAGAGAAAGTGAAGGGAAAAGAAAGAAAACAAAGCCGAATACTTGATTTTGTAAGTATTTTTCTTATTTTTCTTTACATGGAAATTGTTTCTATTAACCTTAGCTTCAAATTGTGTTGCTAAGTTATTTTCTCTACTTCTTGATTTTGCAATTAAATGTGTTTGAGGCTTGTTTAAGGTGTTTTGCATGTTAGATTAATTAATAAGCTAATTATGTGTTATTAGGCTTATTTGATTAATTAGAAAATTAAAGTTGTCATTCTAGAGTTAATTAGCCATTCATAATTAGCCTAGAATTGTTCTTGATTAATTTCATGATGGTGGGATTTAATTGGTGTGGTAATTTGAAGATTAAAGTATTGAATTTTATCAATTTAATGTAAAATGCCCAATTTGAGTAATTTATGAAATTAAGGTTCTTAACCCACTCAAATTTTGGGGCTTTTCATATATATGTTATAATTTGATGTATATTTGATGTATGTCAAATTTGGGATTGATTGGATTTGATCTTGATGTGTTTTGAACAAATTGGGCCAAATTACAATTTAATAGAAAATCTGGGCTGTTTTCGTAATTCTGGAAAATTACTGGGCAGTTTCGAATTTCTGAAAAAGTTTCTGGATTATGTTGCAAATTGTATAAATTATTTTGGGATTGATTTGGAATCAATTAAATATGTATTTGAATATTTAAGGACCAAAATGATTAATTTGCAAAGTATTGGGGTCTCAAAGCAATTAATGATAAATCTGATTTTTCAGATAAAAATTCAGTTTTTATTTATTGAGTAATTATAATAAATTATTTTATTTTAATTGCCCAAGAAAAATATTTATCGGAAATTATTTCGGAATGAAAATACGCGAAAATGGTGAAAAACAGCGTTACTGGATAACGGCAGCCTAAACAACGAACTGGTCACTGTTCGGGCAGCCTACGTATTGTCCAAATGTTTTAGGGGTTGACCTGGGCAGTCCCCATGAGCATTGGTTGGTCGGTTCGGTCGGAAACGCGTTTTATGCTATTTTGTGAAAAACGTTTTCGTAAAAGTTTCGTTGTATTTCAACATTATTTATATCGTTATATGATATCAAATAAATATGTTCATGTGAAATATGAATGAATTATTAATATTGGATATTAAATAATTTATTGTAAGTTTAAAAATTTTAAACTACGATTTCACCAGAACCGCGCTCCTTCCGCTGCGCCTCCCTGTTTAGACCCCAACAAAATGGTATCAGAGCGAGTCTGATCCTGGACGCCCGATATGAATAGCCCTTTAAAATTCAATGTTTAGTTTAATCATTAATTTATACATGCATGTGTTTATTTAATTTTATTAAATAAAGTAAAAGCATCTTTTGTTGGAAAATCCCCGATTTAAATAAGGTTTTAAGTAAGTGACTAGTATTAGGAATACTTGTTTCTTCGTCCGCCTTGTCAATACAGATGTAAATGTTTTCATGATTCTTATGGCTGTAACGTGCCAAAGCTGTGCAGTTATAGTTGAAGGTAGTTCATTTGCGCCGGTAGAACTTATATGATAAGAGACAAATTCAAGTGAAAATGGAAATCCTGAACGTGCCAAAGCTGTCAGGACTACATCGGTAGCTTGAGTTTTTCATTGACAAGTTTAACCTTGATACGCCTCCTTGTGAACATGCCAAAGCTGTCATAACGAGAAACGATCAGGACCGAACCTAGGAGTCACATTGAGTGTGATTGACAATGAGTTGTCTACCTAATGAATATATGTAGGCGAGAACGTGCCAAAGCTGTGAGTCGAAATATATTCATGGGGTCCACTTCCCATTATGGAATTCAATTTAATTATTGAATTCTCGTTTCCGTTGGGGATTACGGTATTACGTAAAGTAGTGGGAGGCATTGCTAAGTTAAAAATCTTTAACTTATGTGGTGTGTAATATTATGTAAATTGTCGCTCATGTTGTTCCTTATTCTATTTGTTTGATAGAATTAAACTTTTATCCACTGCATGCATATTATATATATGTTTTCTGACTTTAATTATGGTTGCAGATTTCTAGAATATGTTCTAGATTAGAATAGATATTGATATAATCATTCTAGACAGAATAGTTTCTTATGCACTAAAGATTGACATGAATTGGTTCACGTCTCGAGATTCTTCACTGGCATTAAGAAAACCACATTAGGTATTTGTTTATCTAATAATGACGTTTCTTGACTTTAGTGACATTCAGAGGTCATAAGTTAGACACTATTTGTTTTTCGATTATTTGCAAATGTTGTAAATAATTTGAAATTAAATAATAAAGCTAAAGAAAGAAGATGCATATAGTTGTGTATAGAAAATATTGATTTTTATAATACGACAACTGTAGATATTAGATATCAGATCTCCCGTCTAGTTATTTAAAATATAGTTGAATGATTATTTCGATATTTAATATCAGAACTTGTGACTATTTGATAGTTACTGGTTCTTTGTAAACAGTTGTTACTGTTGGACAGTTATGACCCATAGCATCACTATTTGTACAGATCATGGTGTTGTTGTACAAATTAACTATGTGACAAAGGAAATTGCTCTTTTATCATTTGTAGTTAGATTACCAAGATGTATAAATGATAGAAGGTCCATATGATTAGTTCCGTATTGATAAGATATGAGACAGTATCAATCCATGAAGGTTTAATCATTAAATATCCCTAGTCGTAGTATTATCGAGATTGGACATCGATAATGCGGAATAGACTAGTTTTGCACTTGTACGCGTTGTGGGAGCATAACGGCATAGTTCTCATATATTTGGGTATAGGATACTCATGCAAGTGTAATAGGAGGTTGTGTTTACCGATGGTACGGAAACGGCTTCGCTCTGGATAGACCCCTCGGAATTCCATTGGTAGTATGACTATGTGTCTTTGGAAGTCCGAATCAGGGTAGGTGTATTTGGTCTTAACCTGAGACTTGCACCTCTAATACTTGCGAGAATCAATATACTTTGGTTTTGGTCATTCAGGGCTTAACAGGTTCTGTGTACGCCTCTTCTGGGTATATTGAGAATCGTAGTGTATTGGGTGTGATGTCGATATGGAAGTATCACTCCAGTCATAGTGGAGATGATGATCACGTAGGATACGGAACTGGTTCTCTTATATGCTGCAGTTATCGAGATATTATGACTAGGTCATGTTTATCCGATTATAGAGACTAGTTACCAGAGATCCGATTTGTACTTCGTACGGGGCAGACAAATTTCCAACCTCAGGCCTTGCACGTGACATCCGATGCTGGATCGAAATACGCAATACTAAATATACTACGCCTGATATAGATCACATATTCCAGTAAGAATATTTCTGGAGAATTGGGTAGGCACGGTACTTTGCTAGAAGCCAACCATGTCTTGTAAATCGGTAAAAACATAGTACTAGGTACGTACGTGTTCGGATAGTCCAACGACCGAATTTACTGCCAACATATCCGGGGATCTCATGGGTCGCTTCCTGAAGATTCACCGATGACGTATGACTCATACTTTATTAATCTGGGATTAATTAAATGAGAGAGAAAATTAATCTGGGATTAATTACGGAGATATTTTATCTGAGATAAAATATTAATTAAAAGAGAGAGAACGATTAATTTGGAATTAATCGATAAAATAATATATTCGATATATTATACGAAATTGGATTTCGACTCGGAATTGAAATTAGATTTTAATTCGGGCGAACGAGTTAATTTAGAATTAATTCGTTAGCGATGTGAATAGTAATTTTGCTAGGCATAATTATTTAATTATGTCGCAACAGAAAATTCGTTAATTTGGAATTAGCGAACCCGAGCCCGGGAGTGTTTGTGGGCACACTCGCATTGCGAATTAAAATACGGCCCACAAGTCACATCAAACGTCAAATCACTAGTCAATCGATTGATGTGATGTCTAGTCACTTTGAGTGATGTGACAACATGTCACTTGTGATTGATGGTGGTAGTTGGAAAGCTTTAATGCTTGTACCTTTTTGACTTTTGGAAATTCAAAATATGGTATATGTTTTAATTGATTTTGGAAATCTATTAACCTAACACAATTCATTCTCTTCCTCTCATTCTCTCTCACTCACGGCCTTGGGCCATTTTTGCTCTCAAAATTCCGCAATTGCCGAATTCAAGGAGAAGCAAAAGGGAATTTTACGGTAAAATTTCCGGGGTGCTAGCACGCTTTAAAGGTCATCCTAAGGTGATAGGGAACTAATTTCGTGAGCATGGAATACATAACCCAAAGCTTGGAACTTGGAGGACACCATGACCGAATTTTGGAGGAGCACAAAAAGCCGAAAAGCCGAGAACCTTGGAGGAGAAAATCTTGAAGAATTTTTGGGTTCGTCGCATCGCACAACCGATCAATGTAAGTATGATTCCGCCGTACTTCTTGATGTATTCACATATGTTTCTTGCTTGATTTGATCATTGGGACTTAATAGAAACCCAACAGTTACATATTTTAAAACCACTAGTAGTGTCATTAACGAATAGATAAACATTAAGAAAAATATTCGGTTAAGTAAATAACTTAGAACATTATTTTATGAGATTTTATCACTTAAGTATTGGATGCTTATTCCATATGGTGAAGGATGGTCTAATATGAGATCACTCCACATATCCTTATTCATTTAACGAATATTGTATTCGGGAAAGTGACTACATCTCATTTAACCAATGACTGTCATTAGACCAGAAAATTTATTAAATTGATATATTGGATGTATGTAATTTAATGAATTGAAAATTGCTGAAGGTAGTTTTCTTTACTGTCGTGACTTAGTTACGTGTTTCTGGTGAAACGCAGATAGAATAATTGACTTGTTCAAAAATATTCGATCTAAAAGTTTTGAAAATTGTATCTTTAAAATTCATCGTGAATCTTTGAATTGTTCAAAGATGTTTGATATGATCAAACATATGAATTTATGGCAATTAGTTCTAAGGTTATTCGAAGAATATAATTCTTACATCAATATTATTCTTCCACAATTCCATATTGATGGAATTGATTGATGGAAGAAATTGAATCTTATATGATTTGATTGGTTTGATATTGAGAGTTACCGAATTAGTTTCAATACTCTTGGGGTATGCTCCAGTAACACTAATTCATCATTTTAATTAATGTTCCATTAGTTTATACAGTTACGTATATGATATGTATTAGTAGAAAATTCGAATCTTGAAATGTTTGAGATTTGAATCTATCTTTTGAATAATGGTTGTATAATTGATATTACTTGCACCTCGGAGGTACGAGTAGAAGTTTATCATTTATTTTATTTAATAGAATATTATATTCTATTTGATAGAATATCTTTTTCTACGATCTCGAGTAATAAAATTGTTTATTACTTAGTGTGTAACATTGTATGTTAACTATTGTAGAAAAGACTTGACTTATTAAAGTCAAATAAGGTGATAAACTGTAAATGGAACTACATAATTAATAAGATGAAAATACCCTTTTATTACTTCCATATAAGTGCTATAGGATGTCAGAATCATTAGCAAAGTATTTGATACTTAATGATTTTTGTTGTTTTCTTATCGAAGAAAATTATCCTATAACTTATAGTGGAAACGATATCTGTTATCGATTTCGGAATTTAGCATTAGACCATAGATCTAAGATTGTTCATAGCTTACTACGATCAAGTTTGGAACTTGATTGAGCTTTTATTATGAATCGTTCATAAAATGTACAAATGGTTTACGCAGCAAAAGCACAGTGAGCTTATTAAAGATTTGACCTTTATAGTATGACAGTGAGAAAAGTTATACTCAACAATCTATTGTAGATTCCGAGGAAACTTGTCTCTAGTCGCACTGATTGAACAATTTAGGATCTGATGGTTAATAATGATATTAAATTGTACATTTTAGCTAAAGAATACAAAGTGTCGTTTCTGAATGTTTTCTTCAGATAAGAGATCCATTGTGAGTTCTTAGTTTGAAGAATTCATTTTTGAATGGCCCTGGAGTTTGTATTATGCTTATATTACAATTTAGTATATTAGCTTATAGAGCCTATTGTAGACTCATATGAGCTTTCTGGAAATTTGTGTTTTCTAATTTTGATATTAGTCAGATTGTCTGATTTTATCAAAGCATAAAGAATACATATGGGATTGAAGGGTTAGTGGGAGCGCACATATTTCTTTCTAGTATTTTACATCATAGTGACATTGTCATTATTAATGTAATAATGGGATGTTTATGAGGTAAAAAGGTTTACCTCAGTCTTATTTTCTCATTTAAAGCAGTGGAAGTAATCTCCATTATATTTGATATAAAGTTTTATATAAGATATAAAACAAAGAGACTTGTGAGATGCTCCTGGACGCAACAAGACTATCTGTATGACAGTTAGTATAACTATTTGACAGTTAGTGTGTGTCTTATGTATAATATTCATCTTTCATAAATGATGATTCCTCTTTCAAAAGAGATATTGATTAGAATGTCTAATCAACATTATGCATCATAGGATGATGGCATAATGAATACTATATTGAGTGTTATTAGAGATATCAATTTAATCGTAATTTTTACGAGTTATTTTGATATCCTCTAGACCATAAGATGAGTCTTGAAACATGTTCTTTATTATCTTTGAGATATTAAGAACAAGTTTCTAATTAATGGAGAATAAATCCGCAACCATTAGGGTTAGATTAGTTTTGAGTCTAATTATGACGTTAGACAGTCTACGTCATAAAGAGTCAGAAAAGATACAGTGGGAGTGTCACAGATGATTCCACTACAAGAGTGGAGTTAGTTGTAACTTATGAAGTATTGACTTATGAAGTTGCATAGTGACCTCAAAGATTAGAAGTTTGTTATTAGTATTGTGTTTGCGGTTGTCTACAAAGGATTTTGGATTTGATCCATAAATACTTAGACAATTTAGTAGCTGAAGCACAATGTTGATATGGTATATGAGTCATATTTATGTAGAACTTAGTTTCTACAAAAATATGAATGATGTTTGCTAAGGAAAATGATTGTTTTTGTTGGACAAACTCAATATGTCATAGCGGGCTTACTTGTTGTTACCTACCTCTTGAGCGCTAGGTGAGTTCTTGAGGGCCATGAGTATGTGATACACATTAGGATGTGTATATGATACCATGGATTGGCATTAGAGCAAGTGGGAGAAATTGTTAGGGTTGGTGCTCTGAGCTCCAATCCGGATCGTATTTATGTATGATTCATGAATACGAGCAATATTTTTTTCCATAATATTACTAATTTAATGGAAGCACCTCTTGTCTTTTATATACCTATTCGATCTAGTTTCGATTAGATTGATTAGATTGAAACTAAATTTAGTTTAGTGATAAGTATATATATTAGACAAAGACCCCAGGATTTACAACGTAGTGCGAAGTTACAACATAGTTTGTAATTGACATTGGGAAGTGTCACTATAAGTTGTATATCCTTAAATTAAGTTCCTGGTCAAGATTTGCTGACATGGGTCGGTTAGTAAAATCCGTTGAGACTAGTACATGTCGTATAATGGACTTGGTCCGATAGTTTATCCCAATGAACCATGAGTCTTGGGAGACTCGTATAGACGTGTAGGTATTTATTTGATAAACACTGAACGACTCACTGAAGATTTCCTAATAGATGGTACACCAATGTCAATAGGAATCTTCTCGGGTTGAGTAGCATAGTGATCCTTTGACTTGAGATACCACTGTGGATATATGAGTTATCATCCACACTTAGATGGCAGTCACGTCACCAATCTATTTAGATCAGACCTCCGCCTGTTCGTTGGGTGTGGACTCATGCTCATGATATCCTGTGTGTATCAAGATAGGATCCGTCAGTCCTGTATACAGGGCATAAGTAGTCCATTATATGATTAGCAATCTGTTAAATCTATGGCCATAGTATACTTCGGAAATGAGTTCCGAATGTTATTTAGAGATTGCTAATTGATACGTCGACGAGATTATTCTTATAGAGATTTGACGTTTTCGTCTATATCTTTGGAATAATCAGGATACTTGTGACGGAGGGATTATACGTATGCAATGACCTCGACCTGTATGATTCAGTGAGTTTATCTGTGGTCATCATAATTTACGGGTGGGTGAATTATGGACACGAAATTAGATTTCGTGACAGATATGCCTGAATCTAGAGCGTCTCACTAATGAAATATAATCGTAGAGCACTAGGGCAACTGTTATAAATAATACTGATTATTTATAACTCGTTTAACGGTTAAACGAAAAATACATGCAATCGGGACCTAACGGTCATTTCCGAATTAATGTGTATTTGTATTTAATATTTGATTTTATTAAATACACATTAATTAAATATCAAATTTGTGATATTTGACATATATCATTAATATATGTATTTGAAATATTTAATGTAAATCTAATACATATACTTAAGATATTTCTATTTAATTATTTAATTGTTTAAATGTTAAAAAATTAAAATAATTAAAATAATAAATATCTTAAATAATGATTTGTGCTTTATTATGGCAAGTTTCCATTGGAACAAATATTGATTTGCTTTATTAAAGTTAAAGTGATGACTTTAATTTTCCAAAAAGGTGGACTAATCAAAATGTAACAAAATTAAATAAATTATTTTTTTTTTGTTGCATATTCGGCCATTACACAAATTGAGAGCAAAATTGGTTTTGTTTGATGATGACTTTCCAGTGAGTGAAACCGTGAGCTTCAAAGACAATTTACAATTTGTTTTACAAAGCAAGTTGAGAGAAAGTGAAGGGAAAAGAAAGAAAACTAAGCCAAATACTTGATTTTGTAAGTATTTTTCTTATTTTTCTTTACATGGAAATTATTTCTATTAACCTTAGCTTCAAATTGTGTTGCTAAGTTATTTTCTCTACTTCTTGAGTTTTCAATTAAATGTGTTTGAGGCTTATTTAAGCTGTTTTGCATGTTAGATTAATTAATAAGCTAATTATGTGTAATTAAGCTTATTTGATTAATTAGAAAATTAAAGTTGTCATTCTAGAGTTAATTAGCCATTCATAATTAGACTAGAATTGTTCTTGATTAATTTCATGATGGTGAGATTTAATTGGTGTGGTAATTTGAAGATTAAAGTATTGAATTTTATCAATTTATTGTAAAATACCCAATTTGAGTAATTTATGAAATTAGGGTTCTTAACCTACTCAAATTTTGGGGCTTTTCATATATATGTTATAATTTGATGTATATTTGATGTATGTCAAAATTGGGATTGATTGATTTGATCTTGATGTGTTTTGAACAAATTGGGCCAAATTGCAATTAATAGAAAATCTGGGCTGTTTTCGTAATTCTGGAAAATTACTGGGCAGTTTCGAATTTCTGGAAAAGTTTCTGGATTATGTTGCAAATTGTATAAATTATTTTGGGATTGATTTGGAATCAATTAAATATGTATTTGAATATTTACGGACCAAAATGATTAATTTGCAAAGTATTAGGGTCTCAAAGAAATTAGTGATAAATCTGATTTTTCAGATAAAAATTCAGTTTTTATTTATTGAGTAATTATAATAAATTATTTTATTTTAATTGCCTAAGAAAAATATTTATCGGAAATTATTTCGGAGTGAAAATAACGGCAGCCCAAACAGCGAACTGGTCACTGTTCGGGCAGCCTACGTATTGTCCAAATGTTTTAGGGGCTGACTTGGGCAGTCCCCATAAGTATTGGTTGGTCGGTTCGGTCGGAAATGCGTTTTATGCTATTTTGTGAAAAACGTTTTCGTAAAAGTTTCGTTGTATTTCAACATTATTTATATCGTTATATGATATCGAATAAATATGTTCATGTGAAATATGAATGAATTATTAATATTGGATATTAAATAATTTATTTGTAAGTTTAAAAATTTTAAACTACGATTTCACCCGAACCGCGCTCCTTCCGCTGCTCCTCTCTGTTTAGACCCCAACACTATGGGCGTGTAGTGTCGAATTGGATCCAAATCAATTCCCAAGCTACAAGTGTGTAGTGTCGACTGGGATCTACATCATGCCCCAAGCTACATACTGAGATGTCAACTAGGTCTTACTTAATTAGTCCCAAGTCAAGGACAAGGATCTTCTTCAAGTCCCAAGCTACGCACGCGTGGTGTCATATGGGATCCACACTAAGTATCATGCTACACACGTGGAGATGTCAATTGGGGCATAGGCTTCATTCTGAGTCGTTATTCGTGTATGTCAACTGGCATGTCCCCATACATGTAGTGTCGAGTGGGATGTCCTTGCCAAGTCTTCAAACTTGCATGTCGACTGGAATGTCTTCACACCAAGTCCTCACACATGTAGTGTCGAATGAGATGTTCTTGTCAAGACTTCATACTTGCATGTCGACTGAAATGTCTTCACACCGAGTCCCCATACATTTAGTGTTGAGTGGGAAATTCATGCCAAATATTCATTCTTGTATCGTCGACTGGGACTTCCCTGCCAAGCCTTCATTAGTATATGTCGAATGAGATGTACTTGCAAAGTATTCATACTTATATATCGACTGGAATGTCTTCACACCAAGTCCTCATACATCTAGTGTCGAGTGGGACATCCTTGCCAAGTCTACTTACATGCATGTCGACTGGAATGTCTTCACACCAAGTCCTCATACATGTAGTGTCGAGTGGGATGTCCTTGCAAAGTCTTCATACTTGAATGTCGACTGGAATGTCTTCACACCAAGTCCTCATACATGTAGTGTCCAATGGGATGTCCTTGCCAAGACTTCATACTTGCACGTTGACTGTAATGTCTTCACACCAAATCCTCATACATGTAGTGTCGAGTGGGACATTCATGCCAAATATTCATTCTTGTATTGTCGACTGGGACTTCCCTACCAAGCCTTCATTTGTGTATGTCGAATGGAATTTCCTTGCAAAGTTTTCATACTTACATATCGACTGGAATGTCTTCACATCAAGTCCTCATACATATAGTGTCGAGTGGGACATCTTTGCCAAGTCTTCTTACATGCATGTCGACTGGAATATCTTCACATCGAGTCCTCATACATGTAGTGTCGAGTAGGACATCCTTGCCAAGTCTTCTTACATGCATGTCGATTGGAATGTCTTCACACCGAGTCCCATACATGTAGTGTCGAGTGGGACATCTTTGCCAAGTCTTCTTATATGCATGTCGATTGTAATGTCTTCACATCGAGTCCCCATACATGTAGTGTCGAGTGGGACATCCTTGCCAAGTCTTCATTATTCTATTATTGACTGGGATATCCATACCATGTGTTCATATGGTATCGTGTCGAGTGGAACCTTCTCATGTGCCAAATACTCAGATGATGTCGTGTCGAGTGACAGCTCTAAATCTATCACGTCTCGGCATTTATCGATCACGAAATGTCAACCAATCATGACTTCCCTCAGTCGACAATAATGAATATACCTTTTATTCGTACAATGGGCCTTTGAATGTTTCTAGGCCCTTCTTCAAATATCAATGCAACCCTAGTGAGAATTACGAGGTGCTTTAGGCAGAATTCGAGGCCCCAAAATGGGTGGTATAAGAGAGAGTTTCAATTGCACTTTCACTTTATTCATAAAAACTTCCTTCATCCATCAAGTTGGGAGAAGTCTCAAGCCTCTAAGGTATTCTTCAAAATCTTCTCATGTTCTTCATTATCTTTAACTATTCATAGCGTAGATTCAAGCTATTCTTAGTTAAAATAGGCTGTTTGATCTTGAAAGTTATAGGGAAACTCTTGGGATTTTGTTTGAGGATTTGGGTAGTTTTGATCTTTTAGACAGTAAAATTTTTTGGATATTGGTGTTTGTAATGTTTGTAGTTTGGAAGAATGTCGAGTAAAGAATCTTTTGGTAGCTTAGGTGTACAAATTGAAAGATATATTGAACCATCTTCGTGTGAGTCGAGTGGTACCGAAATTTATAGGGATTGGTCGTATGAGGATCTTGTTAAGGCTAGACTTGTAACAATAACTGAACTCCCATCAGGAATACCCACCGATACGACACCACTGAGGTCACTCTCTACCATTGGAGTCGAGGGGGATTCCAAGTACAAGTGAACCAACAAATTTGCTAACCAAAATTCCTGCTAGTCGCGTGACTGAAAGATCAATGAGAGAAATGAGGTTGACATATAGGTTTCCAAATTCTATAGAAGTGGGGTTAGCCATGTCGACTGAGAGGATATATTACAAAGTTCCAGGATGGATTGGGTTTTATGAACGACCCTTTGCGGACGGATTTAGGATTCCAATACCAAAGTTAGTTTGGAAAGTTTTGAACCATTATAAGTTAGCTCCCTCTCAACTGATGCCAAACACTTGGAGGATCCTGTTGTCGATTGAATGTATGGCTTTTGAACTAGGCTTGTTATTTGAAATAAATGACTTATTATACACATATTACTTAAAGGAGCATCTGACGGAAAATGGGAGATACATTTTGTATCTCGCCAAAAGAAAGAACACTTAGTATCTAGACTTCCAACAAATGAAATGGGGAAGTGATAGTCCTATTATTTATTTCTGAGGGGTGATGATGTTGTTGGGTCGGTTGGAGCAGGTCAAATCCCATAGTTCTGGAGTTTGACGAGTGAGTATTAGATCTTAAACATGATTATTTTCAAGAACATAGATGAATGAGACTAATGTCTTTATTCTGCAGGTCCTCATCGAAATATGTCATTTGAGACTACTAGTTGAATCATTTCGAACACTAAAGCCATCCTTACTCTGCCTGCTGAAGATATGGATTAGAGAATCATCTTGGTAGAGAGAAGGTTGAGGTCGACTCCATTGTGGAAGGAAATCTATGATCCAGAAGGTATCCATTTGGCCCCTTGTAAACACGTTTTGGCAGTGATCTACTCTAATTGGGCTAATCGACAGATATACGGAGAGGCAATTAATTTAAAGCCATTAACATTTGAAGAATTTTTATGCGCAGCTGATATCATGTCAAGGCCATTCAAAGTGTCATCAGTCGATAAGATGAAGAGCAGAAGGAAAGCCAATAGGCCAAAGGGAAGGAACCAGAAACGGAAAAGGTCGAGATCCATATGCTAAAAGAAGTCGTTTCGGCTGAGGCTAACAATGCGAAATGACAGCCGACTGAAATGACTATGACGGCAAAGAAAAGGAAATGTGCTGCTGAGGTGGAGGAGGACTTAGAGAATGTCATAATAAGGATTCCTCAGTAGTCGACCGCGATCTCGGATCCTTGGAGTCTCTCCAAGTTCATCAAAAGGCTTCTCCTTGAGGAAGATGACAACAGACTGACTGAGATAGGTCCAAAAGAAGCGATGAAGAAAGTTGCAGCCTTAAGTTACCAAGTAAGTATCTTTCAAGATCTATTCTTTTAATATTTCTTTTATTTTTGGTCGAATGAGAGCTAACTTAGAGTTTATAGACAATGGAATGCAGTCTTTTTATACAGAAGCATGCCGAGTCGAGTTAAAGGAGGATAAGGGAATTAGAGAAAACCATTACTGCAATAAGGAAGGAAGCCGTTGAGTTGAAGTCTGGACTAGGTGCTTCAGAGAAGAAGGGAAAAAGGATGGAGAAATAATTGAAAGAGACCAAGGCGATACTTAAAGTAGAGAGAGAAGTATCTGAAGCTACACTTGAGGCCTACAAGCAAGGCTTTAACAATGTGAAGAAAGAGAATGAACAGTTGTTTGATGACCGGCGTAAACACACACGTATAACGAAAGCGCACGTATCGTTCAAGTAGTATAAGAATATCGATCCCACGAGGACTTAATTCCTACTGTTGTTATTAATTGTTGAATCTATTTATTTACAAATATCTAATTAAATGGAGAATGGAATGATTGTTTGATTGGTTAAATGTGGTTTTCCTTAATTAAAATAAATAAAATAAACAAAAGAAAATACTAAGGAAAATAACAAAAGACTCAAAGATCTAAGGTTGTGAATCTTTCTAATATCTTTTAAAAGATGAAGTGATTATTTTATGTTTGTGTAATAAATTGGTTTACTAACCTGGAACAAGAAATTATGCGAAAGCCTCTGTCGATGGTCAGACGCAAATACCCAGTTTAACACAATTGAACCATATGTCTATGTCAACCAAATTACTTGGATTCATTAAGTTTAAGTTCCAATTATGGCTACCCCCGCCCGACAGTTATATGTCTATCCTGTAAGGAAATCTATTAAAGGGTTATCTATCCTCAAGGAAGATCGTGGGCTATTAAGTCTAAGGCTGAAACCTAAAATTCCTTTGTAAAGTTTATTTTAGATTTACCACATAAATCTTATTGGTGATCAGACAACAAGAAGCATTAAGCTTAAGACTTAATAAGTAAACCTTTAAATTACCCAAACTATAAAATAACCCCTTATAAACCGGTGATATTAGAATTCATCACAACCCTGGATAACTAACTTAGTTACGACACATAACTAAGGCTAGTAAAAACTTAAATAAAATAAAAGACATAAAGTAAAATGCTGAAAAGTAAATTGCTGAAAAGTAAATGACGGAAAGTAAATGCTGAAATTAAATACTGAAAAGTAAATGCTGAAAGTAAATTACTGAAAACTAAATGCTGAAAGTAAATTGCTGAAATGTAAATAAAGTAAAAGTACAATAAAAGAAAATACTGAGGTAAAAGGATCCACTTTTATTACTTCTATTTTAGATATCTCCCTTAATATAATATATTAATTTTGCATGATAATTACCAACCAGCCATATATGCAGTATCCAGATTAAGTCTAATTAATAATTAATTACCAACCGACCAATCAGACGGTATCCAGTTTAGTCAGGTTAAAACCAATTTAAATAATTACCAACCGACCAATATGGCGGTATCCTCGTTAAGTCATATTTTAACTAGTTTATATATTATTATTAAGGGAGATTAATCTAACTATTATTAATAAAAATTATACCTTTTACCCCAGAAAATGGGAGTTACCTCCTCATTACTGAAAAGTAAAAACTGAAAATTAAAGAAAGAAAAGTATTGTGTGTAAAAGTAAATTGCGGAAAGTAAAAACTGAAAAGTAAAGAAAAGAAAGTGCGAAAGCGGAAATTAATTATTGAAAGCTGTAAATAAACAAACAAGATACAATCTTCTTCGTATTCTTAAGGAATTCCTTAGAAGAAAGTATGAATTTACAAATGAAATGGCTTGGTATTTATAGGCAAAATTTTAACCTCCATCAAATCATCCATCAAATCCATTATTAATTGCTCCAATAATTGCTCCACCAAATCCATTATTAATTGCTCACTAATTGCTTATCATGTTTGGTGGTGATTTGATATTTTTATTATTTATTTATTAATTTATGTTTTTCTTTGAAAATGATTGAAAATGACTTTAATAATTACACACAACACACTTCTGGATGGTTCATCAATTTCGGGCATGAAATCTTCAGAATTCGAAATTATTTTATCTTTCAAAGTTGTAGGGCTTTGAGTCTTCTTTAATCTGGAACTTGAATCAGTTCAATCTGATATCGAAGTAAAACGTTATGCCCAAAATACGATAGATGCGTAAAATTGGAATTTCCAAAACTGCACTTCGTTGAAACGCCCTTTCAAGTTTCCAATCTCCAAAATTAATATGTCAAGTCCAATTTTTGCCCTTATTTGACCCACATTTCGTCCTTAATGATTTCATTGAGTCCCAATATTATTTTATCTGTAAATTAAACTAAAACACATCAAAACGTTCATCAAACCCGAGAAACTAAACAAAATATTAAGTAAAAGGGCGGTAAATATTGATATATTTTCCGCTCATCACACCCCCAAACCTAACATTTTGCTAGTCCTCGAGCAAAAGAACAAAATAAAATACAAGAAACAATTAAAATTAAACTAAGCCACTTTCGTAGGGATCACGGTTGCATTTAGCATATGCAACAAGTCTTTTAACCCCTAGGTGTCCCTAGTGGACGAGTTGTAGTCTCGTGAGGCTTTACAACAATGATACCCACAAACATTTTTCAAAAGTAAAAATGTAGTGAAACTAATGCACACAAAAGCAAAAAGACAAGCCAAAAGAGAATAAAGAAGTTAGTGACTAATCAGGTGAAACTTCTACTCCAAGTTACTAGTTGTTTTCTTTCCTTCTAAATTACCGAATAAGTAAATTCTCCTATTATATTTACCATTCTCCATATACACAGCCGAAAAAATATTAAACAACTCATTTTTGCCCACAACATTCACAAGTGCAGTTGATAAGAGAGTAATATTTTTGTCCTAAAGTTTTATCAGAATTCACACCTTTTGTAGCAATGGAATAATTTTTCTGATTTTTCTGATTTTTTTCTTTGATTTTTGATTTTTTTTTATTTATATACAATATCTTCCGTCTATGTAGCGAGTGTTGGGTCGGTGGCTCCCAAACCAGTTGGCTTTAGGGCACCAGGTGTTAAGACACCCCTACGGACTTAATTACTCAGACTTTAGATATATATATTTTTTTTTGCAACATCCTTGATCCATGTAGCGAGCTTTGGGCCAGTGACTCCCAAACCAGTTGGTTTTAGGGCACTAGGTGTTAAAACACCCTTACAGACTTAATAACTCGGATCTCAGACGTTTTTTTTTCCATCACTTTTTGAAATGCTTCCTCCAATTAAACTAGAGCACTGAATATTACAAACTTTTCAATTTTAGCTCATGTCCGTATGTTACTATGTATGTTGATAATATCTGCTAAATGAGCATATGAAGATCCATTTTAGTCAGTTTTATGGAGAATTTAAAAATTAAATAATTTAAAATGAAATAAACAAAAATTAACTTGTTCTGAAATAAGTTTGAGATACGTCTCAGGAGTGAAAACTCTTTACTCAGCTATCTCTTACCAATTTCACATTTTTAGTCAAAATAAAAACAAAAACGCAAAATATTTTTGTAATTTTTGAAAATTTTTCAATTTTTTTGTATTTTTCAAAAAATTTTGGACTAAAAATAAAAACAACACACAACTAAAAATAATATACTAATCAACTAATTCCCTCCCCCAAACCTAAATGAGACATTGTCCCCAATGTCTTACAAAGTAGAAGATAGTACCTGGTTAGCTGAAATTCTACACGAAAAGTTAAAGGTTAAGATCCAGAATAATCCTACGCCTCTTACCACGATCGGCCTCGGACCAATTTATCTTTGAAAGGATAGGGTCAATTTGTGGTTCATAGGCTAAGATTTGGTCAATTAGATCCGGAGCAGTTCTGGCAGTAAAGAGGAGTTCTTTTAAAGGTTTTGACACGAACCCATTTCTCCGAGCATCATCAAGAAACACACAAAGAAAATCATAAAATCCATCAATGTTAAACAGCCCAATTGGTTTCTGGTGCATGTTCAGGTTCGCCCAAGATAGCATTATAAAAATTTCCTCCAATGTGCCCAAGCCACCTGACAAAGTAATAAAAGCATCAGCACGGTTAATCATTTCTACCAGTCGTTCAGACATACCTGGCACAATAAGTTCCTCTCCGTTTGATGGTTCAATAAGATTTACCTCTGCCAAGGGTTTTGGGATGATTCCCAAAACGTGACTATCTTCTTCCTGTACATATGCAAAACACACATATGTTTTCAACTCGTCTTCTTGAAGTAGCTTCCATGTTTTACTCTGGATGTCTTCAAAAGTGCAATGATGAGTTGAATTTATAACACCTGAAAACGGTGAGTAATAATAGCACTAGTATCTTCCAAAGGACGATTGTTAGCTAAATAATAAAAGAAATCGTGAACGGTCAAAAAGTCTGGATTCTGTCTACGAAAATAAAGATAATTACAACGGAAAGACAAATCAAAGCAATAATTAAGGTAACGGAATTGTGTACGCAATACGCCATTCGCTTAGTATAAATTCATTAGGATGCGTCTCAAGAATCCATTCCTTACTCAACCATCGCTAATGAATTATCTCTTATTTTTGCCAAACACCATTACTTCTTTCTTATGCTTTGGTTGAGCTTTTCCCTACAAAAATAACACACAAAATTAAGAACTCTACAACATGTATACGCAAAATATAAAAATACAAATTACAACAAAGTGCATGGGTTGCCTCCCTGCTAGCGCTAAATTTTTCGTCTTCAGCCAGATGTGACTGAAATCTATCCGTCAAAGAGGTTTCAACGTCGTTTTGGATGTCCGATTAAAGACAATCCCGTGTGCGTTGCTTTTGAAGGGTCTCTTCCAACGGTAAAGGGGCAAAAAGACTTTTGTCCCATTCAATAATTGTGCCACATTTTTAACCTTTGTTACTCCAGTAGTTCCTGAAAAGAAAGAAAGAAAATCAGGAGGTCTTGTATGGTGCTTGACTTGGAATGGGAGTTCCATTCTGTCAAGCTTCTGGGTGATATCTTTGATTTGTACTCCCCAAAACAGTGATGTTTCGCCTGAATGCATTGTATTCTCAATAAGTTTAGACATTTGCTCCTCCATTTGCTCTGTTTCTTACTCCACCTTTTCTTTACAGATGTATTTTAAAATTTCTGTATTCAATTCTTCATCCGTCATCTGTGAAATGCATGTTCCATAAGTGTCAATATGAGGATGTAAAGTTATGTCTGTTTTTAGGTCTTCATCCTCTGATCTGAGTGAAATGATTGGCTCAGGTATATCTTCTTCAAACATTTGTGCAATGGAAGCTCTAAGATCTTCATTTGGAGGAAAGAAAGTTTCATCCTCCTTTGTTGGTGCAGTTGGTACAAATAGCTCAGCTTCTTTATCCTCGTCAGAGTCAGAATAATAAAAATCAAATTGAGATTTTGTTGGTTCAGGCTCCTGAATTGATACCTCTGATTTTTTATACTGCTCAGCCTCGTCCTCTGTTATGATGTCATGATGAATCTCAGGATAATCGAAGGTTTCTTCAGTATTATTTGAATTTGCTCCGTGAGATTTGTGATTTAGGTTATCTGTTAATTGTCTAACTTGATCTGTCATCCTCTGTATAGACGCTGCTTGACTTTGAATTTGTGCATCAAATTGAGCTTCCCGTTCCTCGAACCAATCTTTGAGCATGTGAATCAACTGATCTTCCTCTGATGGTTCTGGTTCTTGGTGAAGATCGTAGATGGATGGTGGATAAGATGAAAAGTATTATGGTTCTTCATACCATAAAGGATTTTGATAGCTCTGCCACCCTGGATTGTAGTTGTACTCCCAATGATCTCTCAGGTGGTTACCATTACATATGTCACATCTCCCAATTGCGTCTTGTTGAGCAAATGTGGTATTGCTTAGTTCTGGCATCCAGTGATAGTTGTTAGGCTGAACAACATGCCTCAGAAAACCGGACTGTTGCTCCCAGATTTGGGGTGTATCTTCTTCTAGTAAAGCTCGTAATCTTTCAATCTCCTAATAATGTTCCATTTTTTAATCACCGGAAAAACAAAAGAAATAAATAAAAATTACAGATAAAAATAAAGAAAATTAGATACAAGTAAATTAGATAGCTTCAAAATTAATGACTCAAGAAAAATAAGTCCCTGGCAACGGCGCCAAAAACTTGACCGGCGTAAACACACACGTATAACGCAAGCGCACGTATCGTTCAAGTAGTATAAAAATATCGATCCCATGAGGACTTAATTCCTACTGTTGTTATTAATTGTTGAATCTATTTATTTACAAATATCTAATTAAATGGAGAAGAGAATGATTGTTTGATTGGTTAAATGTGGTTTTCCTTAATTAAAATAAAAAAAATAAACAAAAGAAAATACTAAGGAAAATAACAAAAGACTCAAAGATCTAGGGTTGTGAATCTTTCTAATATCTTTTAAAAGATGAAGTGATTATTTTATGTTTGTGTAATAAATTGGTTTACTAACCTGGATCACTAAATTATGCGAAAGCCTATGTCGATGGTCAGACGCAAATACCCAGTTTAACACATTTGAACCATTTGTCTATGTCAACCAAATTACTTGGATTCATTAAGTTTAAGTTCCAATTATGGCTACCCCCGCCCGACAGGTATATGTCTATCCTGTAAGGAAATCTATTAAAGGGTTATCTATCCTCAAGGAAGATCGTGGGCTATTAAGTCTAAGGCTGAAACCTAAAATTCATTTGTCAAGTTTATTTTAGATTTACCACATCAATCTTATTGGTGATCAGACAACAAGAAGCATTAAGCTTAAGACTTAATAAGTAAACCTTTAAATTACCCAAACTATAAAATAACCCCTTATAAACTGGTGATATTAGAATTCATCACAACCCTGGATAACTAACTTAGTTACGACACATAACTAGGGATAGTAAAAACTTAAATAAAATAAAAGACATAAAGTAAAATGCTGAAAAGTAAATTGCTGAAAAGTAAATGACGGAAAGTAAATGCTGAAATTAAATACTGAAAAGTAAATGCTGAAAGTAAATTACTGAAAAGTAAATGCTGAAAGTAAATTGCTGAAAGTAAATTGCTGAAAAGTAAATGCTGAAAGTAAATTGCTAAAAAGTAAATAAAGTAAAAGTACAATAAAAGAAAATGCTGAGGTAAAATGATCCACTTTTATTACTTCTATTTTAGATATCTCCCTTAATATAATATATTAACTTTGCATGATAATTACCAACCAGCCATATAGGCAGTATCCAGATTAAGTCTAATTAATAATTAATTACCAACCGACCAATCAGGCGGTATCCAGTTTAGTCAGGTTAAAACCAATTTAAATAATTACCAACCGACCAATATGGCGGTATCGTTAAGTCAGATTTTAACTAGTTTATATATTATAATTAAGAGAGATTAATCTAATTATTAGAAATAAAAATTTTACCTTTTACCTCAGCAAAGGGGAGTTACCTCCTCATTACTGAAAAGTAAAAACCGAAAATTAAAGAAAGAAAAGTACTGTGCGTAAAAGTAAATTGCGGAAAGTAAAAACTGAAAAGTAAAGAAAAGAAATTGCGAAAACGGAAATTAATTACTGAAAGCTGTAAATAAACAAATAAGATACAATCTTCTTAGTATTCTTAAGGAATTCCTTAGAAGAAAGTATGAATTTACAAATGAAATGGCTTGGTATTTATAGGCAAAATTTTACCTCCATCAAATCATCCACCAAATCCATTATTAATTGCTCCACTAATTGCTCCAATAATTGCTCCTCAAAATCCATTATTAATTGCTCCACTAATTGCTTATCATGTTTGGTGATGATTTGATAATTTTTATTATTTATTTATTAATTTATGTCTTGCTTTGAAAATGATTGAAAATGACTTTAATAATTACAAACAACACACTTTTGGATGGTTCATCAATTTCGGGCATGACATCTTCAGAATTCGAAATTATTTTATCTTTCAAAGTTGTAGGGCTTTGAGTCTTCTTTAATCTAGAACTTGAATCAGCTCAATCCGATATCTGAGTAAAACGTTATGCCCAAAATATGATAGATGCGGAAAACTGGAATTTCCAAAACTGCACTTCGTTGAAACGCCCTTTCAAGTTTCCAATCTCTAAAATTAATATGTTAAGTCCAATTTTTGCCCTTATTTGACCCACATTTCGTCATTAATGATTTATTGGGTCCCAATATTATTTTATCTGTAAAATAAACTAAAACACATCAAAACGTTCATCAAACCCGAGAAACTAAACAAAATATTATGTAAAAGGGGCGGTAAATATTGATATATTTTCCGCTCATCACTTGAGCAACTTGAGGTGATTGCCCTTGAATCCATGATGAAAGAGAGAAGCAATTTGATGAAGGAGTATCTTTTGGGGAAACACGTCGCATGGAAGCCTGAAAAATAGATCCGAGAAAATGATTGGCTGGTGGCTAGGATTTCTCTTTCTAGTGAACGTGGAGAAGAAGAGAAATGACAAGAGGTTCAGTCAAATGAGGTTGGGGTTAAGGAAACTACAATAGTTGAATTTGAGATGGTGATGGCTGAGGGTCAGGAAAATGAAGGTGAAGATGTTGATCCACTGGGAATCGACTCCGCTACTCAAGATCCAGATGTTCTTGCTGGTGTCGACATTGTTGTTAAAGACCAACCAACCGAGACTCCGGAAGCTTAAATTTGTAATTTGTTTATAAGTCATATTATATCTTTCCATTTTTTACAAAACTATGATTGTCGAATGGAAAAACCTATAATTTCATATTTTCTTGAATGCAATTTAATCGTCGAATCGCTTTTAGAAGTTACAAATAGCATATCTTTATCTCTTAGTCAAAGCATAATTAAGCATGCATATATTACCGGTAGAATCGTTTGAGATGAATTGTGTTCCAAATATTATGGATGGGTGCTCCATCTGCGGTTTGTAACTTGTAAGCTCCTTGTCCAACTACCTTTATAATTATGTATGGACCTTCCCAGTTCGGTCCAAGTTTACCATCACCAACTTCCTTGGTGTTTTAGAAAACTTTACGCAATACCCAATCTCCTTCTTTAAAGGTTATGCTCCTAACATTTTTGTTGAAGTACTTGGCAATTTTCTGCTGATGGGTTGCAAGTCATATGTAAGCCTGATCACTTAATTCATCAATAGTATCAAGACTATGACTCATAAGTCGTCGATTCGAATCTTCATCAAGCCATTGGTAGCATAGGGAGGGGATGCTTTGTTGGAATTATCTAAGGTCCCAAGGATCAATTATCAAGAAAGAAACACATGTGAATACATTCAAGGGAGTTGCGGAATACTCACAATGATCGGTTAAGTCGATGTGGCGAACAACAAAACTCTTTAAGCCCTTTGAAGCTCACGGTTTTACTGCACTGTTTTGGTCTTCATTTTCAGCCATGGATAGGTGAATCAAGCTCCAAGATTTCTTGTTTAATCATTCCATACACACGGGTGGGTTTCCCTATCACCTACGGACAACTCCGGAGTGTGCTAGCACCTTGATTTTGCAACAAAATCAACCATTGCTTCTCTTCAACTCACGGCAGTGAGCAAAACCAGAAGGCAGTGGACTGCCCACTTTGGGCGTGAATAATGGGAGAGAAGAGAGAGATGAGAAAAGTGTGTTGGATTGATTATTTTTGGTAAATGAATTTCTAAAATCATATACACCATTTTCTTTCCAAAAGTCAAAGTAATTAAATAACAATATATGTCATCCAAGCTTTCAAAAAGCTTTCCAACAACTCCCATCTACTATTCACATCAATCAATCAATCAAGTGACAAGTTGTCACATCACTCAAAGTGACTAATGATTTGACGCTTGATGCTAGCGATTTGACGCTTGATTTGACTTGCGTGCCGCACTCGAATTCGAAATACGAATGCACTTGCAAATATTCTCGGGCTCGGGTTCGCTAATTCCAAATTAACGAATTTTCCGATGCGACGCAATTAAATGATTATGCCCAGTGAAATCACTATTCACGTCGCTAACAAATTAATTCTAAATTAACTTGTTCGCCCGAATTAAAATCTAATTTTAATTCCGTGTCGAAATCCAATTTCGTTTAATATATCGAATATATTAATTTATCGATTAATTCCAAATTAATCGTTATCTCTCTTTTATTGATATTTTATCCCAGATAAAATATCTCTGAAATAATCCCAGATTAATTTTCTCTCTCATCCAATTAATCCCAGATTAATTAAAGTGCGAGTCATACGTCATCAGTTAATCTTCGGGAAGCGACCCATGAGATCCCCGGATATGTTGGCAGTAAATACGGTCGTCGGACTATCTGAACACGTAAGCACCTAGTACTACGTTTGTACCGATTTACAAGACAATGTTGGCTTCTAGCAAAGCGCCATGCCTGCCCAATTCTCCAGATATATCCTTACAGGAATATAAGATCTATATCAGGCGTAGTATACGTAGTATTGTGTATGTCGATCCAGTATCGGATGATCACGTGCTAGGCCTGGGGCTGGAATTGTGTCTGCCACGTACGAAGCACATGTCGGATGTCTGGTAACTAGTCTCTATAATCGGATAAACATGACCTTGTCATTTTATCCCGATGACTGCAGTACATAAGAGTACTAGTACCGTATCCTACGTGACCATCATCTCCATATGACTGAAGTGATACTTCCGTCTTGACATCACACCCAACACACTACGATTCTCGATATACCCAGAAGAGGTGTACACAGAAACCGGTTAAAGCCCTGGACGACCAAAACCAAAGTATATTGATTGTCGCAAGTATTAGCGGTGCAAGTCTCAGGTTAAGACCAAATACACCTACCCTGATTTCGGACTTCCATAGACATATAGTCATACTACCAATGGAATTCTGAGGGGGTCTATCCAGAGCGAAGCTGTTTCCCATACCATCGGTAAAACACAATCTCCTATTACACTTGCATGAGTATCCTATACCCAAATATATGAGAACTATGTCGTTGTGCCCTCACAACGCGCACAAGTGTAATACTAGTCTTTTATGTATTTATCGATGTCCAATCTCGATAATACTCTGACTAGGGATATTTAATGATTTATCTTTCGTGGACTGATACTGTCTCATATCATTCTCAATCCAGGAACTAATCATATGGACCTCCTATCATTTATACATCTTCGTGATCTAATCACAAATGATAAGAGAGCAATCTCCTTTGTCACATAGTTAATTTGTACAACAACACCATGATCTGTACAAATAGTGACGCTATGGGTCATAATTGTCCAACATGCTTTCCTTTGTGGAATTACTGCTTCTGTTCCAAACACTAGGGAGAATGGGGTTTCTCTGGTTGATGATCAGATTGTTGTTCTGTAGGACCACAAGACTCATAAGAGTTCTTCTGCCCAAGCCCTTTTTGCTTTCTCAAATCTTTTCTTCAATGTGTTCATTATTATTTTGTTTGATGACTCAGCTTGAACATTAGCTTGTGGGAAGCGTGGGGTCGAGAAGCTCAACTTGATTCCCAAATTTTTACAGAAGTCTTGGAAATGATGGCTGATGAACTGTGAACTGTTATCAGTCACAATCTCTCTAGGTATCCCGAATCGACATATGATATTCATCCAGATGAAAGTTTATACTTCTTTATCCCGTATCCTGGCAAAAGATTCTGCTTCAATCCACTTAGAGTAGTAGTCTGTAAGTGCAAACTGGTAGACTCGTTGTCCCGGGGCGGTTAGACGTTTCCTAATGATATCCATCCCCCACTTCATGTATGGCCTAGGAGAAAGAATATGATTGAGTTTCTCTGGTGGTAGGTATGAGACAGGGGTGAATTTTTGACATTTCTCACATTTTCTTACGTAGTCTGCAGAGTCGGCTCTTATGGTAGGCCAATAATAACCTGTCGAGTGGGCTCAACATGCCAAGCTTCTCACTTCTAAATGGTTCCCATATTCTCCTTCATGTAGTTTTGCTAACACGTGTTGTGTTTCTTCATGGGTGAGGCATTTAAGATAGGGTCCAGAGAAAAATCTTTTCAGTAGTTATCCATCATAAATGGTGAACTTGACATCTTGTCTTTGGATTCTCCTGGCTTCATTTTTGTCTTCTGGAAGCGTGCCATCTTGTAGGTACCTTACAAGGGGTTTCATCCATGTGTCGACTGGAGTATTTGAGATGAACTCTTTCGCTTCTTCCTTCCAAATAGCTGGCCATTTTAAGTATACTACTGGAAATGATTGAGGTTTGTCCCCTTGCATGGTCGAACCAAGAGTGGCTAATGCATTTGCTTGAGAATTTTCATTTCTTGAAACTTGGGTTATTCTGAGTTCCTCAAATGTTGATTGGAGATCCTTCACCTTTTTTAAGTAGGATGCCATTTGCGGATCTCTTTCCTGATAAGACCCTTGGAATTAGTTGACAATAAATTGAGAATCAGATTTTACTTCTATCTTTTTTGCTCCAAGTTCACTGGCCAATGTTGGACCAACTATTAATGCCTCATACTCTGCCTAATTATTAGGGACTTTGAAACCACACTAAACTGCTTGTTGTAGCATGTCACCTACATGAGTAATGATTACTATTCCTAAACCGCAACCTCTCTTATTACTGGATCTGTAGACTGTAAGCTTCCAAGGAGTAGTCGAATGGATACAATGAATTTCTGATTCAGCTATGACTTGTAGGCTAGGACTGAAGTTAGCTATAAAATCTGCTAAGGCTTGAGACTTGATGGTCGTTCAGGGTTGGTAAGTGATGTCATGTTCTCCAAGCTCCACAGCCCATTTCGTCAGTCTCTCATACAATTCCGGTTTATAGAGAATGCACCTTAGAGGATATGAAGTATAAATTGTGATTGGGTGCCCTTGGAAATAATGGCGTAGCTTCCTAACAGCCATTATTGAGGCCAATACCAATTTCTCCATTTGTGTGTCGCATGACTCTGCATCTAGTAGTGCTTTATTCACATAGTAGATTGAGAGTTGTGTCTCCTCTTCTTCTCTGATCAAGACCGCGCTGATTGCTTGTTCAAAAACTCCTAAGTAGAGATATAGCATTTCATTTTCGAGTGGCTTTGATAGTAAAAGTGGGGAGGTCAGATACCATTTGAGTTCTTTCAAAGCTTCTTCGCAGGCTATGCTCCATTCGAAGTTCTTTGCTTTCTTAAGGGCTGAAAAGAACAAGAAATTTTTCTGTACATTTGGAGATGAACTTTTTCAGATCAGCAATCCTTCCTGCTAGTCGCATGACATCTTTTGGACTAGTGGGGGAAGTGATATTAAGAATGGATTTGATCTGTTAAGGATTTGTTTCTATACCCCGTCGAGTGACCATGTACCTTAAGAATTTCCCTAAAGTGACACCGAAGGCGCATTTTATGGGGTTTAATTCATCTCGTACCTTTTCATAATGTTAAAGGAGACCCAGTATACTTCCATGGTTTTCGCAATTTATTGGGAGAACATCTTGTTGACTAGACGTTGGTAGGTAGCTCCAGCTGTAGACAACAGAACCTGGGCGACGCATGATGTTCCTAGGCTCGCGGCCTAGTTGGGAGTACGGAGTAGCCAACAGAGGACTAAACCGGAGAATAATGGAGTCGCCACCCGGTGTGAACCGGGAAAATGAGATTTAAGGCCGCACTCACCCCTCGCAAGGGAAGACCTCAAACCGTTGGGTTCGGAATGGTCCCTTACTTATGCCATTTGTAATGAAAGGTTTTACATAATAATTTAATCAGGCTTAAGTAACACTTATTTCTAAGAATATCATGCTTCTATATTCATGGGTACAAAATAACACTCATACATACATTTCGCATATATCTCATATCTAATAACACATGTCTAACAAAATACCTCAAAGTAACAATGAACATACAACTTCATTCAGCATATCATATTCATGAAAACACAAGCATACGTAGTATCCGCACAAGCATACATGTGAGCACTCTTCCAAGTGATACGTGGAATTGTATCCCAAGTACAGACCGCATTACCGTACATTCGGAATCGGCTACGGAATTTATGTCTGGGTTTCCATCCGATCATCACAAGAAATAATACTCCAAAGTCATCATGGCATAGGCATATGAATCGTAATGCGTTAAATCAAGACCAAGGCAAACGACGCAACCAATGGAATAAACATGCTTGAGTACTATCTCATGAACCTATTAACCAAATAACATGCTAACAGCCTAATCATGCTTGAATACAATCCCAAGAACACATAGAATGGATAAATGCAAGAACACAAATAATACGGTTGGCTATATAACACAAGAAAGATCAACCGAGAGGCAATTATGCGTGAATATGATAAGACAGACTCAGTTCAGTGTGTTCGCGTTCGTGTAGCGTTCGTAAACGCGTTCGAACGGTAAACAGAAGGTTCGCGTTCGTTGTGTAGCGTCCGACGAGAACGCGTTCGAACGGAACCAGACCTGATACATTATGAAACTAAGAAGGTGTGTGTGCGTTCGTGTAGCGTTCATAAACGCGTTCGAACGGTAAACAGAAGGTTCGCGTTCGTATGGCGTTTGATAACGCGTTCGAACGGAAAGGAAACAGAATGCTCACATGTATGCTTGTGCGGATACTACGTATGCTTGTGTTTTCATGAATATGATATGCTGAATGAAGTTGTATGTTCATTGTTACTTTGAGGTATTTTGTTAGACATGTGTTATTAGATATGAGATATATGCGAAATGTATGTATGAGTGTTATTTTATACCCATGAATATAGAAGCATGATATTCTTAGAAATAAGTGTTACTTAAGCCTGATTAAATTATTATGTAAAACCTTTCATTACAAATGGCATAAGTAAGGGACCATTCCGAACCCAACGGTTTGAGGTCTTCCCTTGCGAGGGGTGAGTGCGGCCTTAAATCTCATTTTCCCGGTTCACACCGGGTGGCGACTCCATTATTCTCCGGTTTAGTCCTCTGTTGGCTACTCCGTACTCCTAACTAGGCCGCGAGCCTAGGAACAGCAAGCGTCGCCCAGGTTCTGTTGTCTACAGTCTGGCGACTCCACTGGGGATAGAGAATTGGCCCCGAAATATTGTCTTGTAATGAGTGGATTTATGTTTTAATTGACCGTGTCTATAGTGGATAAAGTGAGGGTTTAATCAAAGGCATTTTAAGGCTAGGTAATGGTTTGGTGTCTTCCTTCATTCACTACCTTTCTAGAAGGAAAAGCTGTGAAGGCACCTAGATAGCCATCTACTCGTAGTCTATTGTGATGGACTAATTTGGAGGACTCGTTGTTTATTCCTGACAACAAGCGATAAGAGCCTAAGAGGCTTGGGTATTTAAGTGAGCCTCGCTCCACCTTCCCTCTGGGGAATCTACAACGGGAAATCCATTTGACAGTCCGTCACACACCATAGCTCATTGGCACGTACCTTAGTGTATAAAAAAGGGTGCGTTCACTTGGTCGCTCGAACCCTTGAGTGGGGAGACCTAGTTGTGGGCCATCCTTCGCCGATGGAGCCTTTGTCTATACTCTTGTGAACCCACCCATAGACGGGTTTGTATGGTCAAAGTAACAATTATTTCCTTGAGTATGTGCTAGTGGACCATCCTCATTGGATGCAGTTGGACCATTGTCAGAAATGCGAACTTGCTGGGCCATTTAAAATGGGGCAAGTTCATACCTTATGACTATTAGGCCCAAAGCTTCTGAAATGTTGATGGGCCATACTGTAGAAATTATTACGTTTGCATTATCTTTCTTCTATGCTTGTGTTTGGGAACATCGTCGTTTGGATCCGTTTGGACCATTTGCCATGGGATATGGGCTTGTTGGGCCATTTAAACTGGGACAAGAACGTATCTCATGACTATTGGGCCAAAGGCGTCTAAGTGTTGATGGGCCACTTTGTACTTGTGTTCGGAACATTACCATTTGGCTTTAGTTGGGCTCCTTGTCATAAGATGTGAACTCGTTGGCCATTTAAACTGGGATGGGTTCACTCATGTGACAATTAGCCCGAAAAATTCTAAAATGGTAACGGGCCGATTTGTATGAAAATTTTAATTGATTTAGTATATTATATATGTTACATGCATCTCATGCACCCCATGCATACATACATCATGCTAACCCTTGTGTTCTAAAAGCCATCATAGACTCCCGTTGGGTTAGGGAAAATGGAAGACTCACCAAAATACCGAGAACAGACATGAGTGAATCAGATACTGAGGTATCCCGGATAGATCAGTTGGAAAATGGTTTCGCCAAGATTACTGAACAGTTGCAAGCCTGGACTACTGCCATGACAAATATGGCTGTACCCCGTGCCGGGGGAGATTCTGAGAATGTAAGGCGTGAGGAGCCTCCGAATGGGTTAGGGGATGATGTCCCCACTTTTGATGATGACATGGCAGAATATGCAACAGGCAAGTGATTGGGTCTCAGGCAGAATTTCAGAAGCTTCGGAAATCAGGTTGAAACAGTTACCCGCAAAATGAGGGGTAAGAACGAGGATTTGCTAGATTATGAGGCAATGACCTTCGGAGAATAGCTGCCAGCTCAGTTTAAAATGCCCGACATGGCCAAGTTTAATGGGAACGGAGACCCGAGGGTCCATCTGCAGCAATATGTCTCAGTCATGAGTGCAACGGGCCTATCACAGCGCCAGGTCCAAAAGATGTTTGGGATGTCACTCGAGGGGGCACCTGTGGTTTGGTATCATAGCCTTGAGAAGAAGGTTAAGGAAGATTGGAAGGAACTAGCTGATGCCTTTCTGAAGCAGTATGTTACAGACTTAGAGATTGACTTGTCACTCCGTGATTTGGAGAACACTAAGCAGAAGCCGGAAGAAAGCTTCAAGGAGTATGTAGACCGCTGGAGATGCCAGCTTCTGAAAATGCAGACTCGGCCCTCTGAGAAGGACCAGATTAAAATGATCATCAAGGGCACTAAGCCCTCGATCTATGGCAAGTTGAGGAGGATGACTTCAATGATTGCGGATTTCCGACAGTTGAGGGAAACTGTCATGGATATTGAGGAAGAAGAGGCTGAAAACAGAAGGTTTTATGGCCAGAATAGAAGAACTTTTGGGGGGCCTACTGAGACCAAGCCCGCTACTGCCGAGGTCGCTACCGTCAAGAACCGGCATTTCTCTAACCTGGGGAGGCCATTATCTAAGGTACTTGAGAAGTTGAAGGGACAAGGACTCCTAAAACCCTTAGAGCCTAAACCACTTCCAGATCCTATACCACCCAACCTTAACCTAAGCTTGTATTGTCACTTCCATCAGAGGAGAGGCCACGAAACTGACAGCTGCACCCGCCTTAGGCATGAAATCCAAAACCTCATTGATGCTCACAAAATACCTGACCCAGAAAGAGAACAACCCAACGCATACAGAAATCCCCTACCCAACTACATGATCAACTCTGGCCTACCCGAAATCCTTGTCCTCCAAACTCTCAACCACTCAGCTTCATTCATAGGAATAATGGATGACAACGGTGGAGAACCATAGGCCAAGAAAGAAAGCAATGTTGCGAATGATGAAATCATCCCTCCTAGTTATTTGATCATGCATTTTTAATATAGACATTGACTTGGTCTACATGTTCGAATCATTTTTCTTTAAATGATAATAAAGACATTATTTCGCTGAATCTCTCATACAATATGAGTATGTTTGAGAAAAACATTCAACCTTGGCACTATGAAATTCAGTGATGTTTAGAACACGGGGAATCTTCAGGAACAACAACAGTACAGTCAGTTTCAGAAATGAATCAGTATCAGTTTGGGGATGAGTCCCAGGGCCGAGGCCCGCATCAGTATCAGCTTGGGGGCGATGGCCCATATCAGCATCAGTCTTGGGGCGAGGCCCATATCAGTATCAGTCTTAGGGCGAGGCCCATATCAGTATCAGTCTTGGGGCGAGGCCCATATCAGTATCAGTCTTGGGGCGAGGCCCATATCAGCTGTATCAGTCTGGGGGCGAGGCCCATATCAGTATCAGTCTTGGGGCGAGGCCCATATCAGTATCAGTCTTGGGGCGAGGCCCATATCAGCTGTATCAGTCTGGGGGCGAGGCCCATATCAATATCAGCTTAGGGCAAAGCCCACATCATTCTGCGGCTGAGGCCCACATCAGCAGAATTTTGGAATGGATCCAGGGAATGAATCCCAGGGTCGAGGCCCACATCAGCAGAATTTTGGAATGAATCCGAGGGTCGAGACCCACATCAGCATCAATCTGGGGGCGAGGCCCATGTCAGTAGCAGTTGGGGCCGAGGCCCACTTCAGCAATCAGTTTTGGGGATGAGTCCTGAGGGTCGAGGCCCACATCAGCATCAATCTGGGGGGCGAGGCCCATGTCAGTAGCAGTTAGGGCCGAGGCCCACTTCAGTATCAGCTTTGCCGGGTATGGCATTCTGGGGCCGAGGCCCACTTCAGTATCAGCTTTGCTGGATATGGCATTCTGGGGGCAAGGCCCATATTACATCAGATCAGCATTGCCGGGGGGTATGGCATTCTGGGGGCGAGGCCCGCATTACATCAGATCAGCATTGCCGGGTATGGCATTCTGGGGGCGAAGCGCGCATCATATCAGATCAGTTCTGCCGAGAATGACACTCCGAGAATGGAGATATAGTCCGGGAATGGACAGCTCGAGAATGAGCACGCCGAGAATGGCACTCCGAGAATGGAGATATAGTCCGGGAATGGACAGCTCGAGAATGAGCACGCCGAGAAAGGGCACTCCAAAAATGGAGCATGGTTCAAAAATGGACTACTTATCACATCTCGCCGAAAATGGCACTCCGAAAATGGAGCATGGTTCGAAATGGACCATCACCTCATCACTTGCCGAAAAGGGCACTCCGAAAATGGAGCATGGTTCGAAAATGGACTACTTCCACATCTCGCCGAAGCGGCACTCCGAAAATGGAGCACAGTTCGGAAATGGACCATGGAAGGCCTAACCCATCAGAATATAATACATATATATGCATACATGCATACATATCACATACATGCAATGTTTGTTTCGTGTTCGCAGGTTTATAGCAGCAAAGACCATCTCATCAAATAACGGTTCAAAAATGAGCCACAATCTACCACAACAGACGCCGGAAATGGCACTCCAAAATGGAGCACTCACAACAGACGCCGCCGGAAATGGCACTCCAAAATGGAGCACTCACAACAGAGGCCGAAAATGGCGTTCCAAAATGGAACACACACAGCAGATGCCGAAAATGGCATTCCAAAATGGAACACACACAACAAATGCCGGAAATGGCGCTCCAAAATGGAGCACATACACGAAAAATGCCGAAAATGGCGCTCTAAAAATAGAGCACGGTTCGGGAATGAACCAGGGGTCGCAGCACCACTCACCACAAATCAACGCAACTCAACACATGGTAAGTCAAGTGGCAGCTGGCGAGCCAGGTAAGTAGAAATGCATTGCATAACTTTGATAGGATTGTCACTGTTGCACATTACACAAGTCTCATCAAAGTGGGGGCGACTGTAGGCACTGCATTTTTACGCATAAGTCCCTATGATGAGTCTCATTTTGGAGACACTACCTTTTAAGTCACGGAGGTCACGGGAAACGGACATCGGAAGGGGAAATTCAGAATAAACAAGGTTCACTGTTTTCGTTGGTGCTACATTCGTGTATACGTTCGAACGTCAAACAGATTGCGGGCGTTCGTGCTGCGTTCGATGATGCGTTCGAACGGTGTCGGTAATTCTGGTTTTGCTGCTAGCCTCACATTAAGCCCAATTCACCCAAACCTTGGCCCACACGCCCAAGCCCACTTAAAACACATATTTAACACATGGTGAAATCAAAACAAATCTAAAAATCACATACCAAATTAAATAAAATACTTACACAAATTAAAGAAATTGCATGCCTAATCAAAATCAATCAACAAACTAAATGCCTAATCTAAACCAATCAAATATAATCATACCAAGTTAAAATCAATCAACCAATATATTATTCCTAACTTAAAATATTGTATTCCTAAACCAAACCAAATCAAATCCCTCTTTAATTAGCCAAATCCTTTCTTGTCAAGCCCAACCCTTTGCCTATAAAAAGAACCTTTCACCAACCTTCTCAAGACTGGTCCCTAGTCCCTAGCTCATACACAACACACAAGAAAATTACAGGAAGAAGACACCAAAAAAAAACAGTAAGCAAAAGATAAAGAGGAAACGGCAGCGAAACCACAAGGAAACAATAGCAAAAGACGGAGAACGACGACTCAAAATAGCAAGACAACGAACGAGAACAGTGAACCAGTGAACCGGGAGAGTTGCGGAGCATCCACCCTTCCGACGATCGTGTACCGTACATCCGAGAGGTGATTTAAAAGGTTAGACCTGATGGTACCTTTTCATTAGTCTATATTCATTTTTGTTATTATTATTGAATTCTATTCGCATGAGAGTCGTAAATGGATGCATGTTGTGGCTTGAATGAAATGGAAGAGTGTCGTCTCTTGTGGTATATAGGATGGAAACCCAGACGTAAATTCCGTAGCCGAATCCGAATGGACGGTAGTGCGGTCTGTACTTGGGACACAACTCTACGTATCACTTGAGTAAACGGCACCTTCTCTTGCTTTGCGTTGCTTTGGTTTATTTATTTCTTGTCATTTAAATCTGCATGTTGTTTATTCCCGTATGATACGATCGAGTGCATGGGCTTAGTAAGTGCGATGAAAGGTTCCCTAATTGGAGGGTTAAAATCCTTCACCACGATGCTCTGCCGCACCGATTGATGTGTGTTCGGTTGAATGCGAAATACGTTCAATCGGACATACTTAGTTTTATATGATTGTCTTTATTTTCGTATGTATGATTCAACCGAGTGCATGGGCTTAGTAAGTGCAATGTGAGATCCCCTATGGGGAGGGGCTAAAGCCCTTTACCACGAGACTTTGCCGCGCCGGTTGATGTGTGTTCGGTTGGATACAAGATACGTTCAATCGGGCACACTATGTTTAGTATTGTTGCTTTTCATTCTATGTATGCATGATTCAGTCGAGCGCATGGGCTTAGTACGTTGGTCTAAAGGTCTTCTCTTTGAGAGATCAAGAGCCCCAAAAGGCCACCTTTACGGCAGTACTTCGCCGCGCCCCTTTATTTTGTCGTTTATGTATTGCGTCCCATTTCATGCATCAGATCTGTTCCCGTTCGAACGCGTTTACGAACGCAACTCGAACGCGCATGTATTTTGCCTTGTCATGCATCAGGTCTTATTTCTGTTCGAACACGTTCACGAACGCCATACGAACGTGAGCATTCTGTTTCCTTTCCGTTCGAACGCGTTATCAAACGCCATACGAACGCGAACCTTCTGTTTACCGTTCGAACGCGTTTACGAACGCTACACGAACGCACACACACCTTCTTAGTTTCATAATGTATCAGGTCTGGTTCCGTTCGAACGTGTTCTCGGACGCTAAACGAACGCGAACCTTCTGTTTACCGTTCGAACGCGTTTACGAACGCTACACGAACGCGAACACACTGAACTGAGTCTGTCTTATCATATTCACGCATAATTGCCTCTTGTTTGATCTTTCTTGTGTTATATAGCCAACCGTATTATTTGTGTTCTTGTATTTATCCATTCTATGGGTTCTTGGGATTGTATTCAAGCATGATTAGGCTGTTAGCATGTTATTTGGTTAATAGGTTCATGAGATAGTACTCAAGCATGTTTATTCCATTGGTTGCGTCGTTTGCCTTGGTCTTGATTTAACACATTACGATTCATATGCCTATGCCATGATGACTTTGGAGTATTATTTCTTGTGATATATCGGATGGAAACCCAGACATAAATTCTGTAGCCGATTCCGAATGGACGGTAATGCGGTCTGTACTTGGGATACAATTCCACGTATCACTTGGAAGAGTGCTCACATGTATGCTTGTGCGGATACTACGTATGCTTGTGTTTTCATGAATATGATATGCTGAATGAAGTTGTATGTTCATTGTTACTTTGAGGTATTTTGTTAGACATGTGTTATTAGATATGAGATATATGCGAAATGTATGTATGAGTGTTATTTTGTACCCATGAATATAGAAGCATGATATTCTTAGAAATAAGTGTTACTTAAGCCTGATTAAATTATTATGTAAAACCTTTCATTACAAATGGCATAAGTAAGGGACCATTCCGAACCCAACGGTTTGAGGTCTTCCCTTGCGAGGGGTGAGTGCGGCCTTAAATCTCATTTTCCCGGTTCACACCGGGTGGCGACTCCATTATTCTCCGGTTTAGTCCTCTGTTGGCTACTCTGTACTCCCAACTAGGCCGCGAGCCTAGGAACAGCATGCGTCGCCCAGGTTCTGTTGTCTACACCAGCATTCTTGAGGCCAAATGGCATCACCTTGTAACAATAAATACCTCTGTTGGTAACAAAAATAGTCTTCTTTTGGTCATTCGGATGAATAAGGATTTGGTTGTAGCCTGATTATGCATCCATGAAACATAACAGCTCATGCCCAGCTGTAGCATCGACCATTGAATCAATATGAGGCATGGGGAATGAATCTTTTGGACAAGTTTTGTTCAAATCTATGAAGTCGATACAGACTCGCCACATCCCATTTTTCTTTCGAACGACCACCACATTGGCAAGCCATCCGGGAAATGTACTTCCTTAGTAGCTCCATTCTGTAATAATTTTTGAACTTCCTCATCAATGATTTGATTTCTCTCTAAAGCAAACTTTATTCTTTTTTGTCTGACATGAGGGTAGTCCGGGTCCACATGGAGTTCATGGGTGATTAACTCAGAATCGATCACAGTCATATCTTTGTGTGACCATGCGAAGCGGTCATGTCGCTCCTTCAAGAAATCAATCAAGTCGGCTCGAAGTTTGGGATCTAGATTAGCTCCAACCTGAGCCTTATGATCTGTATGTTGTGGGTGAATTTGGACCTCATCAAGCTCCTCTAAGCTAGTGTCGGCTCCATAGCACGAGATCCCTTCTGTAATTGCTATGCAGATTGAGGATTTACTTTTAAGGTCGTCTGGTAACAACTTCTATACGCGGATATGTCTCTCTTTATCTCCTGGATCCCCCATTTTTTGGGGAACTTCAGTACATGATGGTAGGTGGATGTGATTGCCCTCATCTCATGAACCCAAGGTCTTCCAACGATAAGATTGTAGGCTGAGGGACAGTCTAAGACCAAGAACATGGCATCTTATTGATTCCTTCTGCGTAGACTAGGAGAGACATTCCCCCATGGTGAATTTTGTTCACCACTGAATCCCATCTGCACCGTTGACAGTCTGTTTATCTTCTCTATCTCGACTCCCATGTCCGCAAGGGCAGTGGAAAAGATGATGTTGGCTGAGGACCTCGTGTCAACTAACACTCGTTTGATCACAAAATTTTCCACTTATAAGGAAATCACCAAAACATCATGGTGTGGATTCATCTGACCGGAACTGTCGTTGTTTTGAAATTCTATTGTTAGGTTGGTGAACATCCCTTCAACTGACATTATTGGGTGAGGAATGTTAGAATATTTTATTCTAATTATGGGCTTATATTAATTGTGATACGAGTTTTAATATAAAGCGCTAAGATAATTTGTTTTGTAATAGAAACTGTGAAGCCCAATTGTTTGATCTAATAAAGTGGGCTGCAACTCTATATTATTTGATGTGTGGATATTAGAGTAGGCTTCGGAATTGTTATGGGCTTTTGATGGGTGAGCCCATTACACTCCATAAATTTGTGAGCTAAGGTCTCACTCTCACTCCCCTATATACTTACTTACTCTCGATAAGCTTATTTTAATTATTAAGCTTTATGTCTCTCTCTTTAATAATAATCATGATAAACATAAGGATAAGTTTATCATAATTATCTCTTCTTTTAATCCTTGATTTGATGTAAAGAATTAGGATAAGCCTTACATCAAATCCAAGAAAATTGCATTATTAAAGAAGCATTAATGCTTCTCATGCAAGTTAACAAGCTTTTTGCCTTGAGATATAAAGGGAGATTGGGATTATTATTGATATAGCCTTTGAGCATAAAAGTCTTGACTGTGCAATTAATTAGCAATTGCCGAGACCAAGGGAGAGAGAAATTTAAAAGCTTGAATAATATTAAGGCATAAGGAAAGCTTAATCAGGGTGAGTAAGTTTCTCACCATCAAGAAGTGGGGAGCAGAGGGTGATCTCCTCAGTGCAACTTATCAACAGATCTACAGAAATTTCCGCTGCAGATATGGATTCTAAATCAGGTATGCTTCCTGATCATCTGATTAATTCATTTAATTGTATTCTAAGCTCTTGTGTTAATGGTCCTGTTGCAAATAAATTTCTAACATGTGGTATCAGAGCTACAGGAACACAATCTTAGAATCTATGGATTTTTCATAAAGTTATAGAAAAATCTGTTGAATTTTTCGGATTAATTTTTTATTAGATTCATATTATTTTGATATGTTGATGGTTGTTAATAATTGATCCAATTTTTAAGCACATAAGGTTATTGGATTGATTATTAAACAGATCTATAGATTTTGGGATCTTGTTAAATAAAACTGAAATACAGAGAAAATAAGTCTGGATTTTGAAAATAAGGGAATCAAATTTGTTATTGTTGCTTTCGTTAAAATAGCCAACAAATTTAAAGTATTATTGTTGCTGCTTTAGTTGATAGTCAACAACAGCAATAAAAAAAATATTGCTTTCCATTATTATTATTATTGCTTTCGACAGCAACTAAAATAATATTAATAGCATAAAGGCCCTCTGCTATTATAATTTTGATCCCTGGACTTCATTTTAATTTCAATTTTATCCCAAAATTTATAAATAAAGTCATAATTAATTTTGTGTGACAATTTAAGAGATAAATTGTTATCTCATAAAGTTTTATTTATACATGGGTATAAAAATTGTCCCTTGGTTAGAGAGAATTAATTGTCTCTCATAAAGAAAAATTTCAATGCAATTAATTTATTTGTGACATGAAGATAAATATAAAGAATTAATTTATCTCATAAATTTTGTCACAATATTCAGGAATGTAATTTTATGGACAATTCAGCCCCTTGTCTATAGAGTATAAAATTACATTATAAAGGTTATTTTACAAGATAATATAAGGCGTATCCCAATATGAGAATTGCTTATGAGTTTAGTGGAACTGCAGCCACCGAAGTGACCTTTTTCACTGAATCTTTTAAGTGATGACGGTCTTGCATGTTTTAGGGATGTTTCTATTTTTTGATGTGCAGTCTTCTGTCCAAAGATGTGGATATTGTATGTTAAATTTTAGAAATGTTACATATGAGACATATGATTGGGAATGGACTAGTCTGAGTGGTTTATTCACCCAAATGTGGTAGACTTACGAGGATTGGATAAGTTTATGAATCGTCTTATATGAAGAATTTTTAATTACATATTGTATATTCTGCCCAAAGGTGTTTATACAGTGATGTGCTAAAATTCTTGGTATAATACTCTTTTATGACTTGGAGTATTTATTATCTTGTGTTGTACTTAAACTAAAGAATTGCATTGTTATTTGTTTTCCAGTCACCTTTTCAGTTAACAACAGCACTGTGACTATAGATATGTTGACTGGCTCCAATTTTAAAGTGTGGAAGAGAGATGTACTGTTGGCTATGGAATTAGCAGATATTGATCTTGCTATGAATACTCCTAAGCCAGCTGATATTAATAGTTCCAGTACTGATACGGATAAGTAGCTGCATACAGTATGGCATAAGTCAAATCGCATGTGCTATTTGACTATAAAAGATCTATTCCTGAGCATTTGCTAAGTGGTCTTCAAGAAACCTCTATAGCAAAAGATTTCCTGACAGCTGTATCTGCAAGATATAAAGTCTCAATCAATGCAGAAATTGGTACCCTTCTGAAGCAATTATACTCAATGAAGTATAATGGTAATGAGGGGTGTTAGGGAGTACATTTTGATGATGGTCCATATTCAGAATAAGTTGAAAAATTTTAACATTGTTCTTCCTGATGCTTGCATTGTCCATCAAGCAATGAATACTCTGCCTACAGAGTTTGGTACAATTGTAACTACTTACAATTCGAGGGAAGAACCATGGAATGTTAATGATTTCATTGCCATATGTGTTGCTGAGGAAGAGAAACTTAAGGCAGGGCATACAGATGCAGCTCTCATTGTTTCTAAGCCTCGCAAGAAATGTAAGAAATCTAAATTTTCAGCTTTTGGTAATGTTCAGAATTACAATAAAACTGGCCAGACAAGTGCTGTGGGTGGTACTAAAGGTGTCTTCAAGAAAGAACTTAAATGTTTCTTTTGTAAAAAGAAAGGGCATAAGAAGTCAGAGTGTTCCAGGTATAAAGTTTGGTTAGAGAAACATGGGCATACAGGTAACTCCTTGGTTTTTGTTGTATGTGAATCCAATTATGTTAATGCCACATCCAGTTCTTGGTGGCTTGACAGTGGAGCAACTAATCACGTTGCTTTCACATTGCAGGGAATCATAAACAAGAGGAAACCAAATAAGGATGAGTTCAAGCTCGTAGTTGGCAATAATGAATTGGTGGAAGTATATTATGTTGGAGATGTTTGTTTGAAACTAGACTCCAATTATGAACTTGTTTTGACAAGTGTTTTGTATGTACCATCTTTTAGACGAAACTTGATATCAGTATCTGTACTCGACAAACAAGGTTATGGTTTTGATTTAATACAGGTTCTGTATCTGTATATTTTAACTCAAATAAAGTTGGCCATTGTGTTTTGTCATACGGTTTGTACAGTCTCTATTTAGCATCAAGTGAGGTCTATTCCAATTTATATAATGTTGAACAAGTTGCCAAAAGACCTTTAATAAAGGAAAAGTCATCCATGTTGTGGCATAAAAGACTTGGCCACATTTCTATGGAAAGAGTAGAAAGGTTAATAAAGTATAGTATCCTCCCTACTCTTGACTTCAGTGACCTAGAAACATGTGTTGATTGTTGTAAGGGTAAGCTAACCAAAATAAAGAAAAAAGAATCCACTCGTAGCTCCGATCTTTTACAAATTATTCATACAGACATAAGTGGACCTTATTCACCCACAATTTGCAATAATAAGTATTATATAACATTCATTGATGATTTTTCCCGATATGGATATCTGTACTTGATTAAGAAAAAGTCTGAAGCCCTTGATAAATTCAAGATCTTCAAGACTGTAGTTGAGAAACAGCTGGGAAAAATTATCAAGATTGTTAGGTCTGATCGGGGTGGTGAGTATTATGGTAAACATGGGGTCAGTGGACAAATAAAGGGACCATTTGCCATATACTTAGAGGATTGTGGAATAGTAAGTCAATTTACTATGTCAGGTGGTCCTGAACAGAATGGTGTGGCCGAAAGGTGGAATCGCACCCTTCAAGAGATGGTAAGGAGTATGATGTCTAGAACTAATCTCCCAGACTTCTTTTGGGGTGAGGCAATTAAAACGGCCTTATATATCCTCAATAGAGTTCCAAGTAAGTCTATTTCTAGAACTCCTTTCGAAATATGGACTGGTAGGAAACCTAGCATGAGTCACCTCCGTGTTTGAGGATGTCCTTTAGAAGTACGCCTTTATAATCCCACTGAAGGTAAATTGTAATCCAGATCTACTCGTTGCTATATTAATTGATATCGCCCAAGTGGGAGAATGTTAGAATATTTTATTCTAATTATGGGCTTATATTAATTGTGATACGGGTTTTAATATAAAGCGCTAAGATAATTGGTTTTGTAATAGAAACTGTGAAGCCCAATTGTTTGATCTAATAAAGTGGACTGCAACTCTATATTATTTGATGTGTGGATATTAGAGCGGGCTTCAGAATTGTTATGGGCTTTTGATGGGTGAGCCCATTACACTCCATAAATTTGTGAGCTAAGGTCTTACTCTCACTCCCCTATATAACTTACTCGATAAGCTTATTTTAATTATTAAGCTTTATGTCTCTCTCTTTAATAATAATCATGATAAACATAAGGATAAGTTTATCATAATTATCTCTTCTTTTAATCCTTGATTTGATGTAAAGCATTAGGATAAGCCTTACATCAAATCCAAGCAAATTGCATTATTAAAGAAGCATTAATGCCCATTAATGCTTGAGATATAAAGGGAGATTGGGATTATTATTGATATAGCCTTTGAGCATAAAAGTCTTGACTGTGCAATTAATTAGCAATTGCTGAGACTAAGGGAGAGAGAAATTTAAAAGCTTGAATAATATTAAGGCATAAGGAAAGCTTAATCAGGGTGAGTAAGTTTCTCACCATCAAGAAGTGGGGAGCAGATGGTGATCTCCTCAGTGCAACTTATCAACAGATCTACAGAAATTTCCGCTGCAGATATGGATTCTAAATCAGGTACGCTTCCTGGATCATCTGATTAATTCATTTAATTATATTCTAAGCTCTTGTGTTAATGGTCCATGTTGCAAATAAATTTCTAACAAGGAATGCCCATTGCAACAGCTCTTGAGTGTCACTCGGCATGCTGAATATGAGACACCACTGACTTCCGATCCTCCTGAAATGAAGTTTACCATATTGTTAATTGGCGGTGGTGGAGGTTGGCCAACTCTTCGGGCCAATATTGCTTTCCCCTTTTCCGTGAGTAAATCTTTCAAAAATCCCTTGTTCAGTAATTCCAGAACTTCCAATCTTAATGCCACGTAATCAACTATCATATGGTCGTAGTCTCGATGGAACTCACACCACTTACTGGTGTCCTTTTTTGCGGGACCTTCCCTGAAGCGTGGGGGCCACCTTACCTCATTCCCCATCTTTCTAAGGACTGAAACTAATTCTCCTAGGGAAATGTGAAATTGTAGTCTGGAGCCTTGGTCTGTTTGGAGTCGTCCTTTCTTTGGCTTTGTATGGCAAAGGTCGATGATTGAAATCTTTGTGAATGGGGCCTTGCTGTCTCATTTGATGAATCCTCCTATCTGATGATTGAGGAGTTTTGCTTGTGAATACTTTGTGTGATTTGTGTATCTTTTCATTCTCTATACTGGAATAACTTTCATTATTCATGTTCCTTCTGTCTTCTTCCCATCTAATTTCAATTTGGGCTTGAGCCAAGGCCGGATCCATCGCGTAGCATCGAAATTTAATGAGCTTTTTATAGAGTCCACTTTCTGAAAGTAATCCATTTCTAAATTCTTCCACTGCAGTAGGCTGATGGAGATCTGGGATAGTTATCCTATCTTTATTGAAGCGAGTCACATAGTTTCGCAAGGACTCCATTTTCCATTGATGGATGGAATTAAGGTCATCGTTGGTCTTTTCGAGCCTGCATGAACTTGCAAAATGCTCCACAAATTTGTCTACTAGCTGTTGGTAAGACTCGATGGATCTGTATGGAAGATTGATGAACCAGCTGAGGGCAGGGCCTGCTAAATTTTTCCTGAATCCTTTGCACATTCCAGCCTCCTATTAGTGTGGAGCCATGCCAGTCGACATCATTTTGTATTTATAGTGGACAACATGGTTGTCTGGGTCTGTTGATCCATTATACAATTTACTGTTTGGGGGATTGAAGTTCATCGGCAGCTCGATTGATGTGATGGTCTCCAAAAATGGAGTATCAAAAATTTTTCCAGCTCGGTTCTTTCTTATTGGTAACCTTACACCAGGTAGAATGGATAAAATTATTTCTTTAAACTCTAGCATTTTATAGTGGACGCAACTTGTTGTGCCTGGTCGACTAGAGAAATTGGTAGACTCCTTGGGCAATTTTGGGGCTGATGGATTATTGGTGGATCATCACTTGCCACATCATTGAATGCCCCCAAGATGTTGGTTGGGATCACATGATTTCTGGGGTGATCTGGAGTGTCACGATGTTGAGAGGTTGAAGAGATTTTCTCCAACTAATTTTGAAGGTTTGTGTTGGAGTTTCGCATGGTCAGGTTCTCTTCCTTTAAAGTTCGTAAACGTTCTAGGAGCAAGGCTAATTGTGCCGCCACAGGGTCTGGTGTCTGCTCACTGCTTGAAGCCATGTGAGGTTGTGTTTCAGGAACTGTAGACTGAGAGATATTTTCTTGCAATAAATCGCTAAGGCCCTAAGGTGGGCGCCAAATTATAGACGCTGGTTTTCACCCGAGGTCCACAATTGAGAATTTGTAGTATGGGATACTAGCGATCCTGTAAAACAAAGGTAGAGTGAGCGGAAAGTCTCTGCCCACCGGTATGGTGGGTACCGTAAGCACTCCGACGCTCAAGTCAATAGTGATGACGAAATATAAATGTTGAAGAAATAAGGCCAGAAGCTACCTTGACCTCATGTTGACTTCCGTGAGAGCGGTAGGCTGTGTTTATAGAGTAAGAAGCTTAAAGAGCTCAAGTAAGAGAGTTAAGACTTGACTAGCCTATACGTTGAGTTATGTTTTTATTTATAGGTTGAAAGAAGTCACTTTATAGTTGTAACATGTGTTGTACTTGTGATGGTGGGACCCACAACGTACTGACATCTTTGGCGACGGGGCCCACAATGTGCTCAAGACTTCATCTTTCGGCGATGAAGAATATTGTGTTTAGGAAAATGGGATACAATAGCCAATGTGATATTTTTCGATAGGGACCTATTTGAAGGACCAAAAGGCTACCTTCAATATTTAATTGGGCCTGTGTGGTGTTCATATATTTGGCCCAATCTTAGCTCCTTATTTGGGCAATCAGAAAGAGCCGGGCTTAGTCGGATACTAGGCCTATGGTGAAAAGATGATTTTACCCTTGGACCCAAATTTGACCCGTACAGAAATTTAAGTAACAGAACAAAGCTTTGAAAGGAAAAAATAACAAAGAGAGCATAGTAGGATTTTGAGGAAGCATGAGCCTTAAAGGGGATTCTTAGTAAAGGATAGCGTGATCAATAGTCAAGTATAAATCAGAAGTAAGGTTAGAAGTGGTAACACATAACTAATGAGACCCCCAAAATCAAAAAAGAGACTTCACGATTGGCTGTTCCACTAGTCGTAGTAATAGTAATGAAAGACTTTGACATTCATCTTGATGACGTCCCTAGGAATAAGTGAACTTGTGGCGTATTACAGTATCCTAAAAGGCACGGTAAGGGACCTTTAAAAGATAATACTCCTCGTATAAGAAGACAGAGACATAGATCACAAAAGTTTCAGGTATAGAATAAAGCATGAAAGAATATGAAAAGAACTTTAAGTAAAAAGTTTGGAGGTTGAACTGGCGAGATAAGACGACAATAGGAAAGAATACTAAATAAGCAATGACAGAAGTGTATTATTATTAAGGTAAACTTTTGAGTTTAAAGTTTAGTATAACTACAGAATAACTAGAAATGCTTAATATCAAACATTTTCACAAGAATCGTAAAGTGCATAACAGCAAGCTTTATCAGTGTTGGAATAAGACTGAAATTCTATTAGATAGGAAACGAAATGAAGGTAACGAGTATAACCTATAGGTACCCACGTAATGTACCTAGTTACAAATAAGGCAAAATATGACCTGAAAAAAATTTATTGAGAGCATGATGTAAAGGAACCAATGACACTGAGTATGGATATTAACCAAAAAAAATCGAATCATCATCGTCGACGTTAATAGTAAGGATATACAATTTACTTTCAAGCTTTGACTACCTATTCCGTACTAGTATACACATAGTTGACATAACAATGATTTATTCTGTTAAGTTTTGGCCAACTAAAATAAGACCGTCAAAGATATGTCAAGAATTAATATCTTGGATTTAAGAGATATCAGAAAGTCATGATGGTAAATCTAGAGCATATAAGAGCTTGATCATGAACTATGAGGTCCTAAGCCCAGAGATAGATAGAGATATAAAAACATGAAGGCTAGAACTGATGGTGGTTGAAACTTACGGAAGAAAATGAGAAAGTTAAATAGATAAATTAAGAGGAAGAATGCTAGTATGAGATTGAGCTTGTGGAGCTCGGGAAATATCTAGTAAAATTATTCTTCCATACATTTACACCCAGAATTGAAGAAGGATATGAAAAAGCCTAACCATAGAGAATACTAGTATTTCTAAAGACTCGGAAGTACCAGGAATTAAAAAAACATGGCAAGATAAGTAAGAAGGATATGTGTAGTAGAACACTATTTACATACATTATTGTAAGTAACGCATTTTCAGTAACACAATCTTCTGAGAGAGTTATTATTGCAGTAGTTTTTCTTGTAATCGAGGTTTATGAATAATACCGAAGTTTGCACAGTAGATTCAATAGTAGTAGAGAAACCATGGCATTTGACCGAATACATATAACGTTATTCATTAAAGAGGGCATTAAACTATCTATATTATAAAAACAAGGTGAAGAACCTGAGGTATACTTAGAGTCAGGGAGAACGAAGGTCATTGGCTGTAGTACAAAGTAAAATATTGATACGTTAAACGTGAAAGGTAACAGAAGTTCTAAGTGATATTTAAGAATTGATGTTGTCATGGCAAGAGATATAAGAGGTTTCAAACAAGAGTATAACTAAGATGTGTGGAACAACAGGCCACAAATATAATATCAATTTTAGAACTGATAGCTCACACAGATAATTGAGTTAGAGAATGTTGAGCATAACTAGAGGTCTAGAGATGGGGTTTCTTTGATGTATGAAAATAGTTGTAGCATAACGGTAGTGTAGAGTTCTCAACAGAAGTTTCATGGAATGAGGACGATGAAGCATCACTTGGTCAAGAATTCAAGGGGTTATTCTTTATAGCCCACGAACTTTGAAGCAGTATGTGCAAGCATGACAAGAGGTATTAGGCATGAATCAGATGTTACGGTAAGATGAGGAATAACGTATCCTTACAAGAAAAATGGTAACGGTCAACTTGGTGGAGATCTTAGTTATTAAATTTAATTGAATCCAGCTAATGCAGAATAGTTTACGACAAAGTGAGGATTCACACAGACCAATTAGAATACATCATTGGTTATGACTTCCAAGTCATGGCATATAAGGTTCAACATGGTGATCACATCATCCTATAGTATAACGACAGCGCATGGAAGGCCGTTAGAAAGTAATGCGATATAGCTGATGAAGCAAAGTTGGTGATGAGAATAGTTCAAATTTGTTGGCCAAGGAAACAATATAATCTCAGAGCTTCAACATTAAATTGGATTCGAGGATGAATCCTTTTTAAAAGGGGGAGAAAATATAACACCCCGATAATTCTGACAACCACTATATTGTAGGTGACATAATACATGATATAAACATGCTCAAGCATGTATGTGCTAGTGGAATTATATTTCGGACCTTCGATAAATCCTTTGAAGTCCCGATATAGAATTTACTTTTAGTTCTATGTAACACCCCCGTAATTCTGAAGACCACAATATTGTAGGTGACATAATATATGATATAAATCATGCTTAAGCATGTATGCGCTAGTGGAATAAAATTTTGGACCTTCAATAAATCCTTTGCAGTTCTGATACGGAATTTACTTTCGATTCTACGCCGGCCAGCCCTTATTATTTGGGCCATAACATTTTCATAAGATCTTCGCTTTCTATGAATTTTATATCATCAAAAAGCTAAGATCGATTCCTACAATTTCTATGTTGGACATTTTCCCAAAATCAGAATAGAACCAAGTCAAAAATAGTGATTACCGTGGATACTACCGTAAATTTCGAGAATGGCGTAGAGTGAGTGATGTGGCACAATCATAGCCACCTATTTCATTACCAAAAATCAGCAATCTTTCTATAAATAGGGACTATTCACTCACCATTTTCACGTCTCCAAAAACGTGAGCTAGGTTGAAGAAAAATGGTTCCATCTTCTTCATTCTCATGCAAATATTTGGATGAAAAAATGATGATTTCCAAGTTCCAAAGCACACAAAGTAAGCTTCTAACTCTCTTTCTTTCATTATTTTTCAGTTTTAGACAAAGAAACTAGAGCCCCGAATTCGTACCTTGTATACCCTAGGGTTTGGATTGCTTAATTGGCCTTGATAGGGTTGCTAGCATGCATTTTTGAGGGTATCATGATAGTTTTAGCATGGAATAAAGCTTTTATATGTATGAATGTGTTGGGGGATTATACTTGGTGATTTAATGACACTAGATAAGGGTTTGTGTTTGGGTTGAGGATATTAGATGAGTTTTGATCAATGTTGAAGTTTAGAGAAGTGGCTAAGTGAAAGTGTTAGTATGATGGTGGGGATTGCTTTGGGCATTGGCATTGGAGGCTGATGTTTAGCCCTGAAATCGATTAAGCGTTGTGACACCAATGAGCTTGTGTCGTGACGCGTAACAAGGATGTGCTCTCTGTCTCAGTTTTATTTGAGTGGGCGTCACGACACTCAACACTTGGCGTCGTGACGTTGAGCAAGAAGAAGCTATATGCCTTAGGTCTGATCATGTGGGAGTCACGACGTGGAACACTTAGCATTGTGATGCATAACAAGAAATGTTATCTATTTCATTCTGATCATATGAGCGTCGCGACGTGCAAGACCTGGAGTTGCGATGCGCAGCAAGACCAGTTTCATCCCATTTCAGTTTCGTTCTAGGATGTTAAAGTCAGTTAACCCGTTAGCTATCCTGACACGTATGCAACATGCATGAGCATCCACTAATTCCATGACCATGATTAGCTTCTAGTTTATATTTTCTAATCATACTCGAATACAGGACGGACTAGCTTTTCTACAGGAATCTCTTCATTCGCATTCAGGATCATTGGCAATAGTTATTAATCTGTGAGTGGATACTTTTTCTTTTCAAGTTGTTATTTCTTTATTTATTTTTGAATTGAGAATTACTTTTAAATGCATTAGGGCGTTAGCCAAGTTTATTTACAGTTATTTTATAAATGAGAATTTTTTCAGAAGTTTTGAGTTAAAAACATGATTTTTGTGATTTTTTTGGAGGCATGAGGGAAAAACCCACCTCAAATGTGACTTATAAAATAGACGTATATAACATGTGCACATGTAGATCAGGATTAGGGGGACGACGATATGTAACGTCCTTGGATCCTAGTTTCAGGGATAGGGCCACGCGATATGTAACACCCATAGACCCTAGATTCAGGGTCAGTATGATGGCATGGATTGAGGGACAATGATACGTAACGCCCCAATAGCATGGATTTGAACACTTGGCTCTAATTCAGTGGCTTGGGGGATGGCGATACATAACGCCTCAAAACACTAGTTTAGGTGTATGAGGGGACGAAGATACGTAACGCCCTCATGCGTCAGGTTTCTTACAGATTTTCAGACACAACAGTTTTATGAAAGAATTTCATAAATAACAGTTTTATGAAAGAGTTTTAGAAATAATTTAATTTTACAGAAGATCTCAGAATTTTATAGATAAAAAGGATTTCTAGAAAAATTTTGTAGAAATAGATGTGTTTTCAGATGAGAATGAGTTTTCAGAAAAGATCAGTTTTCTTGTGATGATTTCAATTTCAGAATAATGAATTTTTCTTAAAGTATTTCTGTTTTGGTTTTAAACTGTCCAGTCACTAGATCATTCAATCAATCTAACCCCCCCACTCCCAATATTTTTGTTTTACAGGTTTACCTAGAGGACGAGCTCAAGTGAATGGATACTGATGGCAGTCATTAGGGTGTTAAGTCCACCAGGTCGAGTACAAAGGTAAGATTTGACGCCTTGCATCATCCCGATATCATTCCCAATGATAAGTATGTCGTCAACATAGAGAATTAAAAATACCACCATACTCCTACTTGCCTTCTTATACACACAGAATTCTTCTGAATTCTTAAGAAAACCAGAGAATTTGATTATCTCGTCGAATCGAAGATTCCAACTTCGTGAAGCCTAATTAAGTCCATAAATGGACTTCTTCAGCTTGCATACCATGCCCGAGTTCTCGCTGGATGAAAAACTCTCCGGCTGTTTCATATAGATTTCTTCATCAAGAAACCTATTTAGAAAAGCCGTTTTGACATCCATTTGCTAAATCTCGTAATCATGGTAAGTGACAATAGACAACAAAATCCTTATAGACTTTAGCATTGCAACTGGAGAAAAGGTTTCATCATAGTCGACACCAGGACGCTACGAGTCAGCCTTTCCATCGGGCCCGAGCTTCCTCTTATAAATCCATTTACAACCGATAGGAAAAATTTCTTCAGGAAGCAGAATCAAGTTCCATGATCCTCATATATTTAGTCCATCTCGAATTTCATGGCGTCTTGCCACTTTACGGAGTCGATGTCCAACATCGATTCTCTATAGGTAAAAGGGTCAGTCTCTTCAACTAAGAGAACATCGAGACTCTTTTTCTTGTATCAAATACAAGCGTTCAGGAGGTCTAGATACCATTTATGACATACGGAGTGTGTGTGTTGAAGGTTTTTCATCTTCTTGAACTTCAGGTTCCTCCGTTGGTTCGTTAGTTCCAGGTTGTACTTCATCAAGTTCAACCTGTCTATGGTCACCACCATCAGACAAAAATTCTATCTCTATAAATTTTGTGAAGCGAGCTACAAACAGATTTCGATGCTCGGTATCATAGAAAAAATATCCTTTCGTATTTGAAAGATATCCAACAAACCTAAACTTCTACCCTCGAGGTAAAAGCTTATTATGCTGAGCCATCCTGACGTATGCAGGACACCTTCAAATCTTAATATAACAAAGATTCAGTTTTCTACCGGTTCATATCTCATACGGAGTCGTAGGAACAGCTTTGGAAGGAATATTATTCAAAAGATGTACGTCCGTTAAAAGAGCATAAACCCATATGTAATAGGGTAAATCTGTATAACTCAACATCAATCGGACTATATCCAATGAGTCTGATTTCTCCTCTCTGACACTCCATTGTGCTGCAGAGTACCTAGAGGAGTATATTGAGCGAGAATCTCATTCTCTTTAAATAACTAGTGAAATCTCCACTCATATATTCACCGCCTCGATCAGATCGAAGGCATTTAATATATTGACCAGTCTGTTTTTCTACTTCATTTCAGAATTCTTTGAACTTTTCAAAGGTTTCCGATTTATGTTTCATCAGATAAACATAACCGTACCGTAACAGATCATCGGTAAAGGTGATGAAGTATGAAAAACCACTGTGTGCAGTTTGAATCATATGACCACATACATCAAAATGTATGAGTTCCAATAAGTCAGTGGCTCGGTGTCTAACACCCAAAAATGGGGCTTTGGTCATTTTACACCGATTGCAAGATTCGCAAGTTGGAAAAGGTTCAATGGTGAGATCATGTATCAAACCATTCTTAACCAATTGGGTTAGGCGTTTCACGCGCCTATATGACCTAACCTCATATGCCACAGTTTGTATTATTTAAATCAGATTGTTTACGTTTATTAATTTCAATATTAAAGATATCTTGTGATGTATGCAATATGTAATGACCATGCTCATTTGGACAACAAAAGATCTGAATATTATTTCTATCATATAAATACAAAGAACGATTCTTAATATTTACATTATATCCTTCAGTATCTAATACAAAAATAGACATAATATTCGCCATACATCCTGGCATAAAATAACAGTCATTTAACAAAAGTCTCCTACTGGGTAAGGGAATCTCGCATATGCTCACTGCAACCGCATCTAGAGAGTCGCCACTCTCGAATCGCAACTACATCTCCTCAGATTTCAACCGTCTATTTTCCGTCAGCATCTGCAACGTATTGAAAATGTGAATAGGACAAGTAGAATCTAAAATCCAATTAGATGTCATAGCTTCAAAAGCCAATGAGATATCAATAATAGGAAAAATAAAAGTATCTGATGTCGATGCTCTTTCCCTCCTTATCTGTGCAAGATAGTCCGGACAGTTTCTATTCCAGTGCCTGACTTTCTGGCAGTGGTGGCAATTATCTTTAGAAGCTCTCTTGGGCTTAGCTACCTTAGCCTGCAAAGGAATATTGAAACCTTTCTTCTTATTTCCTTTATTTTTCTTCCCCTTCGACTTAGATTGGGAAGAAGCGAAAAGTGAAGTGGGTTTCGGAAGGGGAGTCATAACTCCCTTCTTTAAATCTTCCTTCGCTGTGAGAAGCATCCTATGCAACTCACGGTAAGAGCAGTGAATCTCATTCATGTTGAAGTACATGACGAACTGCTGATATGACACAGGGAGCGAACCGAGAATGACACTATGCCCTATAGTATCATTGAGAGGGAAGTCATTGCGCCTCAATTGCTCGATCAAATCGATCAAATGAAGTATATACGGGCTCACAGCCCGCCCCTCATAAAGTTTAGAATGGAACAATTCCATTGCAACTCTAAGAACCACGACTTGTTCCTGCCTCCTGGTTCATGAACGATTCATGAAATTATGTCATCATGCTATATGCATCGTACATCTCAAAGTATTGCCTCTTCAGTTCAGAAGAAAGGGAACTGAGAATGAATGATTTAACTCTTAAATCATCATCTTTCCATTTACGAAAAGTCTTCATCTCTTCAGGTGATGAATCCAGAGACATAGCAAGCGGTAATGGACCTTCCAAAATGTATCACAGCTTTTCGGAATTGAGGACAATCCTCAAATCCATATCCCAATCCGCAAAGTTCTCAGCTCCTTTTAGCTTATTCGTATCAAGCATACGAGCAAAAGGATTGGTCGAAGGTGCCACCATCGCAAATCTATCAAATAGACAGCGAATCAACGGCTAGCAAAAAAATAGTTTCATATTATATCATAAGCATTAAATAGATCATGAATTTTTAATCTAAAAATGTCCCTCCCACTATTTCATGCAAAACTGTAATCCCCAAACAGAATACAAAACATGCGATAATCAAATCATAACATAATAGTAAAAGGTGGACCATATGAATATATTTCAACTCAGAGCTTTGGCACGTTCTCGCCTACGTATATTCATTAGGTAGACAACTCATTGTCCATCACTCACCAGTGACTTCTGGCTTTTTGGTCCTGGTCATTTCTCGTTGTGACAGATTTGGAAAGTTCACAATGAGGCGTACCAAGGTTAAACTTGTCAATGATAAATTCAAGATACTTGCGTAACCCTAACAACTTTGGCACTTTCAAGATTCCGATTTCACTTGAATTCACCTAATATCAAATATATCTGGTACAGATAAATTTGTATCGGCCATATCCTCACAGCTTTGGCACGTTCTCGGATATAGTCACAGAAAATTTATCGATAAGTGGTATTGACAAGACGGGCCTATTAATAGGGATTTTTCAAATAGGGATTTTTCTACAAAAGATGTTTTTACTTTATTTAATCAAATTAAATAAACACATGCATGCATAAAGTAAAGCTTAAAATAAACATTGAATTTTAAAGGGATAATCATATCGGGTGTCCAGAATCAGACTCGCTCAGATGCCATTTTGTTGGGGTTTTATTGGGTATTACAAGGTTAGCGCAGTGGAATACGGAAAATCAAAATTTTCCAATTTCAAAACTTTTTTTTGGATCAATTAAATAAACTTATTTATTTAATTAAATAATACTTAAAATCTGAAATTTTAACCCAAGAAATCAAATTTCCTTTAATTGCCGAATTACCCCTAAATTTTGTAATTTGATCATTTTGGTCCTTAAATTGTCAAATACATATTTAATTGATTCCAAATCAATCCCAAAATGATTTATACATGTCTAACACATAAAATAAAATTTGCAATAAAAATTCCCAATTTTTCTGAAATTGTCGAATAGCCCCAATAATTTCCAGGATTTATAATTTGGTCATTTTTAGTTTAAAACATGTCAAGATCAAATTCAATCAATCCAAAATTTAATATACATCATATATACATCAAATTACAGCACATATATGAAAAGCCCCAAATTTGGAAAGGGCTATGAACCATAATTTTACAAATTGTCCAATTGACCAAATTGATAAAATTCTACACTTTAATCCAATCCTTACCACACCAAACAAGTCTCACCATCATGAAACAACTCAAGAACAATTCTAGGTCATTTATGAATAGCTAAGAAACTCTAGAATGGCAACTTTGATTACTTATTAATCAAATAAGCTAAATTACTCATAATAAGCTTATTAATTTATCAAACATGCAAAATTACATCCAACAAGTTTCAAACACATTAAATTAAAAATTCAAAGAGTAGAGAAATCATCTTAGCAACATAAATTGAAGTTAAGAATGATAGAAACAATTTCCATATTGAAGGGTGTAGAAAAATACTTGCAAAATTCACAATTTTTGCTTTGTTTTCTTTCTTTTTCCTTCAACTTTTTCTCTCAACTCTCTTTATAAATATTTTTGATAACTTGTGTAAGTGTTGAAAAATGAAACAAAAAAATTTATATATCTTTCCTTATCATGGCCGAAAGTCACAAAATAAAAACAATAAATTTTGTAATTTTTGTTTCATTTCCATTGGTCCAAGTTTACTTGATAAAGATAACACTTATCGTATATATAAATTAAACTTACAAATGAGCCAATAAAAACATGTCATTTCTATAACAATAATCATGTAATAGATATTTTGTAATTTAATTACTTAACATTTAAATAATTAAATACAAATATCCTAATATATGTATTATATTTACATTAAATATTCAAATACATATATTTAAATGATATATGTCAAATATCAAAATTTGATATTTAATTAATGTGTATTTAATAAAATCAAGTATTAAAAACAAATACACATTAATTCAGAAATGAGCATTAGGTCCCAATCGCATGTATTTTTCGTTTAACCGTTAAACGAGTAATAAATAATCAGTATTATTCATAAAAGTTGCCCTAGTGCTCTACGAGTATATATCATTAGTAAGACACTCTAGGTTCAGGCATATTCGTCACGAAATCCAATGTCATGTCCATAATCTACCCACCCGTAAATTATGACGAACACGAATAAACTCTCAGAACCATACGGGTCGAGGTCATAACATATATATAATCCATCAGTCACAGGTATCCAGATTATTCCAGAGATACAGATATAAAAGTCAAATCTCTATTGATATAATCGCGTCGACGTTTCTATTAGCATTCCCTTAATAACACTTAGAACTGATTTCTACGGTGTACCACGGGCCCATGGATTTAACAGATTGCTAATTCCATATTGAATACCTATGCTTTGTACATAGAACTAACGGATCCTTTCTTGATACACACAGGTTATCATGAGCATCAGTCCACACCCAACGAACATGCGGAGGTCTGATCTGAATAGATCGATGATGTGACTGCCATCTAAGTGTGGCGGATAACTCATATATCTACAGTGGTATCTCAAGTCAAAGAATCACTATGCTCACTCAACCCGAGAAGATTCTTATTGAGGTTGGTGTACCATCCATTAAGAATCTTCGGTGAGTTGTTCAGTGTTTATCCGCTATAAACACCTACACGTCTATACGAGTCTCCAAGACTCATGGTTCATTGAGAAACCATCGGAATCCAAGATTCCAATATACGACATGTACAGTCTCAAAGGGTTTACTTTACTGACCAAGTAGTGTAAACCTTGACCAGGAACTATCTAAGAATGACAACATCATGATACAACTCAATGTCAGTTGCGACGCTTTTGCAACAGTATCATAACTAATCATTCTAAGGTCTGTCGTCTTTACCATATAAAAGAGGATGTTATATAATAGAAACTGTTTTTTTATTCATAATAAAATGTTACATTAGTATTTACAAGGAAATACATAATAAAATTGGCGTTCAAAGTACCAACTCTAACAGATGGATCCTATTCCTTGCTTCTTTACCAAGTCGGGTCGGTAATCACGGGACCACATTGGGTCAGACTTCACGGATGTTTAAATACTGTCAAATCTGATACCTTTTATCAGGTCGGGTCAGTATCCCAACATATCCTCTTCAACGAACCCTTTCCTCAGGTGTTCCTCTGCACTATAGGCTCGGGCCATTTATCCGATCTCGCATCCTAATAAGGATCTTGGACCATTTGTTAAGTGCAAACTCCATTATATCCCTCTTTAGGCTTCAGAGTTCCTCGAGATGAAATTCACCATCAACACAATCAAAAATAGATTACAATTTTTGGTTGTGATTACAAGAGAAAGAAATCAAATTTCTTTTCCTCATATCACCAAAAATATGATCTATGTATCAAGGATAACTTGATAAATTAATTATATTAATTTAAAATTAAAACTTTTGATTGTGACTAAAACTCAAAGCATTGTTAAACTATATAATAAAGTCTTTCCAGTGATTTACATATAGAAATCAAACGGGGCTTTAGTATACGAGATCCTATCACTCTTAAAATATTCTTAATCGAGGGATTTTCAATAACAATGATATAACTAATCCAGATAGAGTAGCATAATACTATTACCACCTACTTATATGATAGTTGATCTCATAAGTTACTAACCAGTCTGAATACTTAGTGTAACACATGTGGGTGCTTATGACATTTAACAAGTACATTGAATTGACCTCAATGAGTTTCCATGAAGATGGTTATCCCACTCGTCTATAGAAGACTCTAGTAGTGATGTATGAACTAATCCTAAAACTTGAGGTTTTCAATAATCTTATGTGGGATTTGTGTAATTTTGACACCAACCTGAGTTTTATAATGGAGTGTTTGTGTTATGTAACAGACACGTGCAAATTATGGAAGACGTAATAAAGGATCGCCAAATTCACGATAAACATATATTTAGTGAGTTTAATATTTCATTGCGCAGTTCACATATATGATAACCCTTATTGAATCTTTGAACATAGCACCTAAGGTCCACAAATTCTTTACTTCATTTCCCTTGTGCTGCATTCAAATTGAGTTTATTAATTAATTAAATATTAACTGTTCATTAGAATCATGAATATACATTGACTAAATTTTAATAAAATAAACAGAGGGGGTCCAAAAGCATTCCTTCATGGAGCTTCTCTGCTCTTCTGATAGTTCAGAAGGTTTCTTTACTCTCTCATAGGATTCGCAAATTGTTATAACATTTTACTATGGCATGAAACTATTCCAAATTATGGTCTTGAAACATTGCACTCATTCCTAGCACCCCATATTGACCATAACAGAGCAATTATTCTCATTTTCCTCAGCTTTGGTAAGAAAAAAATCCCACAAATCGTTCCCCTTCAAACTTGTAAAACAGCTTATTAAATTCTAAATGCTTCCAAGATAGCTTTGAAAGCTTGTAGTGAAGGACCACGTCTGCTGTAGATTATGGGTACGTACTGTTGAAGAAAAGAAAGATGTGGATCACTCTATTATAGAATGCTAATAAATAATTACTTTGAGGCGTGGACTACACTTTCTTTAGAGTAATTATTATCCCTAAATTGCTACCAGGTTATGACAATATATCCCCAAAATATAACAAAACCAAGAATTCACAAACTAACAATTCTATGATTTCCAAAAAAAATTTCAGATAAGAATTCAAACAGAGAAAAGAGATAATAATATTCTGCAAGGAATCGCCATAAGACACTTATTGACTTCAATACCAACAATTGTGTCCAATTAAAAATTAAAATACTAACGGTTGTAGTATTTAAGTCTAATAGTCAAATTGGTTCATCTTAAAGCAGTATTTAAGTCACATTGGTTTAAAACAAAAAAAAAAATTAAACAAAATAATTAATTCAAAAATTAATTATAATTAATTAATTCATAAAATTAATTATTTAATAAACATGCACGCGGCACCTGCTCCAAGTGTCAATGTGCCTATCTTTGACATATAAATATATATTTATATATATAGTCAATTATGAATCCAAACCAAGTAATTTATTTTCTAATTTAAACTAAAAAGCATTTAATGCTTTATAAACTCTCTTTTCAATTATTACAATTTCAATGTAGGATAACAATTATTGCTCAATATTATAATCTATTACAACAATCCCCCACTTAGATTGTAATATTTAGATTATGCAACAAAAAAGTCTCTCTCAAGTTAAATCTTTTATTAGTATAAACATTTCAAAGTATTTACGAAATTAATGGTTTCTTATACTTTGAAAATGATTCCTTATTGTCAATATTAGAAATATCATACACATGAATCTAAATTTACTTTCCTGAAATTCATTAAAACCAGCATTATCAAGGCCTTGTGCTACATCGTGAATTCATGAACATTTACAAAAGGTATTCTCACTTTTGTTAGAAGCAGCACTACTCCATATGTTCGTATAGATAAAGTTCTCATTTGTTTATTTCTAAATAATTAATCTTCATTAAGAGTATTTAATACTCACCCTCATATAACTAAGTACTATAATTTTCAATAGTACTTGAAAATAACTACTAGTGATTTATTATTACCCATTAAATCTGTAGATTATTCTTTAATAAAACGAAGGTTGGGTTCCCACCACTGATAACTTAATCATCATCTTCAGACCCATTCCGTTAGCCGAAGCTTTAAGCATGTATCTCGAGAGTGCCTTTGTAAATGGGTTAGCTAGATTGTTATTTGATCTTACATAGACAACTGTAATTATTCCTTCATAAATTAGTTGTCAAATATATTCATGACATAAGTTAATATGTCTACGTAACACCCCAGGAGTATGGCATGTTCAGCATGTTCAGTAAGTTTCTCATGGCCATGTAAGTTATGTATGCGGTAAATATTGCTAATGTAGTTTGGATACATATTGACCGAGACTACGATCTGGGTTCATGAGCAATAATGTCTCATTTTACCTTAGAATTGCAGTTTCAGCGTGTTTGTGTTGGTGTTGCATTCGTGTGGGCGTTCGAACGCAAACCAGCATTTGCGTTTGTGGCACATTATTTTTTCTATTCGAACGAAGCTTTCCAAATAGACATCGTTCAAGTCGCGTTCGATAGGTTGTTCGAACATAAGTTTTCAGACTTCTTGTGTTCGTGTTATGTTCGATGAGCATTCGAACAAGACATCGATTTTTAGATAAAAAGTTCTGGATTTCAGCCCACTATAAATAGGCCCATTTAGATTTTTCTTCATATTTCCTTCTCCTATCTCAAAAGGCTTGGATCTTGAAGATTCTCATGCATTTACAAGCTCTAGGAAGCTCATGTAAGTCTCATAAGTTATTCTTTAGCTTTTCTTTTGCATTTGGGTGAAACCCCTTACTTGACCTATGTTTCTTTAGTATGATTTGAATGATTAGTAAGTTAAATAGGCTTGGTTAAACAAGTATTACCATGAAATATGCATGAAGTGAGATGAAAATCTATTATGTGTGTGAAGTGATAAAACCCTAGGTTTTTGGGATTTTGGATAATGATAATATCTATTAATGGGGGAGTAATAATAATATTTAGTAGAGTGTTTCCTATAATAAGGCAAGCTCAAAATAGGTTAGATCCAATCCACCACAGGTTTGGCACGGTTATAGCCTTGAGTTTAGGTGTTTTGGTAAATGTATATACAAAAAATCTTATGTCATGAGTGTATAGGCGTAAAATGATAATAGTGTATTTCGAAGTGTGACTCATCTATTAAAAAATGATATATCTGAAATGTGGTATGTAATGTGTTTGACCTGTATGTTTTTAATCCATGAAACATGTTTATGTGTTATATTTAGAAGTATTGGTTATGATTTTATTCGGACGGCGTTTATCCCATACCTATTCTAAAATAGGTAATGGTTCATGTTCGAGCTTGCGTATATATATCAGTACACGTTTCAGCCTGAATGTGTTCCCTCATGTGATGTTTTGGTTTATGTATATCAGTTTACGTTTTCAGTTTATGATTGAAATTTATGTTTTCAGTTTGTGAGCTCTTGTTATTGGATGATGAGTGTGTGATATATGTTATGTGAATAATCTGATATATGTGTGGACGTTCTTAATTTGTTTGTCTATTTGAATAAGTGATTCACATTTTCTTTTTAAAATTTTTCAAATAAACGAAAAGGTTTTTAACTCCGCTTTTGAAAACAAAACATTCTTCTATAATATGTACTCTGAGTATTATAGGGCTCTGTCCATCTGACTACGACCGTTCTGTTACACTCTGTCGACATGGTCATGTTTCGAATAAAGTTCGATCAGTGATTGCGATCTAGACATTAGATGCTTGGTTCTCTTGTGTCTAATGAATTAGTTCCTAGATGTCTGATATTGTTTTATGAAACTTGGATTTTGAAAGTTTTTACGATTACATGGATCAGATTTTCAGGACATTGATATTTGACTTCATGATGTTACTGATTTACATATTTTTCTAATACCTTCAAATTATGTTTCGCTAACATCTCTAGTTTATGATTTTTCTGAAAGATTCTGAGAAAATAATTCTGATAACTTGGTTGATATATTTTAGATGGATGTTATACGATTTGTTTTCTGCCACGATGCTTATATGATTATTTTGTTTTATGGATTTTAACCCTTTGTGGCTCATATTCTACGGTCTTGATCATCAAAAAATAGTTGTCATGTTACCCTCTATCGATATGGTCTTGTTCGGATATTGTCCGATTCTTACACATAACAGGGTAATGGATGCTTGATTAGTTTTAATGATTCTAGATTTCTTAAGCTTCTGTTTTTCAGAAAGATCTGCTTTTAAATAAGTTGGGTTTTCAAAAGATTATTATCGTGTTTTGATTTCTGATGATGTTTGAAACGAACATATGGAGTATATAATATAATTTTCTATAATGTTGATGAATATGTTTGTCTATAGAGAGTTTGGATCCTACTTTCTGTGTCTGTCAATGAGTGAGATTGACTTATGGTATATGCTTTCGGATTTTCATTTTTGATTTTGGATGAAGTGGACTGTATGAATATTGTATTGTGATTTCCGTACTTGATAATATATTATCTACATTAAACTTAAAATTATTTATGTTTTCATGATGTGTGTGGTTACTTAATGAGTTTTATAACTCACACACAATCAGTTGGCTAGTTTTGCAGGTTTTAACTAGATCGGTCAGTCATCAAGTTTTGGATCCTTAAGCTCGTGACGGGAGATCCCCAAGTTACAGTCACCCTTCTCTCTAGTGTCATGGGTAATGCATTTATGTATAGAAGTTTGTATTTTTTTTTGTTTATGTATTGTACCATATAAAACACGTGTTATGTATATATAAATGAAAGATTAATTGTATGTGTTGTGTGGGCACACAACCCTTATGTAATGAGGTTGGAATTTGATATGTTTTGGTTCTGCCAGAGGCCCTTTGTGTGTAAAAATTATTTCATGTTGTTAGAATTTCAGTGCGTCATGCTCGATTACCGTTAGCATTGAGGCTTAGAGAGATGGGTTACTGATATCTCATGCTGGTAATATCCTACCTCTGGTGGAGTGTTACAGAGTGATATCAAAGTAAAATATTTAGGTGTCGGTGACTGTAGCTACGTGGATCTGATCATCCAAGTAAGTGTTCTAGCATGTATATACCATATATGTCTTATATTTTCAATCTCTCATGATCTTTCTAGTATATGATATAATGAATTGTGATTAAGATTTGGTGTATGTAAGAATCATTTGATATGTATGATCTGGCAATGTGGACGTATTGATTACATGTGATTTGATGTGACGTAGTTTGATGTGAATCGATCCGATAGGATTTGATATGATACGAATCAGTTACATATCAATTGAATGATTTCATGTCACTAGATGTGATTTGATATGTTCTGAGCCGATTATGATCAGATATGTCTGAAACCCCACTGATGTATGAGTTTTGATTTGATTTTGATGATTTGATGACTTGGTTTGATGAGAATTATTTGATTTCATCTCATGTGTTTTGGTTTGAATTTAATATGATGTAATGTGGTTTTTCCAACATGGAATGTGTGATTTTGACGATGTAGAGTATGATAATTCTTGGAAACGAATAAAATGGCTTCAGTATGTGAATTTAGCTTTGATTTATCAGATATAAGGATAGGAAAATTTTGAGGATGAAATTTTATAAAATGGGAGAATGTAACACCCTAGGTGTTTGGCATGTTCAACATGTTCTATAAGTTTATCATGGTTATGTAAGTTATTTATGTGATGCGTATTGATCGCGTAGTATGTATACATGTTGACTAAGATTGCGGTATGAGTACATGAGTAATTACGAATCATTTCACCTTAGACTTGCAGATTCAGTGTGTTTGCATTATGTTGTGTTTGTGTCACGTTATTATGTCCGTTTGAATGAAGCTTTCCAGAAAGCCTTTGTTCGAGTCATTTTCGACAGGTCGTTCGAATGTAAGTCTTCAGACTTCTCACGTTCATGTTGCATTCGACGGCAATCGAACGCGATATTGATTTTTAGACATAAAGTTCTGGATTTCAACCCACTATAAATAAACCCTTTAAATTCTAGTTCATATTTCCTTCTCCTCTCTCAATCATGCCTCTTTCCCCTTAAAAAGCCCTTGCGAAATCATCAAATCAAGTTAGGATCTTGAAAATTCTCACGCATTTCCAGGCTCTAAGAAGCTCAGGTAAGTCTTCTAAGCTATTTTTCAGCTTTTCTTTTGCATTTGGGTGAAACCCCTTACTTGACCTATGTTTCTTTGGTATGATTTGAATATTTAGCAAGTTAAATAGGCTTAGTTAAACAAATATTACCATGAAATATGCATAAAGTGAGATGAAATTCTATTATGTGTATGAAGTCATAAAACCCTAGGTTTTGGGGATTTTGGATAATGATAAGATCTATGAATGGGGAAGTAATAATAATATTTAGAAGAGTGTTTCCTAGCATGAGACAAGCTCAAAATAGGTTAGATCCAAAACGGGTTTGTGACTGTTATAGCCATGGGTTTGGGTGGTTTTGTTAATGCATATACAAAAATCTTATGTAATGAGTGGTAGGCATATGTAATAAGCTAAAGTTATGTTATCGATGTATAAAATGATAATAATATATTTCAAAGTGTGAGTCCTCTGTTAAAATATGATGTATCTGAAATGTTCTATGTAATGTGTCTGACATGTAAGTTTTTAATAAATAAAAATTGTTTATGAGTTCCATTCAGAAGTACTGGTTAGGATTTTGTTCGGACGGCGTTTATCCCATACCTATTCTAAAATAGGTAATGGATCATGTTCGAGCTTTTGTGTATATGCTAGTACATGTGTCAGTCTGAGTGAGTTCCCTCATCTGATGTTTTGGTTTATGTAGATTAGTTTTCATTTTTAGTTTATGATTGAGATTTATGTTTTCAGCTTGTGAGCTCTTGTTATTGGATGATGAGTGTGTGATATGTGTTATGTGATGAGTCTAATATATGTGTTGACACTTTTGATTTATCTACCTTTTTGAATAAGTGATTTGCATGTTCGTTTTGAAAAGTTATGCAAATAAACAAAAAGGTTTTTAACTATGCTTTTGAAAAGGAAACATTATGCTATAATGTGTAAGTATTATGGGGCTCTGCCCGTTTGACTACGGTCGTTCTGTTACCCTTTGTCGATATTGTCATGTTTTGAACAAAGTCTGATCAGTGCGCGAGATCCAGACATTGGACGCCTGGTTTTCTTTCGTCCAATGAATTAGTTCATGGATGCTTGATATGGTTTTATGAAACAAATATTTCAAAAGTTGTTTACGATTGCATGGATCATATTTTCGATACATTAATATTTTGACTTCATGATGCTTTCGATTTACATATTTTTCTAATACCTTCAAATTATGTTTTGATGACATCTTTAGTTTATGATTTTCTGAAAGATCCCGAGAAAAGAATTAGGATAAATTGGTCTATATAATTCGGATGGATGTTGGACGATTTGTTTTCTGCCACTGTGCTTGTATGATTATTTTATTTTATTGATTTTAACCCTCCGTGGCGCCTGTTCTGGGGTCTTGACCGTTAGAAAATGGTTGACCTATTACTTTCTATCAAAATGGTCATGTTCGGATATTGCCTGATTTTTCCGCGTAACACGAGTAATGGAATCCTGATTAGTTTTGTTAATTTTGGATTTCGAAAGCTTCTGATTCTTAGAAAAAAAATTCTATTTTTAAATAAGTTTGGTTTCAAAAGATGATTATTGTGCTTTGATTTTTGATGATGTTTGAAACGAACATATGGAGTATGTTGTTGGTCTCTAAGATCATCCCAAGAACATTTAAAGCATGAAATAATATGAATACAAAAGAAAAGTATAGCGAAAATATACTTACAAAGATCGGAATAGAGGATGTGTTGATAACAAAAATTTTGCTTCCTTGAAAGTCTCCAAGCTTTCTTTGATAATGTTGAGCTCCAAGCTTTGAGTGATTTGAGATTCCAAGCTCAATGTGAGAGTTTCCCTATCACCTTTCTATGATCTCTTCAAGTGCTAGCTTTGGAAATTTTGCTACAAAATTTCCTTGTTCTTCCTTGTAACTCTCGGCAATAAGAGCTTTTTGGAGACGGAGAGAATCGGTTTTGGGAGAGAGAGAGGAAGTGAAAAAATATTGACTTGTATTTGATTTCCAAAATCAAATAATGATATACCAAATATTTGGTAATAAGTCCATCACTTTTCAACTTGTGTGTTTTACAAGTTAACAACCACCCACCAAATTCCATCAACTTAAAGTTGATTAAAGTGACTAGGTGATGTGAATTGTGGGCCCCAATTAATTCAAAATCCGAGTGGGCCCGCAAATACATTCCGGGTTCGGGTTCGTTAATTCCGAATTAACGAATTTTCCATTTCGACGTAATTAAATCAAATTTAATTAAATAATTATGCCTAGCAAAATTACTATTCAAGTCGCTCGCGAATTAATTCTAAATTAACTCGTTCGCCCGAATTAAAATCTAATTTTAATTCTGTTATGAAATTTAATTTCATTTAATATATCGAATATATTATTTTATCGATTAATTCCAAATTAATCGTTCTCTCTCTTTTATTTGAATTTTATCCCAGATAAAATCTTGCCGTAATTAATCCTAGATTAATTTTCTCTCTCTTTTAATTAATCCTAGATTAATTATGTTCTAGTCATACGTCATCGGTGAATCTTCGGGAAGCGACCCATGAGATCCCTGGATATGTTGGCAGTAAATCCGATCGTCGGACTATCCGAACACGTGCGTACCTCGTACCACGTTTTTACCAATTTACGAGCCATGGTTGGCTTCTAACAAAGCGCCTTGCCTACCCAATTCTCCAGAAATATTCTTAAAGGAATATATAATCTATAACAGGCGTAGTATACGTAGTATTGCGTATTTCGATCCAATATCTGATGTCACATGCAAGACCTGAGGCTGGAATAGTGTCTGCCCCGTACGAAGGATATATCGGATCACAATCAACTAGTCTCTTTAATCGGATAATCATGACCTTGTCATATTATCCCGATAGTTGTAACATAATAGAGAATCGGTTATGTATCCATGCGTGATCATCATCTCCATATGACAAAAGTGATACTTCCGTCTTGACATCACACCCAATACACTATGATTCTCAATAAACCCAGAAGAGGGGTACACAGAACCTGTTAAAGTCTCGGACGACCAAAACCAAAGCATATTGATTTTCGCAAGTACTAGCGATGCAAGTCTCAGGTTAAGACCAAATACACCTACCCTGAAGTAGATTCCATAGACACATAGTCATACTACCAATGGGACTCTGCGGGGTCTATCCAGAGCGAAGCTGTTTCCGTACCATCGGTAAACACAACCTCCTATCACACTTGCATAAGTATCCAATACTTAAATATATAAGAACTATGTTGTTACGCTTCCATAACACGCACAAGTGCAATCCTAGTTTATTATGCATTATCGATGTCCAGTCTCGATAATACTACGACTGGGGATATTTAATGATTAAACCTTTGTGGATTGATATTGTCTCATATCTTATAATCCGGAACTAATCATAAGGACTTTTATCATTTATATATATAAGTAATCTAATTATAAAAAATGGTAAAATGCAATTTCCATTGTCACATAGTTAATTTGTACAAAAACCACAATGTTTTTTTACAAATAGTGACGTTATGGGTCATAATTGTCCACCAATCTCCCACTTGGCTTATAGCCAGTCACTCAAGCATCTAACACCTGAACTATGTACATGTCGCTCAAACTTTTTCTGAGTAATAACTTTCGTCAGTGGATCTGCAATGTTGTCATCTGATGCGACCTTCTCAATCTTCACATCACCACGATGTATGATCTCACGAATCAGATGGAAACGTCGAAGAACATGCTTGGATCGTTGATGAGATCGTCGTTCCTTAGCCTGCGCTTTAGCCCCGTTATTGTCACAATACAATGGAACAGGCTCAGCTGCTAACGGAACTACTCCTAATCCAATTAGGAATTTACGGATCCAAACTGCCTCTTTTGCTGCTTTAGCTGCAGCAATATACTCTGCTTCTATTATTGAATCGACAACAGTCTCTTACTTGGAAGATTTCCAGCTTACTGCTCCATTGTTCAAACAAAATATTTCCCAGATTGCGACTTACAATCATCTTTATCGGTTTGGAAACTTGCATCGGTAAACCTAGTTACCTCAAGTTCTCCATCTCCATAGATTAAGAAAGCATCTTTAGTTCATCTAAGATACTTAAGGATAATCTTAACCGCCATCCAGTGACCTTCACCTGGATCGGCCTGATAGCGACTACACATGCTCAAAGCATATGAGACATCAGGTCGCGTACATATCATGGCATACATGATCGATCCGACTGCCGAGGCGAACGGGATCCGACTCATGTTGTCTCTCTCATCTTGATTTTTAGGACACATGTCCTTAGATAGAGTGACGTCATGTGACACTGGCAACAGTCCCCTCTTAGACTGTTCCATGTTGAATCTCTTCAACACTTTATCAATGTACATGCTCTGGGAGGTCCAAGCAGCATTCTAGATCTATCCCGGTAGATCTTTATTCCCAGAATAAAGGCTGCTTCTCCCAGATCCTCCATGGACAATTTTAATGAAAGTCAAGCTTTCACCAATTGTAGCATGGGAATGTCATTGCCAATGAGCAATACATCATCGACATAAAGGACAATGAATGTCAGTGCGCTCCCACTAACCTTCTTATATACACAAGGATCATCCTCGTTTTGAACGAAATCATATTCTTTTATGATCTCATCAAAACGTTGGTTCCAAGAACGTGATGCTTGCTTTAATCCATAAATGGATCGATTTAACTTGCAAACCTTGTCTGCATGTTTAGGTATGACAAAACTGTCAGGCTGTTGCATATAAACATCCTTCAAAAGTTTTCCGTTAAGGAAAATGGTTTTGACGTCCATCTGTCATATCTCGTAATCGAAATATGTAGCAATAGCAAGCATAATCCGAATGGATTTAATCATGGCAACGGGTGAAAAAGTTTCATCGTAATCGACACCATGTCGTTGACGATACCCTTTCGCTACAAGCCTAGCTTTGTATGTTTGTATGTTGCCATCCATGTCGGTCTTCTTCTTGAAGACCCATTTGCAACCAATAGGCTTTACGCCTTCAGGTGCATCAACCAGTGTCCAAACTTGGTTGGTGTACTTGGAATCCATTTCGGACTTCATGGCATCTTTCCATAAATCGGAGTCGATACCTTGTATCGCTTCCTCATACGTAGCCGGTTCGTCTTCCTCAATAAGATTAATATCTACATGAGGTGAGATCAGAAACCCATACCTCTCAGGTTGTTTTCTGACTCTCTCCGACCTACGCGGTTCTTGTGTATTCGAAGATTGTGGTACAGTCTCATCCCTGATGAATTGTTCATGTTCCGTTAAGGATTATGTGCCAGGAACAATATCACTCTGATTTTCATCGAGTTCTACTTTCCTCTCACTTACCACTGCATTTAGGAATTCCTTCTCAAGGAAAACCACATGTAGAGCAACATATACTTTGTTCTCCCTAGGATATCCTACAAATAGGAATTTATCCGATTTGGGCTCTAGTTTGGTACCTTCCAAATGTTTGACGTATGCCCAGCAACCCCAAATCTTCAGGAATGAGAAACTCGATTTCTTTCCTGTCCATATTTCATACGGAGTCTGTTGAACAGACTATGATGGAACCTTATTCAAAATAAGTATTGCACTGTTCAATTCATATCTTCAGAAGGAAATAGGTAGCTCTGTGCGACTCATCATCGACCTTACCATGTCCAACAAAGTTTGGTTTCTCCATTCGGACACACCGTTTAATTGCGGTGTTTCGGGAGGAGTCCACTGTGAAAGAATATCATACTCTTTCAAGTAATCAAGAAACTCATTGCTTAAGTATTCTCCACCACGGTCTGACCGTAATGTCTTAATACTTTTGCTGGTCTGTTTTTCTACTTCGTGTCGAAACTCTTTGAATTTCTCAAAGGTTTCCGACTTGTGTCTCATAAGATACACATAACCATAACGCGATGCATCATCCGTAAAGGTTACGAAGTATTCATATCCACCTCTAGCGTGGCTAGACATGGGCCCACATACGTCACTATGAACAAGGGCTAACAGTTCGGTGGCACGTGCATCTTTACCACTAATAGTTGTTTTAAGGATTTTTGCCTAATAAAAAGGATTCGCAGAAGTCATATGAATTTGGATCAAATCCGTCCAAGTACCCACTCTTCGAAAGTGTGTCTCAGACGACAATGCCACATATAAGTTTCATCTTTGTTACTTAGTTTAAGCCTTTTGTTTGAGACACATTTTCGAAACACCTAGTGTTTCTAAAAATAAAAGTATAGCCACATTGGGCCAATAAAGATACAGATAAAATATTTCTAGTCAAACTAGGTACATAATAACAGTCTGAAAGATTAAGTACATGCCCCGAGGGCAGTTCCAAAATATAAGTCTCAACGGCCAAAATGGCGACTCGAGTCTAATTTCCAACGCGGAGGTTAATCTCTCCTGAGGCCAGTCTTCTACTAATCCGCAGATCCTGCACATCAGTACATATATGAGTACCACAACCAGAATCAAAAATCCAATTTTTAAAACTAGAAGTATACTTATTTATTTCTATAACAAACATACCTGAAGCCGGTGCCTTGCCCGATTTGATTTCCTTCATGTGTGCTTGTACTCGCGGCAGTCACGCTTCCAGTGACCCCGCTTGCGGCACTGCAGACATACATCTTGGGATTTGTCCTTACCCTTCCCAGAAGGTTTTGACGATTTGGCATTGCCCTTCCTTTTCTTATTCTTCTTTACACCTCTAGTTTCCTTCGGCCAAGCCTTGGGAGACTGAGATGTTGAAGCGAAGTGTGCCTCACGCTTTTTGCCCTTCATCAGCTCTTTTTCTGCTTCACGCAGCATTGCCATCAGCTCTCCAAGAGTATGGTCTTGGTTCATCATATTGTAGTTCATGATGAACCCGCTCCAGCTATCACGAAGAGACTGCAAGATCAAATATATAGAAGTCTCAGCCTCAAAGGTTATGCCTAGCTGACCTAGCTGTTCAATGTCGGCAATCATCTGTAACACATGGTGCTCAACAGATGTACCCTCCGACATTCGAGAGCGAAAGAGTTTTTTCTGTAATTCATACATTTGCGATCTAAGGTTAGATCGGTGAAGGTCCTTCAATTTTACCATCATAGTATAGGGATCCAATCCCTTATTTTGGCGAAGTAATTTAGGGGTCATCGCAGCGAGCATGATGGACTGAGCAGTTGAGTTGTCATCGCTATGAGTCTTCCAAAGCTCATTTCCGGGCTTAGGCCCGATGGGTCTCTCTATCGTATAGAGCATCCTCTCAGCCCCCAGGACAATCCTGAGATTCATATCCCAATCAGGAAAGTTTGCGCCATTAAAGACATTTTCGCCCATGATAATGTCTCTAACTCCGATCTTTCCAGCCATCTTAATTGCAATAGTCAAACTATTCAATTAACTATATTTGGGTACAGTCCAACTGTTACAAGAAAAATAATAAAATATTAGTCCAACTAATAAATATATAATTGACGAAATAATTTGAAAGCGCGTAATGCCAAGTATTTGAACGAAATTGCAAATTCAATACTGGCCTCCCACTATTTTTCGGCGAGCCTCTAACCCTCTGTTGAGTACTCGGGAAACCTAGTTTCCTAGTGGGCTAGGATCCCATTAAATAACACACAACCTTGACTTTGGCCAACAAGCTGTATGATATTTAACTAGGTAGATCTCTAAGATCAATTGGATCTCATCCAATTCCTAGATCCGGTAGGTGGACCTCCAAGTCCGAAACATATATACAATATATATTCCAATATATTTTCCTAACATTTTTTCCTCTGAATCAACTAAGCCTTGGCTTTGGCTTAACAAGCTTAATGATTCCAGTTAAGCGGGACCTATTGACCTTGGAAAGCTTCGTAACCAATGTCGATGAACAATAAGTGATCTTGACTTTGGCCAACAAATCACAACTTGGGCAAGACATACGATATGGAGATATACGATATGGAATAAAGCCTTCATGATTCAAACACATCCGCGATGGACAAAGGTCTTTACTTTGGCCAACAAACCAGTGCCAATCTTGGATCTTGAGAATGAATCATTCAATGGAAGGAAAACGCTTAATATTTATTGAGGTTTTTTCGCGTAATTGGCAACCAATTAATTATCTTTGATTAGGTCTCATCATACACCCTTAAGCATGCATTCTAAAAGCATAATAAGGCGCGGTAAATAAATTAATAATGATATGTTGATGGATATCTCACAAATTGTTCCTAGAACAAATCACTCCATTTCCTCTCCCCGGCTAGCAATATTCTAACTTCTACCCAATTACATAATACAATAAAGAAACCTCATTACATTGAGGGGAATTGGTGAGAAGAGAATTACAAAGAATCGAGAGATAAAGGCTGGACACGCAGGTCCAATTTAATAAATTCAAAATTTATTACAACAATTTCCAAAATTGCCCTCACTCATCTAATATCCATCTGATATACATTATTCATACAACACATCCATGTATTCACACAAAGCATGTTATTCAATCAATCTAATCCAATTAATTAATCTTTGAATTAAGTGATCATCCAATGTTCAAACAACGATTTGATTTGCGCGAGTCCAACTCGTTTAAGAATAAGTACTCAAAGTACGAATTCTTGAATTATATCGAACTACAATTTTAAATCCAATTTATTTTGTATTCAATACTAATTCTTTATTTAATTCCAAATTAAATAATTACACTTTAATAATGTGCCTTTACGACTTAGATTCTAAATCTAATCTTAATGGGTCTCAAAGCCCAATTAACATCCAATGTCAATTTAATTAAAGTCCAATGGGCTTTCAAGTAATTTATTAAGGCATGGACTTTGGCAACCAAAGCCCAATAAGGAATCACCCTTTGCCACAAAATTAATTTTGGCCCATTAGGCCCAATTAAATTTTTTTAAAGGCCCATATATTATATTTGGACTTAATGGAATGGTTTAGGCCCAATTTGGATCCAATCCAATTGTCCTAAACCAACTTGGCCCAACCAAGCCCATTAGGCCCAAATATAACAATTTTAGCCCAATTCCAAATTAAACCTAACTAATTAAATTTTAATATTCCAAAAATCACAATTTAATTAATTAAAGTGTATTGCACTAATTAATTATTTAAATTAACATTTCCAAAACATCAATTTAATTAATTAATCATGCATTATTATATTCAACACATGTCCAACATTATTGAAACAAAATCAACTCATTTTCATGCTATATAGGTCACGACAATTAGGGATTTTTTTTCATTAATTTTGATTTCAATCCAATTAAATCACAAACTAATAAATCCATGTATTTTAAACACATCCAATGATTTAAAAAACAAAAATCACCATGACCTAGGATCTATATACATTCGGCCAAGCCTAAGCATTTGGGGAAAATTAATCCAATTAATTTTTCTTCAAATTGATCATGTATAACACTTAGTTATCATTATATAAGCATACTCAAACAAACAATTTAATCAAAACATGCTTAAATCAAAAATACCCAAATTCAAGTATATAAACCCTAAGTTCAATTTCATGCTCATTAAGGCTCATGATACCATTGTTGGTCTCTAAGATCATCCCAAGAACATTTAAAGCATGAAATAATGTGAATACAAAAGAAAAGTATAGCGGAAATATACTTACAATGATCAGAAGAGAGGATGTGTTGATAACAAATATTTTACTTCCTTGAAAGTCTTCAAGCTTTCTTTGATAATGTTGAGCTCCAAGCTTTGAGTGATTTGAGATTCCAAGCTCAATTGGAGAGTTTCCCTATCACATTTGTATGATCTCTTCAAGTGCTAGCTTTGGAAATTTTGCTACAAAATTTCCTTGTTCTTCCTTGTAACTCTCGGCAATGAGAGCTTTTTGGAGAGGGAGAGAATCGGTTTTGGGAGAGAGAGAGAGGAAGTGAAAAAATGTTGACTTGTATTTGATTTCCAAAATCAAATAATGATATACCAAATATTTGGTAATAAGTCCATCACCTTTCAACTTGTGTGTTTTACAAGTTAACAACCACCCACCAAATTCCATCAACTTAAAGTTGATTAAAGTGACTAGGTTATGTGACTTGTGGGCCCCACTTAATTCAAAATCCGAGTGGGCCCGCAAATACATTCCGGGCTCGGGTTCGTTAATTCTGAATTAACGAATTTTCCGTTGCGACGTAATTAAATCAAATTTAATTAAATAATTATGCCTAGTAAAATTACTATTCAAGTCGCTCGCGAATTAATTCTAAATTAACTCGTTCGCCCGAATTAAAATCTAATTTTAATTCTGTTATGAAATCTAATTTCATTTAATATATCGAATATATTATTTTATCGATTAATTCCAAATTAATCGTTCTCTCTCTTTTATTTGAATTTTATCCTAGATAAAATCTTGCCATAATTAATCCTAGATTAATTTTCTCTCTCTTTTAATTAATCCTAGATTAATTATGTTCGAGTCATACGTCATCGGTGAATCTTCGGGAAGCGACCCATGAGATCCCTGGATATGTTGGCAGTAAATCCGGTCGTCGGACTATCCGAACACGTGCGTACCTCGTACCATATTTTTACCGATTTACGAGACATGGTTGGCTTCTAGCAAAGCGTCATGCCTACCCAATTCTCTAGAAATATTATTAAAGGAATATATAATCTATAACAGGCGTAGTATACGTAGTATTGTGTATTTCGATCCAATATCTAATGTCACATGCAAGGCCTGGGGCTAGAATAGTGTATGCCCCGTACGAAGCATATATCAGATCATAAGCAACTAGTCTCTATAATCGGATAATCATGACCTTGTCATATTATCCCGATAGTTGCAACATAATAGAGAACCGGTTATGTATCCCTGCGTGATCATCATCTCCATATGACTGAAGTGATACTTTCGTCTTGACATCACACCAAATACACTATGATTCTCAATAAACTCAGAAGAGGCGTACACAGAACCTGTTAAAGTCCCGGACGACCAAAACCAAAGCGTATTGATTGTCGCAAGTACTAACGATGCAAGTCTCAAGTTAAGAGCAAATACACCTACCCTGAAGCGGATTCCCATAGACACATAGTCATACTACCAATGGGACTTCGCGAGGTATATCCAGAGCGAAGCTGTTTCCTTACCATCGGTAAACACAACCTCCTATCACACTTGCATAAGTATCCAATACTTAAATATATGAGAACTATGCTGTTACGCTTCCATAACACGCACAAGTGCAATACTAGTCTATTCTGCATTATCGATGTCCAGTCTCGATAATACTACGACTAGAGATATTTAATGATTAAACCTTTGTGGATTGATATTGTCTCATATCTTATAATCCGGAACTAATCCTAAAGACTTTTATCATTTATATACATAAGTAATCTAATTACAAAAAATGATAAAATGCAATTTCCATTGTCACATAGTTAATTTGTACAAAAACCACAATGTCTTTTACAAATAGTGACGCTATGGGTCATAATTGTCCAACATATGTAATATGATTTCTGATAGTGTTGATGAACATGTTTGTCTATAGGGAGTTTGCATCATGCTTTCCATGTCTATCAATGAGTGAGATTGGTTTATGATATGTGCTTTTAGATTTTCATTTTTTATTATTGATGAAGTTGATTGTACGAACATTGTATTGTGTTTTCCGTCTCTGATAATGTATGTGGTGTCTGTAAAGAATCTATATTGTGTTTCATTTCTAGTATTGAGTGCCATTTGATTGTGTAGAGATTGCTTGCGTGTGATCTGTTCTAGATTGTATGGATAAGTCTTACTTTGTGATATTTGTGTGGACATCTGAGTGTGATCCGTTTGCATGAAGATATAGTGTTTGATAGAAAGAAAATCTGAAAGTACATGTAAGATATGCTTACAAATGTGTATGTGTGTATGTAACTAGGACTTTAAGTGTTTCAAAGAAGTTCGAGTATAAGGACAATGATTTATATCAGGTATGTTTTTGAATATGTACCTATCATTTGGATGTCAAACATTCGAAAGAGATTGCATATAAAGGGTTTAATGTTTGATTTGTTTTTAAAGAAAATCTCAAAATATTTTGATTTGATGATATTTCAAAGGATGTGAGAAATTATAGTTTTATTTAAGTCTTGGTTTGGTATAAAAAAGATTTATGAACCCAATTTCGGGAATATGACTAAACATAAATTTTGAAAGACATTATGTTTAAGGTGGGTAAAGAATAGTTTGAAATTTAAAGATTTTCTAACAAAACAACTGTACATGTGTGTGTGTGTGTGTGTGTGTGTGTCTGTGTATGAGTTTATCCACACTAATCTTGAAATAATTTATGTTTTCATGATGTATGTGGTTACTTACTGAGTTTTATAACTCACACCACATTAGTTAGCTAGTTTTGTAGGTTGGCAACCAGATCGGTTAGCCATCAAATACCAACCAAAACATATCAAATACCAACCTAATAATCTCTAGTATGAATTGTGATTTGGATTTGATGTGTGTAGGAATCATTTGATATGTATGATCTGGCGATGTGGACGTATGGATTGCATGTGATTTGATATGATATAAATGGATTTCATATAAATTGAATGATTTCAGGTGACTCGATGTGATTTGAACTGGCATGATCTGATTTGATATGTTCCTAGCCGATTATGATAAAATATGTTTGAAACCTTCATGATGTATGAGTTTTGATTTGATTTTGATGATGTGATAACTTGATTTGATGAGAATTGTTTGATTTGATCTGATGTGTTTTGGCTTGAATTTAATATCATGTAATGTGGTCTGTCCAGCATGGAATGCGTGATTTTGACGATGTATAATAAGATGTCTTTGGTATGTGAATTTGGCTCTGATTGATCATATATAAGGATAGGGAAATTTCAAGGATGGAATTTTATAAGGATGAGAGAATGTAACACCTCAGGTGTTTCGCATGTTCAACATGTTCTATAAGTTTACCATGGTCATGTAAGTTATGTATGCGATGTATATTGCTCGCGTAGTATGTATACATGTTGACCGATACTATGGTCTGAGTTCATGAGTAATTAGACCTAATTTCACCTTAGATTTCCAGTTTCAACGTGTTTGCATTGTGTTGTATTCGTGTGGGCGTTTGCACGTAAACCAGCATTTGCATTTGTGGCAAGTTCTTCTGTCGTTCGAAGGAAGCTTTCCACAGAGCCTTAGTTCGAGTCGTGTTCGATAGGTCGTTCGGATGTAAGTCTTCAGACTTATCGCATTCGTGTTGCGTACGACGGGTGTTCAAACATGACATCTATTTTTAAACAGAAAGTTATAGATTTCGGCCCACTATAAATAGACCCTTTAGATTTTTCTTTATATTTCCTTCTCCTCTCTCACTCACGCCTATTTCCCCTTAAAAAGTGCTTGCGAAATCTTCAAATCAAGCTTGGATCTTGAAGATTCTCATGCATTTATAGGCTCTATGAAGCTCAGGTAAGTCTTCTAAGCTATTTTTAGCTTTTCTTTTGCATTTAGGTGAAGCCCTTTACTTGACCTATGTTTCTTAGTATGATTTGAGTGATTAGTAAGTTAAATAGGCTTGGTTAAACAAGTATTACCATGAAATATGCATGAAGTGTGTATGGAGTGATAAAACCCTAGGTTTTGGGGATTTTGATAATGATAAGATCTATGACTAGAGAAGTAATAATAAAGTTTAAAATAATGTTTCTTAGTAGGAGAAAAACTCAAAATAGGTTAGATCCAAACCACTACGGGTTTGGGACAGTTATAGCCACGTGTTTGGGTGGTTTGGTAAATGTATATACAAAACATCTTATGTCATGAGTGTGTAGGCATATATAATAAGCTACAGTTATGTTATCGATGTGTAAAATGATAATAGTGTATTTCGATGTATGAGTCATCGGTTAAAATATGATGTAACTAAAATGTGTTATGTAATGTGTCTGAGCTGTAGGTTTTTAATCTATGAAACCTGTTTACGAGTTCCATCTAGAAGTATTGTTAGGATTTTGTTCGAACGGTGTTCATCTTATACCTATTCTAAAATAGATAATGGATCATGTAAAGCTTGTGTGTATATTACAGTACACGTGTCAACCTGAGTGTGTTGCCTCATATGATGTTTTGGTTTATGCATATAAGTTTACTATTTCAGTTTATAATTGATATTTATATTTTCAGTTTGTGAGCTCTTGTTATTGGATAATGAATGTGTGATATGTGTTATATAATGAGTCTGATCTATGTGTGGACGCTTTTGATTTGTCTGTCTTTTGAATAAGTGATTCGAATGTTCGTTTTAATGAGTCTAGAATATATATGTGTGTGTGTGTGTGTGTGTGTGTGTGTGTGTGTCTATGTATGTGTGTGTGTGTGTGTATGTGTGTGTGTACATATATATATATATATATATATATATATATATATATATATATATATGAGTTTATTCATACTAAATCTGAAATTATTTATGTTTTCCTGATGTGTGTGGTTACTTACTGAGTTTTATAACTCATACCACATCAGTTGGCTAATTTTACAGGTTGGCAACTAGATCGGACAACCATCAAGTTTTGGATGCTTAAGCTTGTGACAGGAGATCCCCAAGTTACAGTCACCCCAATCTCTAGTGTCTTGAAAAATGCATTTGTGTATAGAATTTCGTATTTCGTATTTATGTATTGTACCATATAAAGCAAGTGGTATGTATGTATAAATGAAAATTTTAACTATATGTGTTATGTAGGCATAGAGCCATTATGTAATAAGGTTGGTATTTGATATGTTTTGGTTAAGTCGGAGGCCCTTTTGTGTAAAGTTTATTCTAGGTTATTAGAATTTCAGTGCATCATGCCTGATTACCATTAGGATTGAGGCTCAGAGAGATGAATTAGCCCTATCTTCTGTCGGTAACGTTTTGCCTCTGACGGGGCGTTACAGTCTAGATTTACCATTATATACCTTGTTAAATGCCTTAGATATTATAACTTGACTATCACAGTATAAAGAGATCACTAGCATTGGTTTTGGCCACAACTTAATATCTAATAACATATTTGTCAGCTATTATGCCTTTTATTGGACAATTATGACCCATAGCATCACTATTTGTACAGAACATGGTGTTGTTGTACAAATTAACTATGTGACAAAAGAAATTGTCCTTTTATCATTTGTAATTGGATTACCGGGATAAATAAATGATAAAAGTCCTTATGATTAGTACCAGATTAATAAGATATGGGACAATATTAATCCACTAAGGTTTAATCATTAAATATCCCTAGTCGTAGTATTATCGAGACTGGACATCGATAATGCTGAATAGACTAGTATTGCACTTGTGCGCATTATGGAGGCATAATGGCATAGTTCTCATATATTTGGGTATTGGATATTCATGCAAGTGTAATAGGAGGTTCTGTTTACCGATGGTATGGAAACAGCTTCGCTCTGGATAGACCCCTCGGAATCCCATTGGTAGTATGACTATGTGTCTATGGGAATCTGAACCAGGGTAGGTGTATTTGGTCCTAACCTGAGACTTGCATCGCTGATACTTGCGACAATCAGTATACTTTGGTTTTGGTCGTCCGGGGCTTTAACAGGTTCTGTGTACGCCTCTTCTGGGTATACTGAGAATCGTAGTGTATTGGGTGTGATGTCAAGATGGAAGTATCACTTCAGTCATATGGAGATGATGATCACGCAGGATACGGAACTGGTACTCTTGTATGCTGCAGCTATCGGGATAATATGACAAGCTCATGATTATCCGATTATAGAGACTAGTTACCAGAGATCCGATATATGCTTCGTACGGGGCAGACACAATTCCAGCCCCATGCCTAGCATGTGACAATCCGATACTGGATCGTAATATGCAATACTACGTATACTACGCCTGACAAAGATTACATATTCCTTTAAAGAATATTTCTGGAGAATTGGGTAGGCACGGTGCTTTGCTAGAAGCCAACCATGTCTTGTAAATTGGTAAGAACGTGGTACTGGGTACGCACGTATTCGGATAGTCCGATGACTGTATTTACTGCCAACATATCCAGGGATCTCTTGGGTCGCTTCTCGAAGATTCACCGTTGAGATTTGACTCGAACAGAAAATTAATCTAGGATTAATTATGAAAGAGAAAATTAATCTAGGATTAATTACGGCAATGAATTAATCTGGGATTAATTAAAGAGAAAGAATTAATTTGTGATTAATTGCGACGAGAATTTATCTGGGATTAAATTCGTCGAGAAGAGAGAACGCGATTAACTTGGAATTAATCGGCAAAATAAATTTAATAGTTAAATTGGATTTTTCTATTTAATTTATTTATTTATGCTACAATAATATATTAGATATATTAAATGAAATCGGATTTCAAAGCGGAATTTAAATTAGATTTTAATTCAAGCGAACAAATTAATTTAGAATTAATTCGTAAGCGACTTACGTAATAATTTTGTGAGGCACTATTATTTAATTAAATTGGATTTAATTATATCGCGATGGAAAATTCATTTAATCGGATTAAGCGAACCCGAGCCCGAAGTGTGTGGAGCAAGCCACTTGAATTTTGAATTAAAGTGGGTCCCACCAACTTACATCACATGTCTATCAAGTGTCAACTTGAGTGATGGAAGTGGTTGGAGGCATTAATTGCCATTTTCCCTCCAACACACTTTGACTTTATTTTTTCCTTTTGGAAATGATATACCAACTTTTTGCCAGGCATAATTGGTAATTGTTTTTAGAAAACAAAAACACAAAAAAAAAAACTCTTCTCTCTCTTTTCTCTACCATGGCCGAAACTTTGAACCTTGGAGGGGAAAATTATCTTTCAAAATTTGTTCTTGCTAGCAGAGCAATGAGTGAATCAAGATGATAGGGAAACTCACCCAAGTGTTGGAAACATTCAAGAAAGCTTGGAGCTTCCACGGAAATGCATAAAAAGTTTTGAACTCATCCGATCAATGTGAGTATTTTCCGCAACTCTTTTGATTTTATTCACACACAAATCACTCTTAGATGATCTTGGCATGTTCTAGGAACACTAACACCTCTTACCTGAGAATGCCAGAGCGATAAACTCTGATTCCATAGTGGAATGAGTGATACATGTTTATTTGTTAGAAGCCCCTGAGATTGTTCATCTACCCAAAGTAAACATTCATCCAAACGTTGATTTATTATCATCACCACTACTAGTTATCTAACTAGCATATGAATATCCTTCTAAAACTACTAGAAAATTGTTGTAAAATAATCCAAGCCATTAATTCTTTTTAAGTATCCAATAATTATTCTTATTGTTTTCCAGTGGTTAACACTAGGTTATTGGGTATACCTAGAAAATTTACATACTGAAAATGCAATATCAGACATAGTGCAATGCATGACATACATCAAACTTCCAATTGCACTAGCATATTCTAACTGAGCCTCTACTCTTCCTTCATTTTCAGTCAATTTTACTAAGACATCAAATGGGGTATTAACTTCCTTTACAATTAAGTGGTTAAATTTATTAATCATATTTTCAATGTAATGTGATTATCTCAATGCAAAACCCCTCACTATGTCTTTTAACTTTAATACCGAAAATTGTTGGGGTTGGTGCTCAGAGCGCCAATTCCCGGTTGTATTTCTTTGAAAATACTACTGTAAAACGTTATTATTATGAATAATATATGCAGTTTCTATAATATAATGTATCTTTTAATATGGTAAAGACGTAATGATCTTAGAATGACTAGTCATGATGCTGTTGCAAAAGCGTCGCAACTGTCATTGAGTAGCATCATTGTGGGACACAGAAACTGGGCGACACATGCTGTTCTAGGCTCGCGGCCTAGTTGGGAGTACGGAGTAGCCCGCGGGGGACTAAACCGGAGAATAATGGAGTCGCCACCTGGTGTGAACCGGGACAAAGATTTAAGGCCGCACTCACCCCTCGCAAGGGAATACCTCAAACCGTTGGGTTCGGAATGGTCCCTTACTTATGTCACTTGTAATAAAATGATTTGTGTAATAATTCAACTAAGCCTAAGCAACATATTTCCAAGGATAATTTTACTCCTAAGTTCGCATGCATACATCAAAAGTTCATCTAAGTTCACATGTAACACATTTTCATATTTGCATACAACCTATTGGCATATAATCTATGTCCGAATTTGCATGCATAAAAGTAAATTGAAATATGGCAAGCATGCAAATTCATAAGCACATTATATTCATGGATACAGAAACGCAAGCAAACAATGATCATACAAGCATGCATAAAATTGAATCAGAATAATGGCAAACGCATAATTTCACAAACACATTGCATTGATTACCATGGAAGCGCAAACATGCAATAATTATACAAGCATGCATATTAAAGAGAAGCAATCAGGTCCGTAATACAAAGGGATAACCAATAGGGGGAATTATGCATAAAATATGATGAAGAGGACTCAGTTCATTGTATGCGCGTTTGTGTAGCGTTCAAAAACACGTTCGAACGGTAAACAGAAGGTTCTCGTTCGTGTGACGTTTGATAACGTGTTCGAACGGGACTAGACCTGATGAAACAAATGCATGCGCGTTCGAGTAGCGTTCGTAAACGCGTTCAAATGGTAAACAAAAGGTTCGCATTCAAGTAGCGTTCGTAAACGCATTCGAACGGAAATGAAACAGAATGCTCACGTTCGTATGGTGCTCGGAAATGCGTTGGGACGGAAATGAGACCTGATGCATGATAAGACAAAATGCATGCGTGTTCGAGTTACGTTTGTGAACGCGTTCGAACGAACTGAGACAGAAAACATGCGTTCATGCGGTGTTCTGAAACACGTTCGAACGGGATTACAGCAGTGACCCCCAAAATGTAGTAAACAACATGACACATGCGTGAACGGATGAATAGATGACACCTAATCAATAATAACGGGCTAAAAGGCGCGACAAATCGTTGTGGAAAAGGTAGCCCTTAGGCTTTTTATCCCTCAAGATGGAGGACCTTTAATCCAACTCGATGAACCCATGCGCATTGCAACATGATGCATGATTATGTAAGAAGATGACATACAGAGAAAAGCGAATAACGAATTAAAAGGCACGGCGAAGTATCTTGGTAAAGGTTCTTTAACCTCTCAAAATAGAGGACCTTTAATCCGACTTACTAAGCCCATGCGCATCACATCATAATGCATATAAAAATAAAGACAACAATATCGGACTTCATATACCCGATTGAACATATCTCACATTCAACCGACTATACATCATCCGGCGCGGCAAAGCATCGTGGTAAAGGATTTTAATCTCTCAAAATAGAGGACCTTTAATCGCACTTACTAAGCCAATGGGCAAACAACACAAGACATATATAAAAAGTAACGACAACGATATCGGACTTCGTGTATCCGATTGAACATATCTCGCATCCAATCGAATATACATTATCCGGCGCGGCAAAGCATCGTGGTAAAGGATTTTAACCTCTCAAAATAGAGGACCTTTAATCGCACTTACTAAGCCCATGCGCTTTATCTCATCATTACATAAATAAATAACATTGGGAAATCAAGTAGCGAATAAAAAATCACAACAACATAAAACGAAACATGCGCCGTTTATTCAAGTGGTACGTGGAGTTGTATCCCGAGTACAGATCATACTACCATCCATTCGGAATCGGCTATGAAATTTATGTCCGGGTTTCCATCCTATATACCACAATAGGCGACACATTTTCCATTTTATTCAAAGCCACAACATGCATCCACAAACGACTCTCATGCGAATAAAACAATAAAAAAACGAATGACAATAAATAGAAAAAGTGCCATCAGGTCTAACCTTTTAAATCACCTCTCGGATGTACGGTACACGATCGTCGGAAGGGCTAACACTCCGCAACTCCTCCGGTTCACTGGTTCACATTTTTCCTCGCTGTTTCACTGCTCAAGCTACTATTTTTGCTCCGTTTCGCTGCTGTTTTACTGCTGTATTGGTCACTGTTTGTCACGTTTTAACTGCTGTATTTTAGTTACTGTTTTTGGGTGTTCTGGCTGCTGTTTTGGGTGTTTTTGAAAGCTTAAAATGCAGATTTTTGGTTACTGTTTTGGGGATTAAAAGTGTGGATTTTTAGTTACTGTTTTAGATGATTTGTTGGCGTGGGTGGATGGTGTTTAGGGCTGTGATTTTTGGTAAAGCAAGGGTGGAGGAGGAGAGAAAATTCTTTTCTTTTTTGTTTGGTATGCGTGAATGTGAGAGTTAGAGAGAGGTTTTTTTCTTCTATCAATCTGCTAGGGGCCCTCAAGGGTTGGAATTGGGTTCCTTTTATAGGCAAAGGACTAGGGTTAAATCTTGCTTGACAAGGAAGGGATTTGTGTATTTAATGGAGGATATGATTTAGTGTCATGCAAGGAAACACTAAGATTGATAGGGGGACAAAATTTTGGTTAATTAGGAAGTTAATATATTTAATTTGTTTTGATTAGGCATACAATTTGTTTAGTTTGGTATATAATATCTTGATTGATTTTAATTAGGCATGATTTATTGATATTTATTTTAATTTGGTATGTGATTTTTAGATTTTATTTAATTCCACATGTGTTAAATATGTGTTTTATAATTGGGATGTGTTTTATGGGCTTTGGTGGGCTAATTGGGCTTGGGCGTGAGGCTAGCAGCAAAACCAGAAATATCGATGCCGTTCGAACGCCGATTCAAACGCTACATGAACGCCCGCAATCTGCTTGGCGTTCGAACGTGGCCACGAACGCAGCACGGATGAAAACAGTGAACTTGTGAAATGAATCTGATGACGTACTTATTCAGAATTTCCCCTTCCGATGTCCGTTTCCCGCGACTTCTGTGACGTAAAAGGTAGTGTCTCCAAATGAGACTCATCATAGGGACTCATATGCAAAAATGCAGTGCCTACGTCTCCCCCACTTTGATGGGACTTGTGTAATGTGTAACAGTGACAATCCTATCAAAGTTATGCAATGCATTTTCACTTACCTGGCTCACCAGCTGTTGCTTAACTTACTTGTTATCCTGAGATGCTTTGACCTTTGGGCTTTATTCCCGAACTGCGTTAGAGAGAGCTTTATTCCCATGGGCTTTATTCCCGAGCTGTTTTGAAAGTGTGCTTTATTCCTCTAGGCTTTGTTCCCGAACTGTGTAGAGATATGGCTTTATTCCTCTGGGCCTTGTTCCCGAACTGTGTTAAGATAGAGCTTTATTCCATTGGGCCTTGTTCCCGAACTGTGTTAAGATAGAGCTTTATTCCCCTGGGCCTTGTTCCCGAACTGCTTTGAAAGTGGGCTTTATTCCCCTAGGCTTTGTTCCCGAGCTATGTTAAGATATAGCTTTATTCCCTTGGGCTGTATTCCCGAACTGTGTCAAGATAGAGCTTTATTCCCCTGGGCTGTATTCCCGAACTACGTCAAGATAGAGCTTTATTCCCTTAGGCTGTATTCCCGAACTGTGTCAAGATAGAGCTTTAATCTTCTAGGCTTTATTCCTGAGTTGTGTTAAGGTAGAGCTTTATTCCTTGGGACTTGTTCCCGAACTGTGTTAAGATAGAGCTTTATTCCCCTGGGCCTTGTTCCCGAACTAGTTTGAAAGTGGGCTTTATTCATTTGGGCTGTATTCCCGAACTATGTTGAGAGCTGGCTTTATTCCTCTAGGCTGTATTCCCAAAGTACTGAGAGAGAGCTTTATTCTCCTGGGATGTATTCCCGAACCGTGTTTAGAGAGAGCTTTATTCTCCTGGGCTGTATTCCCGAACTGTGCTGAGAGAGAGCTTTATTCATCTAGGCTGTATTCCGAACTGTACTGAGAGAGAGCTTTATTCTGATGGGCTGTATTTCCGATCTGAGCTGACTGTGGGCTTTATTCCTGAATTGTACTGAATGTGGGCTTTGTTCCCTGATCTGAGCAGACTGTGGCCTTGTTCCCGAACTGTACTGAATGTGGGCTTTATTCCCTGGGCCTTGTTCCCGAACTGTTTCAAGATAGGGCGTTATTCCCCTGGGCCTTGTTCCCGAATTATGTTGACTGTGGGCTTTGTTCCTGAATTGTACTGAATGTGGGCTTTGTTCCTGAATTATATTGAATGTGGGCTTTATCCCCGATCTGAGCTAACTGTGGGCTTTGTTCCCGAATTGCACTGAATGTAGGCCTCGCCCCAAAACTGATACTGATGTGGGGCATCGCCCCCCAAACTGGTACTGAGGTGGGCCTCGCCACCAGACTGATACTGAAACTTATGTGAGCCTCGCCCCCAGAGTGCCATACCCGGCAAGACTGATGTTGATTCTAATGTGGGCCTCACCCCCAGAGTGCCATACCCAAAACTCAAACTCAAATGGGCCTCAACCCTGGGATTATTACCCAAATCTGATACTGTGCTTTTTACCGTTTCTGTTTAGCTGGTCTTTGCCGCTTTCTTTTTTCTTCTTCAAAACCCGTGAACACAAAACAAAACAAACACAAAAAGATGCAAAATGTGTTACGTGTATGCATGCATGAATGTTCCTATCCCGTCGGGTTAGGTCTTCTGCCAATTCTCTTGGTGACTGCTCAGTCTTCTTTTCCTCAGGCAAGCCACTGCTTCAATCTGTCTACGTTGATCGGCTCGGTGAACTAATTCTCTTCCAAGTCTGATATTTTCACTACCCCAATTTCCCAATTTCTGAATGGCTATCTTATCTTTTCTGCTTGCTTATTCTGAGGAATCTCCGTGTTCTAAACATCCCTAAATTTCATAGTACCCAGGTTGAATGCTTTTCTCAAATATACTCATATTGCAGAAGAGATTCAGCGAAATGAACGTCTTTATTATCATGAAAAAAAGGTTCGAACAAGTAGACAAACCAATGTCTTTATTAAAAATGTAGGATCAAATAAACTAGGAGAAAAGCTTCATCATTCGCATCATTGCCTTCTCCCTTGACCTATGGTTCTTTACTACTGTTATCATTTATCTCAATGCAAGAAGCCTGGTGGTTGAGAGTTGGAGGACAAAGGTTTCGGGTAGGTAGGCGGAGTTGATCATGTATGTGGGTGGTGGATGGAGTGGTAATTAGGCAAGAGATTTTTGTATGTGTTAGGTTGTTCTTTTTCTGGATTGGGTATTTTATGGGAGTCAATGAGGTTTTGGACCTCATGCCTAAGGCGGGTACAGTTGTTGGTGTCATGGCATTTTTCTTGATGGAAGTAACAATACTGGTTTAGGTTGAGGTACGGTGGTACATGGTTCGGAAATGGCCTAGGTTCCAAAGGTTTTAGAAGTCCTTGCATTTTCATCTTTTCAAATACATTTGACAAAGGTCTACCAAGATTGGAGAATCGTCTGTTCTTGACGGTAGCGACCTCGGCAATAGCGGGTTTGGTCTCAGAAGGCCCCCCAAAATTCCTCCTATTCTTGCCATAAAACTTCTGGTTCTCGGCTTTCTCTTCTTCAATGTATGTGACAGTCTCCCTCAACAGTCGAAAATCCGCAATCATGGAGGTCATCCTCCTAAGCTTACCATAGATGGAGGGGGCTTAGTACCCTTTATGATCATTTTAATCTGGTCCTTCTCAGAGGGCCGAGTCTGCATTTTCAGAAGCTGGCTTCTCTAACGGTCTACGTACTCCTTGAAGCTTTCTTCCGGCTTCTACTTAATGTTCTCCAAATCACGGAGTGACAAATCAATTTCCAAATCTATAACATACTATTTCAGGAAGGCGTCTGCTAGTTCCCTCCAATCTTCCTTAACCTTTTTCTCAAGGCTGTGATACCATACTACAGGTGCCCCCTCAAGTGACATCCCAAACATTTTCTGTACTTGGCGCTTGGACAAACCCACTGAACTCATAACTGAAACATACTGACGGAGATGGACCCTCGGATCCCCATTTCCGTTGAACTTAGCCATATCTGGCATTTTGAACTGAGCTGGCAACTGTTCTTCGAAGGTCATTGCCTCATAATCTAACAACTCTTCATCCTTACCCTTCATCTTATGGGTAACTATTTCAACTGATCCCGAAGCTTTTGAAATTCTGCCTGAGACCCAATCACTCTTCCTGTTGCATACTCTGCTATGTCGTCATCAAAAGCGGGGATATCATCCCCCAACCCATTCGGAGGCTCCTCACGGCTACATTCTCAGAACTTCCCCCAGCACGGGGTACAGCCATACCAGCCATGGCAGTAGTTAAGGCTTGCAATGTTCGATAATCTTGGCGAAACCATTCTCCAACTGATCTATCCGGGATACCTCGTTATCAGATGTACTCATATCTGTTACCGGTCTTTTAGTGAGTCTTCCCTCTTCCCTAACCCAACGGGAATCTATGATGGCTTTTAGAACACAAGGGTTAGCATGATGCATGTATGCATGAGGGCATGAGATGCGTGCGATATAAGGAATATCAACTCATTAAAATTTTCACACAAATCGGCCCATCATCATTTTAGAAGCTTTTGGGCTAACTGTCATAGGAGTGAACTCGTCCCATTTTAAATGGCCCAACAAGTTCACATCTCATGGCGAGAAGTCCAACTGTATCCAAATGATAATGTTCCTAAACAAAACATAATGGCCCATTGGCGTTTTAGAAGCTTTTGGCCCAATCATCATAAGATACGTTATTGTTCCAGTTTAAATGGCCCAACAAGCTCATACCTCATGACAAAGGTCCGAATGGATCCAAACGACAATGTTCCCAAACACAAGCATACAGAAATAATTTCTATAGAGTGGCCCATCAACATTTCATAAGCTTTTGGCCCAATTGTCATAAGATTCGAACTCGTCCCAGTTTAAATGGCCCAACAAGTTCGCATTTCTGGCAAGAAGTCCAACTGCACCCAAATGAGGATGGTCCACAAGCACAATGAAATAGTTGTTATAGGCCATACAACCCCGGTCTACGTGTGGGTTTGCGGGAGTGTAGAAAAAGACTCTCGCTGGCGAAGGATTGCCCACAACTAGGTCTCCCCACTCAAGGGCTCGAGCGACCAAGTGAGCGCACCTTTTTTATACCTTACAGTACGTGCCAACGAGTTATGGTGTGTGACTGACTGCTAGATGGATTTCCCGTTGTAGATTCCCCAGAGGGAGGGTGGAGCGAGGCTCTCTTAAGTACCCTAGCCTCTTATGCTCTTATCGCTTGGTGACAGGAATAAACAACGAGTCCTCCAAATTAGTCCATCACAATAGGCTACAAGTAAATGATTATCTAGGTGCCTTCACAGCTTTTCCTTATAGAAAAGGTAGTGAATGAAGGAAGACACCAACCCATTACCCAGCCTTAAAAATGCCTTGATTAAACCCCTTTTAACCCACAGTAGACACGGTTAATTAAAGCACAAATCATAATATTACAAGACATTATTTCGGGGCCGATTCTCTATCCCCAGTGGAGTCGCCAGACTATGGGACACAGAAACTGGGCGACACATGCTGTTCTAGGCTCGCGGCCTAGTTGGGAGTACGGAGTAGCCCGCTGGGGACTAAATCGGAGAATAATGGAGTCGCCACCCGGTGTGAACCGGGACAAAGATTTAAGGCCGCACTCACCCCTCACAAGGGAAGACCTCAAACCGTTGGGTTCGGAATGGTCCCTTACTTATGTCACTTGTAATAAAATGATTTATGCAATAATTCAACTAAGCCTAAGCAACATATTTCCAAGGATAATTTTACTCCTAAGTTCGCATGCATACACCAAAAGTTCATCTAAGTTCACATGTAACACATTTTCATATTTGCATACAACCTATTGGCATATAATCTATGTCCGAATTTGCATGCATAAAAGTAAATTGAAATACGGCAAGCATGCAAATAAATAAGCACATTATATTCATGGATACGGAAACGCAAGCAAACAATGATCATACAAGCATGCATAAAATTGAATCAGAATAATGGCAAACGCATAATTTCACAAACATATTGCATTGATAACCATGGAAGCGCAAACATGCAATAATTATACAAGCATGCATATTAAAGAGAAGCAATCAGGTTCGTAATACAAAGGATAACCAATAGGGGGAATTATTCATAAAATATGATGAAGATGACTCAGTTCAGTGTATGCGCGTTCGTGTAGCGTTCGAAAACGTGTTTGAACGGTAAACATAATGTTCTCATTCGTGTGACGTTTGATAACGCGTTCGAACGGGACCAGACCTGATGAAACAAATGTATGCACGTTCGAGTAGCTTTCGTAAACGCGTTCGAATGGTAAATAGAAGGTTCGCGTTCGAGTAGCGTTCGTAAACATGTTCGAACGGAAATGAAACAGAATGCTCACGTTCGTATGGCGTTCGGAAATGATTTCGAACGGAAATGAGACCTGATGCATGATAAGACAAAATGCATGCACGTTCGAGTTGCGTTTGTGAACGCGTTCGAATGAACTAAGACAGAAAACATGCGTTCGTGCGGCGTTCCGAAACACGTTCGAATGGGGTTACAACAGTGACCCCTAAAATGTAGTAAACAACATGACACATACGTGAACGGATGAATATATGACACCTAATCAATAATAACAGACTAAAAGGCGCGGCAAATCGTTGTGGCAAAGGTAGCCTTTAGGATTTTTATCCCTCAAGATGGAGGACCTTTAATCCAACTCGATGAACCCATGCGCATTGCAACATGATGCATGATTATGCAAGAAGATGACATACAGAGAAAAGCGAATAACGAAATAAAAGGCGGCGAAGTATCGTGGTAAAGGTTCTTTAACCTCTCAAAATAGAGGACCTTTAATCCTACTTACTAAGCCCATGCACATCACATCATAATGCATATAAAAATAAAGACAACAATATCGGACTTCGTATACCCGATTGAACATATCTCACATTCAACCGACTATACATCATCCGGTGCGGCAAAGTATCGTGGTAAAGGATTTTAACCTCTCAAAATAGAGGACCTTTAATCGCACTTACAAAGCCCATGGGCAAACAACACAAGACATATATAAAAAGTAAAGACAACGATATCGGACTTCGTGTATCCGATTGAACATATCTCGCACCAATCGAATATACATTATCCGGCGCGGCAAAACATCGTGGTAAAGGATTTTAACCTCTCAAAATAGAGGACCTTTAATCGCACTTACTAAGCCCATGCGCTTTATCTCATCATTACATAAACAAATAACATGCGGAAATCAAGTAGCGAATAACAAATCACAACAACATAAAACGAAACATGCGCCGTTTATTCAAGTGGTACGTGGAGTTGTATCCCGGGTACAGATCATACTACCGTCCATTCGGAATCGGCTATGAAATTTATGTCTGGGTTTCCATCCTATATACCACAAGAGGCGAAACATTTTCCATTTTATTCAAAGCCACAACATGCATCCACAAACGGCTCTCATGCGAATAAAACAATAAAAAAAACGAATGATAATAAATAGAAAAAGTGCCCTCAGGTCTAACCTTTTAAATCACCTCTCGGATGTACGGTACACGATCGTCGGAAGGGCTAACACTCCGCAACTCCTCCGGTTCACTGGTTCGCATTTTTCCTCGCTGTTTTGCTGCTCAAGCTACTGTTTTTGCTCCGTTTCGCTGCCGTTTTACTGCTGTTTTGGTCACTGTTTGTCATGTTTTAACTGCTGTATTTTAGTTACTGTTTTTGGGTGTTCTGACAACTGTTTTGGGTTGTTTTTGAAGGCTTAAAATGCAGATTTTTGGTTACTGTTTTGGGGATTAAAAGTGTGGCTTTTTAGTTACTGTTTTAGATGATTTGTTGGCGTAGGTGGATGGTGTTTAGGGCTGTGATTTTCGGTAAAGCAAGGGTGGAGGAGGAGAGAAAATTCTTTTCTTTTTTGTTTAGTATGCGTGAATGTAAGAGTTGGAGAGAGGTTTTTCTTCTATGAATCCGCTAGGGGCCCTCAAGGGTTGGAATTGGGTTTCTTTTATAGGCAAAGGGCTAGGGTTAAATCTTGTCAGAAGGTGGTAATCATATACAGGTTGAACTTGATGAAGTTCAACCTGAAAACAACGAACCAACAGACGAACCTAAAGTTCAAGTAGATGAAGGACCTTCAACACACACACTCTTTAGGTCAGAAAGGGTATCTAGACCTCCCGAACGCTTGTATTTGATACAAGAAAAAAGTCTAGATGTTCTCTTAGTTGAAGAGACATATCCTTTTACCTATAGAGAATCGATGTTGGACATCGACTCCGTTAAATGGCAAAGTGCCATGAAATCCGAGATAGACTCAATGCATGAGAATCAAGTTTGGGACTTGGTTCCGCTTCCTGAAGGAATTGTTCCTATCGGTTGTAAATGGGTTTACAAAAGGAAGCGAGGGCCTGACGGTAAGGTTGAAACTTACAAGGCCCGACTGGTAGCAAAAGGTTACACGTAGCGACCTAGCGTCGACTACGATAAAACCTTTTCACCAGTAGCAATGCTTAAGTCTATTCGGATTTTGCTTTATATACATGCGTATCATGACTACGAGATTTGGCAAATGGATGTCAAAACGGATTTTCTAAATGGATTTCTTGATGAAGAAATCTATATGGAACAACCGGAAGGTTTTGCGTCCAGCGAAAACTCGGGTATGGTATGTAAGCTTAAGAAGTCCATTTATGGACTTAAACAAGCTTCACGAAGTTGGAATCCTCGATTCGACGAGATTATTAGATCGTCTGGTTTTCTCAAGAATTTGGAAGAATCCTGTGTGTATCAGAAGGCCAGTGGGAGCATGGTCGTATTTTTAATCCTATATGTTGATGACATCCTAATCATTGGGAATGATTTAGGTATGTTACAAAGCATCAAAGCGTACCTCTGTAAGAATTTCTCCATGAAGGACCTGGGAGAAGCTTCCTATGTTTTAGGGAAAAAACTCTATAGAGATAGACAAAAGAGGCTGATTGGGTTATCTCAATCAACGTACATAGATAAGATCTTGGAACGTTATAATTTTGGTAACTGTAAGACAGCAAACATACCGTTCAGACATGGGATTCATCTTTAAAAGAAGATGAGTCCGCAAACAGAAAATGAGAAGGTTAGAATGTCTAACCAACCTTATGCTTCATGTTTGGGTAGCATAATGTATGCCATGTCATGTACGAGGCCTGATATCAGTTTCGCTATTAGCGTAACTAGTCGATATCATTCTAATCCAGGTAATGACCATTGGATGGCCATTAAACATATCATGAAGTATCTTAAAGGTACTAAGGATAAGTTAATAAATTATGGAGGAAACGAACTGCAAGTTAACGGGTATACGGATTCCGATTTCCAATCGGATCCCGATGATAGAAAGTCTACATCTGGATTCGTATTTACCCTTAACAGAGGTGCAGTTTGTTGGAAGAGTTCCAAACAGGGATCAACAGCAGATTACACCACTGAGGTGGAATATATTGCAGCTTCTGAAGTTACAAATGAGGCTGTGTGGATAAAGAATTTTATCACAGAATTGGGAGTTGTCCCAAGTATCGAGAATGCGATTCCGTTATACTGTGATAATACTAGAGCCATTGCGCAAGCAAATGAACCAAGGGCGCATCAGAAGTCGAAGCATGTGGAACGAAAGTACCACATCATTCGAGAGATTGTGTCGCGAGGGGATATTATCGTGTGCAAGGTACCGAGTGAAGATAATATAGCAGACCCGCTGCCGAAGGCCATACCTCCGAAGTTGTTTGTGTTGGACAATTATGACCTATAGCGTCACTATTTGTACAGATCATAGTGTTGTTGTACAAATTAACTATGTGACAAAGGAGATTGTACTCTTATCATTTGTGATTAGATCACCTAGATGTATAAATGATAGGAGGTCTCTATGATTTGTTCCTGGACGGAGAATGATATGAGACAGTATCAGTCCACGAAGGATAAATCATTAAAAATCCCTAGTCAGAGCATTGTCGAGATTGGACATCGATAAATGCGTAAAAGACTAGTATTACACTTGTCCGCGTTGTGAGGGCACAAACGGCATAGTTCTCATATATTTGGGTATAGGATACTCATGCAAGTGTAATAGGAGGTTGTGTTTTACCGATGGTACGGGAAACAGCTTCGCTCTGGATAAGACCCCCTCGGAATTCCATTGGTAGTATGACTATGTGTCTATGGAAGTCCGAAATCTGGGTAGGTGTATTTGGTCTTAACCTGAGACTTGCACCGCTAATACATACGACAATCAATATACTTTGGTTGAGGTCGTCCAGGGCTTTAACCGGTTTCTGTGTACGCCGATTCTGGGTATATCGAGAATCGTAGTGTGTTGGGTGTGATGTCAAGATGAAAGTATCACTCCAGTCATATGGAGATGATGGTCACGTAGGATACGGGACTGGTTCTCTTTAGTGCTGCAGCCATCGGGATAATATGACTTGGTCATAGTTATCCGATTTAGAGACTAGTTACCAGAGATCCGACATATGCTTCGTACGGGGCAGACACAATTCCAGCCCCAGGCCTAGCACGTGATCATTCGATACTGGACAGAAATACGCAATAATACGGTATACTACGCTTGATACATATCCTTTATTCCTGTAAGGATATTTCCGGAGAATTGGGTAGGCATGGCGCTTTGCTAGAGGCCAACCTTGTCTTGTAAATCGGTATAAACGTAGTACGAGGTACTTACGTGTTCGGATAGTCCGACGACCGAATTTACTGCCAACATATCTGGGGATCTCATGGTTCGCTTCCCAAAGATTCACCGATGACATATAACTCGCACTCTGTATTAATCTGGGATTAATTAGAAGAGAGAGAAAATTAATCTGGGATTAATTGCAGAGATATTTTATCTGGGATAAAATATCAATTAAAAGAGATATAACGATTAATTTGGAATTAATCGATTAATTAATATATTTGATATGTTAAACGAAATTGGATTTCAACGCGGAATTAAAATTAGATTTTAATTCGGGCGAACAAATTAATTTAAAATTAATTCGTTAGCGACGTGAATAGTGATTTCGCTAGGCGTAATCATTTAATTACGACGCAACGGAAAATTTGTTAATTTGGAATTAGCGAACCCGAGACCGAGATTGTTTACGAGCGCATTCGCATTTCGAATTCGAGTGCGGCACGCAAGTCAAATCAAGGGTCAAATCGCTAGTCGCATCAAGCGTCAAATCATATGTCACTTTGAGTGATGTGACACTTGATTGATTGATGTGATTGAGTGATGGTAGTTGTTAGAGTTGTTGAAATGCATTTACCATTTGACTTTTTGAAAGCCAAATAAATGGTAAATCATTAATTTATTTTTGGAAAATATATAAGTGTTTGTTTTACACTTTTCAACCTAACACAACACAATTTCTCCTTACCTCTTTCTCTCCATTTCACACGCCCAAGGGGCTTAAAAGCTTACTGGTTTTGCTACTGAAACTGTGAGCTGTGAGGGAAGCATAGAGTGTGGTTTTGTGGCAAAATCACAAGTGCTAGCACACTTACGAGACATGCGAAGGTGATAGGGAAGTCCACCCATGAGCCGGGAACCATTCGACGAAGCTTGGAGATTGACGAATGACTCAAACCGAGCCAAAACCAGTGTAGAAAAATTGCACACTGCTGAACCAGTGAAGGAGGACAGCAGTTCATTTTTGTTGCCTCGTTTGCCTCCGCGTCGCTCAACCGATCGATGTGAGTATTTCGCGACTTTGTCGAAGTGTATTCGCAATGTTTGCATGCTTATAATCAATCCTGGACCTTAATAGAAACCAACAGTTTGATAACGTGGAGTCGATGGGTATTAGATACAATTGTTATTGGCACTAGAGCAAGTAAGAGATTTTGTTGGGGTTGGTGCTCAGAGCGTTAATTCCCGGTTGTATTTCTTTGAAAATACTACTGTAAAACGTTATTATTATGAATAATATATGCAGTTTCTATAATATAATGTATCTTTTAATATGGTAAAGACGTAATGACCTTAGAATGACTAATCATGATACTGTTGTAAAAGCGTCGCAACTATCATTGAGTAGCATCATGATGTTACACTACTTGGTCAGTAAAGTAAACTTGTTGAGACCGGTACATGTCGTATACTGGAATATATGATTCCAATGGTTTCTCAATAAACCATAAGTCTTGGAGACTAGTATAGACGTGTAGGTGTTTATAGTTGATAAACACTGAACGACTCACCAAAGATTCTTAATGGATAGTCGCCAATGTCAATAAGAATCTTCTCGGGTTGAGTAGCACTTGTGATTCTTCGACTTGTGATACCACTGTGGGCACATGAGACATCTCTCACACTTAGATGGTTGCCACGTCATCGATCTATTTAGATCAGACCTCCGCTTGTTCGTTGGGTGTGGATAGATCATCAGGGTGTCTTGTGTGTATCGAGATAGGATCCGTCAGTTCTGTGTAGAGCATAGGTAGTCCATATGATTAGCAATCAGATAAAAACCATGGGCCCGTGGTATATTTTAGAAGTCAGTTCTAAATGTTCTTTTTGAGATTGCTAATAGAGACGTCGACGGGATTGTCCCCATAGAGATTTGACGTTTACATCTATATCTCTGGGATATATTTGGATACCTGTGACGGATGAATTATACATTTTCCATGACCTCAACCTGTATGATTCAGCGAGTTTATCCATGGTCGTCATAATTTATGGGTGGGTAAATTATGGACACGAAATTTGATTTCGTGACGGATATGCCTGAATCTAGAGAGTCTCACTAATGAAATATACTCGTAGAGCACTAGGGCAATATTTATAAAGAATATTGATTGTTTATAAAATCGTTTAAAGGTTAAATGCAAAATAGATGTGTAGGGACCCAATAGTCATTTCCTAATTTTTATGTATATGTATTTAATGTTAGATTTTATCAAATACACATTAATTAATTGTCAAATTGAGATATTTGACTAATATCATAAATGTATATGTATTTGATATTTATTGTAAATATAATACATATATTTAATATATTTTTATTTAAATAATTAATTATTTATTTAATTGTTAAATGATTAAATTGATTAAAATATAAATATATTAAAGTTATGATAAATGGTTAGATGACTTAAAGATACTTTACTTGACTTTATGAAATTCATTAAAGAGTTAATGATTTCAAAAGCAAGTGGCCAAGTTGACATTAATTGAATTAAATTGAAAAAATATCAATTTGTTTTCCTTTAGTGTAAAATTAGGCCAAGTGGTAAAATGTCCAAGGGTTGGATATTTTTCATTAACCAAAATCTTATCTAAAAACTCCATCGCAAGAAAAATAAAAGAAGCTTGAGGAAGAATAAGAAAGACAAAAGAAAAATCAAAGAAAGCTTGGAATTTAGTGAGTATTTTCAACTAACCATTAGAGAGAAAAATGTTCCTCTTGTTGTTGGCTTTATCGGGTGATGCTCTCATGTTTTTCTATTCTTTATTCTTTGTGTTTTTGTTTGATGGAAGTTTGATGATAGGGTTTAGCATGTATAAAGATCATAGAATGTTGCTAATGAGTTAATAAGCATTCTTTTGATTGTTTAAGAAACTTGTTGCCATTTTAGAGTTATTGACCCACTCTTAAATGACCTAGATTTGTTCTATATTTATTTCATTGTGGTGAGGCTTGATTGGTATGGAAGAAACATGATTGAAGTGTTGGATTTTACTAATTTGGTTCAATTTGATGAAATTGAAAAACTAGGGTTTGAGACCACTTCCAAATTTGGGGTTTTTCATTTATGTTATGTATTTGGATGTGTATATGATGCATATAAAAATATTGGGTCAATTGGATTTCATCTTAATGTGTTTTTAACATTAAAAGAGCAAAATGCACAAATTGGCCCGTGGGGGGGCTCACGGCTTTGTACAAAATTTTGGGAATTTTTGTTGCAATTTGAATTTCAATGTGTAGGACATGTTAAATTCATATTAGTAATGATTTAGAATCATCCAAAATTGTTTTGAACAATTTATGACTAAAATGAACAAAATATAAAGTTTTGGGGCAATTCGGTAATTACACAAAAACTTGTTTTCTTGTGTAATATTTCATAATTTGATAATTGGGTAATTAAATAAATAAGTTTATTTAATTGATCTGATAAAAAGTGTTGAAATCGGAAAATTTTTATTTTCCACTATTCCGCTGCGTTACCGGATTTCCGCCTTAAAACCCCTTAAAAAATAGTATCCACTTCTCCCAAATCTTTCATTTTAAATGAGAATTTAAATACTTCTTAGTTTCTACAATGCCTTCCATATTGGTACTAATAATTAGCATAGCATCCACATATAGACATATAATAGTGCTATGATTATTTGTGAATCTGGAATAGACACGTTTATCCTCTCTATTATGCTTAAATCCATGTGAAAGTATACCGAGTCAAACTTTTCATGCCACTATATTGGTGTCTGTTTTAATCCATATAAGAATTTACTAACTTGCAAACCTTTTTCTCATTTCCAGGTAGAATAATGTGATATTGTCCTTCCAGCAGGTATAATTGGTGCCATCAAAACGCTCCAATTTATACATGTCGTGGTTGATTATTTTTTTTATGTGCAGACTTCATCCCAATGAGTTCCATAACAATAATTACTCTAAGTTTGTTGAAGAAAATGAAGATAAGGAACTTTGTATAATAGAATAAGAACAAATAATTGTTTTGAGACGTGTATTACACTTTCTTTAGAGTAATTATTATCCCAAATTGTTGCCAGGTTATAACAATATACCCCGGGGATACAACAAAGACAAGAAATCACAGACCAGCAATTCCGTGATTCCCAAAAAGAATTTAATACAAGAAGGCAGGCAGAGAAAAGAGATAATGATATTCTGCAGGGATTATCACAAGACACCTATTGACTTAAATACCAACAATTGTGTCCAATTAAAAAATAAAATATTACATGTTGCAATATTTAGGTCTAAAAGTCAAATTGGTTTATCTTAAAGTAGTATTTAAGTCACATTGGTTTACTAAAAAAATGTTTAACAAAATAATTAATTATAATTAATTAATTCATAAAATTAATTATTCAATAAACATGAACGCGCGCCTCGTAGTCAAATGCCCAAGTTCCTATCTTTGACATATAAATATATGAATTCAAATCAAATACTTTCTCTCCATATATTTCATGTTCCAATTTAAACTCTAATAATAAACTATATTTTCAACTTTTACAATTCTAATATGGGATAACAATTATTACTCAATATTACTATCTATTGCAACACCTTCTACATCTCTTGCACAAATCATCAGGTATGGTCTTCTTTGATGTAGGCAGCAGATCAGACAAGCATCTCCCTATGAAAATTTTAATTTTTTACGAAGGTCTAGGAACGTTAGTTAAAATTATATATTTATTTATTAATATTTATTAATTATTAATTTACTATTCATTAATTTATTAATTGTTACGGTAATATTAGAAATTTACGTATTTTTGAAAATGAAAATATCATTCTTATGAGCCAGTAATAAAACTGTCATTTCTCATTTCTAAAATTATGGAATCCACATTAATCTCACTCTCATTCTCAAATTATTTTAAAAAATAAAGATTGCAAATGAAAATCAATCACATTCTTATAATCATGTTCTCTCATTCTCGTAATTTAGTAAACTGGTCTGTTCTAGGAAACTGGGAAGGGGGATAGAAAGGATATCTTGGACATCTATATTCAGGTATTAACTATTATTAAGTTACTAAATTTTAGTGAAAATTAAATCGATAAAATATTTAACACATCGATTATTTGTTCACTTTTTTTTTTTTTTTTTTTTTTTTAATGAATCTAACTTGTTCTACAATTTTGGACACATCGTTTCTGTCAAATCACCAAATCTCTTCGTTAAAATCCAAGACACCGCAACCCACAAATCACAACGCTTTTAAAAGTCCACAAATCCAACGGTCAAGATCGAATCTAAAAACATAAGTAGAAAATACATGAGAAACACCATAACATTTCTCGAAAAACAGTTGAAACAAAAAGACACTTGAAATCTCCTGCGCATCCCATGTTCTTTCTGACCATTCAACAGCAACTAAAGCATATGGTATCAGTGAGAGACTGAAGCCAAAAAAAAAAAAAAAAAAAAAAGAAAGAAAGAAAAACGACGGCGTTCGGAGAGAAATGAAATTGGTCGGTGACTGTGCGTACGGTGAAGGTTGCGGTGACGGCGGGAAATTGGTGGTGGTGGGAGTGAAGTTCGATGGGGAGAGTAGGGAGTTGCTGACGTGGGCGCTGGTGAAGATGGCACAGCCCGGTGACTGTATCATTGCTCTTCACGTTCTCGATACCATTACTGGTATATGCAATTTGTATTTTCAGAATTTAGAGTTTTTGGTTTTTTTTTTTTTTGGTGGCATGATCGTAAATAATGTGAAATTAATTGGCCGTTTTGTTTTTGTAGAGAGCACTGGTTCACTTCTGTCTTTAGTCAAGACTTTTGATTCTATGCTCTCTGTTTATGAAGGTTTCTGCAATCTCAAACAGGTTCCCATTTTATTTAATTGCTGTTTGGTTGGATCCTGTGTGTGTTTATTTTTTTAATTTCACATTTCTCAATTTTTATTTTTGAAACGACGTCGTTTAGGTTGATTTGAAGCTGAAAGTGTGTAGAGGGACATCAGTCAAGAAAATTCTAGTAAAGGAAGCGAAATCTTACGGTGAAGCTAAGTTAATTGTAGGGACTTCTAAGAGTCATCACACAATCCGTTCATCCGTCTCTGTTGCCAAATATTGTGCTAGAAAATTGTCCAAAAGTTTCGGAGTTTTTGCTGTTGAAAATGGTAAAATTGTTTTCCTTAGGGAAGCAACAATTATTCATACACATGATTCACAAGGTACGTTTTGTTTTGTTTTGTTTTTTGTTCTGTTTTGTTTTGATTGATGCTTTTCAGTTGTTTTGGTTCGTTTATCTGATGGGTTTTCGGAACAGATGATAATGGAGAAAAGGATCTTGTTAGATCTATGAGCAAGAATGTGAAAGTGCCTGATGATGAAAATGCTGTTCCAGTAGAATGTCAACATTGCTTACAGAGGAAATATTATACTAATCGTGATTTTAGAACTGGGGATGATACTGTAGACAATTCGTTAGCGTTGGTTCCAGTTCGAAGCGATAATGCCCTTGTTGTTCGAGAATTGCCCAGGTCAAAACAAGGTCGGCCACTCTTTTGGAGGGTGTTTTTACCCAAGCATCAAGACTCAGGAAAAACTTCTGTGAAGAAAACATCTTTGATTCAGTGGGTGCTGGGACTACCAAGCAGGAATACTTCTGCCGTTGTTTACCCAGATCATAAACAGAATCATTCTGCAAACACCAATGAGGATAATCATTCTAACTTGGATGGTGAGAGTGGTGCAGTTGTACCTGTTGATCATGAGGATGCTTGCCCTCTTTCCCCTTATACAGAAGTTCCTAAAGAGTTGGAGGCTTTACATGAGAGATACTCATCCACATGTAGATTGTTCAGCTACCAGGAACTTCTTTCGGCAACATCTAATTTCCTGCCTGGTTTGTACTATTTCCCAAATTTTTTTTTTCTCCTTGTTTTGATTTTAATTTGATTTTTGGTGAACTTGACAATTCTTATCTGCTTTAATTGTATTTTTTAGAAAATATGGTCGGTAAAGGCGGTCATAGTCTTGTTTATAGAGGATATCTACCAGATGGCAAGGAACTTGCTGTGAAACTCTTGAAACAATCTGAGGATGTGTTGAAGGAATTTGTTTCAGAAATTGAGATTATTACAATGCTACATCACAAGAACATAATCTCCTTATTTGGATTCTGTTTTGAGGACAATAATCTACTCTTAGTTTACGACTTTCTATCAAGAGGAAGCCTAGAAGAGAACTTGCATGGTAAGTACCTTTTTGTTAAGAATATTTACTTGGATGGGACTGGCTAGTATCATTACTCTATTGATGCTATTCTTAACACTTAAATGCCTTCTTACTGATGAAGGCAATAAGAAGAATGGGAATGCATTTGGTTGGACGGAGAGATATAAGGTGGCTGTGGGTGTAGCTGAGGCCCTGGACTATTTACATAATAGTTGTGAACAGCCGGTGATCCACAAGGATGTGAAATCTTCTAACATTCTTATATCAGATGATTTTGAACCACAGGTGTCGTATATTTAATTATTCTGCATAATGATACTTCTTGTTATTGTAGCTGAAGCTTTTGTGTCATTATGATTTTTTTTTGTTCTTCAGCTGTCAGATTTTGGACTTGCTTGCTGTTTATCAGCTTCTTCATCCCATTTAACCAGTACTGATGTTGCAGGAACCTTTGGGTACAAAACTCCTTCCTTAATTCTCTAGTTACTTATTGCTTTCTGATTTTTATTGCTAACATTTCCTTTTTCTTGCAGTTACCTTGCTCCGGAATATTTCATGCACGGCAAAGTGGGTGACAAAATTGATGTGTATGCATTTGGTGTTGTACTACTGGAGCTTCTTTCTGGTAAGAAGCCGATTGACAGTGGAAATCCAAAGGGTCAGGAGAGCCTTGTTATGTGGGTAAGTTTATCTCTGTGGGTAAACCTCAGCATCAGTTATGCTGATTGGTATGGTAGGCTTCTTAAATTGTTTTGATATATTATTCTAATGATGTTATTCAGGCAAAGTCAATTTTGAAAGATGGCAAGGTTTCCCAATTGCTAGATCCAAGTTTAGACACTGATTTTGATACTCATCAGATTGAGATAATGGTTTTAGCTGCAAGACTTTGCATCAGTCGAGCTCCCACAGTTCGTCCACAAATAAACATTGTAAGTTAACTTTCATAATATTTTTTTAATGTTTTTAGGTTCCTGCCTTTCTTATTTGCATTTGCTTATTGTTTCATGGACAGGTTTTGAAACTCCTTCAAGGTGATGAGGAAGCAACAAACTGGGCAAAGCAACAAGTCAGCTCATCAGAGGAACTGGATAGCATTGATGAGGATGCTTCACCCACTAGTATCCAGTCTCATCTTAACCTTGCACTGCTAGATTTGGACGACGATTCAGTTTCTGCTGGCAGTACTCAGCATATCATATCAGTAGAGGATTATTTACAAGGGAGATGGAGCCGCACATCAAGCTTTGACTGATCATATTTTTGATGGAAGGCAACTGTGACGGTCCTTTTCCCTGTTCGTGTGTACATTCCGTTCTGTTGGTTATTTTCTCGAAATTTTTGATTCAGTCACACAAAACTCTTGGTCTTGGAAGAGAGGGTCTTCTAGAATAGAGTTTTGCCGCCGCCCCCTCAACTTGTCAGTTGTGTTGCAGTCCATATAATCTGTATTTAAGGTGTTGAATATGGGTGCATAAGTGTTTAGTTTCGTTGATCAGCTTTTAATGTCAGTCTGCTGTTAATTTTATTTTTATTTTGACCTGAATATGATGTATGGAAGTGGAACAGAACCCGAATTGGGTTAATCTGAATGGTCTTGAATGTTGGAGCTCTACTGTGCTTTAATGGAAAGTTAATTTTTTTCATCAAATACTTGTCTGCGATTCTTTTCAATTGCAGTTATGTCATGGGTCGTGTTTAAGCAAATTCGTACTAATTATACCGGATGCAAGTCCGGAAACCGCAAAAGGTCTGGAATTTTATTTTTAATTTTTTTAAAAAATTATTTAATTTTAAATATTTGAATAAAAATTAATATTTAAAACAGGATTTATAATTCAAAATATATCTAAAATAATGTAAATAGAAATATAAAAATACAATAAAATCATTAACAAAATTACTTTTAATTATTTTTTGTTATATTATTCTCGTATTCTGATTCCGAATTCACTTAGATCCAGACCCAGATTCGTGCATGTGGGTATGTCATATTCCGCCTCCCTAAAAACATGCCACTTGGATAGAAAATATAGTTTCGGCACCGAACAAATCTAAGAAAAGAGAATACTAGATGTATCCGGATCTTGAGAAATAAGAATTCCAGAATGCATCCCTAGAGATATTTGTGAACATCAACATCACAAGTGTCACATAGGAATATGTGTATGACACATAGGAATCACGTGACACACTACTTGGTCAACATACTTCCCAATTACAAAACTTACCACAACCTGCTTATCAACCTCGAACTCTCCAAAATCATTCATCCACTTATAAGGTCTATCAAGAGGCATCAATGGTAATTCCAATTTTTTCACAAGGGTAATGCTGGCTAAATTTGTGTGATTTCCTCTATTAATAATCATATTACATACTTTATTATTGATAAAGCATCTCGTGCGGAAGATAAATACCATTTTGTCAATCAGATTATGTATATAAATCAACCTCTTACTTGAAAGACACCAATAATGATTAAAGACTCAAAGAATCAATAAGAAAATATGAAAACAAACACAAAGAAATTGACTAAAAAAAACACCAAAAGCAAAACAAAACACAAACTAAACTGAAACTGTACAGAATTCATAACTATTATTTGAAAGAGATTTTGAGACTCAAAATGTAAGTGGACAGAGTTCGGCCAATCACTAACGCATTCCTCTCCTCGAGTACATATAAATCGATATATTATAGGTCTCGTAACTCTTTCTAAATCAAAATTTACAGCCGTTTTAAAATCAGTATGCAGTTGAACAATTCTGACCAACTGATCTGAAAATTACAGACAAATTCGACCCTAATTGACTCAAAAACTCCAAAAATTGAATCATATATGCTATTACCATGCAAGAAAATTATAATAACATCCAAGATTCAATCATAAACATGAAAACACAAAGGAAATAAAAAAATTGAAATTAGAAGAGACAAAAAAAAAAAAGGAATATGAAGACTTCATAAAACGATAAAGATAGAGAAAGTCATGACCTTGGAATCCTAAGCTCCTGATACCAAATGATAAGAATCTGTGTGGAACAAGCCAAGTAAATCCCTCCACGTGTTCTAAGCACAAAGAACCGCGAATCTTGATTTTTTGTAAGAACAAAATCCTTCCAAGATCAAGTCCAACCCTTAAGAAACCTTGCCCTTATGAACCTTTCTTTATTTCTTTGGAGAATCTTAAACAGTGATACAATGCCACAACATTTGCCACACGTTGATAAGCTTTTGTTCCGTAGAACAAGGAAGAATCCACTCCATCAAGATGACACAAGTTACATTATTTTGTAAAAAATATGTTCTTAATTAATTCTCGATTACAATGAATAATGCCCCTTTAAATAGGTGGCTAACCCTAATTCTACCTAAATATAATAAAACTCTAGTAAAATAAATCCAATAACACATAAAATACTTTAAAATTTCGTGCATGAGCTTTCTAATTTAATTAAAGTTCAGCTCAACACTTAAACATCACATAACCTTAAAAATATGAAACATAAAAGCTGTAGGGATAACGTGCCTCTGTATTTTGACCAGGAAGACTTCTGAATTGGACTTTTATGTAAACTACAAAGTTGTAGATTCATGCGTCCTCTTTCCAATGCAACTTGAATCTCTAAAATCGGACATCGGATGAGAAAGTTATGTCCAAAATAAGAAGACTGCGCAAATTCTGCCACAATTAATGCATCATTCGGAAATTAAGCCCGAAATCAATCAAGACAGCCCATGCACATCCAAAACTCATTTCATTCTTGTCTTAGACATACTAAAGCCTTCATATAAAGTCTCATTCATGGACCAAACTCCAAAACCCAAGGAATCTTCCAAATCCACCAAAAAGACCTAAATACACCAATCTGACCAAGCCATGCAATCAGCCACAACTTCAAGTTAACTTGGCCCAACAAACAGAGCTCACTCTGATCACATCAACAAGACTCCATCAATTCTGTTGAAAAGTACATTACACGTGTGCTACAAGTAGAGATCGCAATAGGTTGAGTATGGTATGGGGTGACAATATCTATACCCGTCCCGTTCAATTAATGGATACGAAAATTATCTATTTACTTGCCCCTAAAGTATCTCAGGTCTCTGCTCACACATGATTTTTTCATCTATTTAGATGGGGATGTCAATACCCGTACCTGACTCATTCAGTCAATAGGTATAAAAAATTATCTTCTAACCCGCCTTTAATGTATCATGCCCTCACAAATTCCCATCTCCACAGGAATTTTTATCATACATAACTACAAGATACCGAAAAAAGACATGGACCCTAGGATTTAGGGTCCAGTGTATGTAAGCCTATAAATAGAAGGCATTCGCACACTGATTATGCATCATTGGTCATTTGCTCTACATATAAAGAGACCAGCTCTCCTGAAAATAGATTACAAGTGTAATATAAGATACCAGAAACGGCATGGACCCTTGGATTTAGAGCCCTATCCAAAAATCAAGGACCTAAACAATGCATGAAAGCCTTTTTTTTTTTTTTTTGGAAAATATAAAATTCATTCATAATAAACACCACAAAGGATGTAAATACAAGGCCATATCAGCTTGAAATATAAAACTTAGGAACAAAACCTAAGACTTAAGCCTAATCAGAATAAATCTGAGAACATAAAACTCCATACATCATGTGATCTCATGTCTAGTCTAAAAAATCAGATTCACACCTAATTCTAATAAAGCCTTAGAGGAATTACGGATATTGGCCTATTCCAACCTCTCGACATGAATCGGTGAATACAATTTTATAACTAGAAAAGAAAAGCACAGTGCATAAAGTAAATACAAGACCATTACAATAATTGAATAAAACATTACAAAATAAACAGCAATAAATCTGTAGTCGATCTATCAGCTGAAGTTATGTAAGTCCTCTATTTATTGTTGTAAGGACTCATATATCTGCATAAAAACAGAAAAATAAAAACCACAAAAACCAACATAGATCAGAACTAGTTGGACAAAATAACCATCACATAAGGATGGAATCCTGAAATGACAAGAAACAAAAAAATAAAAAACACAAAAAAAATAAGAGAACGAAAGTGAGGAAAGTTTAGTTTTTTTTTTAAAAAAAACGGGGGTTGGGAAAAAGGGGAAAATGGTAGAATGAGGGAAGAGGCTTAAAAGGGAGAGGGGGAGCGGGGTGAAGAAGAATGGGAAAGGGGAGGGGGAGCTGCGATGGGAAAAATGGAGGAAAAAAGGGGGGAAAAGAAGGGGGGCTGCAGTGGGGAAAGTGGAGGAAATATGGGTGAAAAAGAAGGGGGCTACGATGGGAAAGGAAGGGGGTTAAAGGGCCGACCGCCGACCACACAAGGTGTGGTCGGCGGCGGCAAGAGGAGAAGGAAGAGAAATAAAGAAAAGGAGCTCTAGGGTTTTTTTTGCTATTGGGTCTGTTCCAAGATGGGTTATCTTTTTGGACTCCATGAAAGCCTATTAATAGAAGACATTCACACAATGATTAGACATCTTTAGTCATTTGCTCCACGTAGCTCATTGAAAGCAGTAGATCTAGAAACCTCTCATTCTGTATCTTCAAGCTCTATATAACTACCTTCTTCTCCATATTTTCTTTTGGCCTTAGATCAAGATGGACTTACTTGAGTGTTGGAGTGCCCTTGTGCTCCTAAAATTATGATTAAAACATGAATCAAGCTTAAGAAAAACTTTACCCAATGGTTGAAACCTAACTATTGATTAAACAAACTAATATACAAATTAACTTCATTCTCATGTAATTCAACCTCAATTAAAGATAAAATGATAAAAATCTTACCCCATTTTATGAAAAAAAAATCCAAATTGAAAGCTTCATCCAAACTTTTCTCACCCAAATCCTCTCTACATTTTCTACACTTAGACTCCTCTTTAGTAGATGTTCCCAAAGAAATTTAAGGTTGGAAACACTCTAAAATTACTCTCAAACTCGTGATTTCCAAGCCAATACCCAAAATTTAAATAAACTAAAACCCTAAGATTTTTCCCCCATTTCCTCTCATTTTTCTCTTCACAACCTCTTAGATTAATTAATTTGTTTGGGGATTTATTTGCATTTGTTTTTTTAAAACTCAAATCCCTTATATATGTGCACATACATTGGGTTTGAGATTACATGAGTAGCATAAGGTATTTCTAATATTTATAATTTACAAATAATATTAATACGGATGAATGAATAATACATATCTTTATTATTTCAATATTTACTTATTACAACAAGCTCTTAGGGTCTAAACCCTAACAATATGTCTCTCCTAAACCAAGCACATCGACAAGATTTTAAGAGGTCTAAGATGGAGGACTCAAGAGAAGTTACATACTACCTGCTAAATATAAAGTCCACATTTCAAAGGGTTCGTTTCCTAAAGCTCCTCAAGAGGTTCATTGCAATGAAAAGGATCTCATACACACATCTGCTATAGGATCCATCATGTATGTTATGTTATGTACATGGCCTGATGTCTCTATTACAACTTATTTGTTTACTGTGTTCTTACAACCGACTTTGAACAACCAGTAAATCGAAGACAAAAGATACAATAAAACAACAGTGATACAATTAACAACAGTACAAAAATAAAACAGAAGACAATCGCAGACAGTGAATTGAGAATCAGTCACAGTGGTATAGCACGAATCAGCGACAGGAACAGTTAAGGCACGAAGAATTCCGAGGCTTGTTGAAGTGGGCAACAATCTCCTTAAAACAAATTCGCCCCTACCGAAGGTGCAATAGAACATGAGACGCTTGTTTCCTAGGATGCAACGGAAACAAACAAGTATGGGCACCACCAATCTTGTTTCCAACGAACCACAAAGTGTTTGGAACTCTCCCAAAGAAATTCGAGTTTTTTTCCCCTCTTGTGTGTTCTGTGTGTAACACAAAAACGAAAACACTTCCATATTAAAAGAAATTAACATGCCAATTATCTCTCATCAATGAGAGGCTTTTCACTTGTTGTAACCATCAAACTAATTAAATTAGTTGTTATGGAATTCAAAAGTTTTGGAAAAAATAAAGAGACATCCAAAAATTGGCTGGGCCGGGCCCGCACATTCGTGTACGCAGGACATGCGGGTGCACACGAGCCAAGCTTGATTCGGATTTGATTTGCACCCCCCCCCCCGCGCACGTAGAGAGAGCCTCTATCCTTATAACTCTTACCCATCTACATATGAGCAATCATATATCATAATTTTCCCTCTATAGCTTTCCCATATGGGACAAGCTCAATTCTCTTATTTTCCAACACCATTGGGTGAACTTTGAGCAACAATTTCTCATTCACCCAAGCACCATTTTAAGCATATGAATATACCATTTCGAACTACTCACGGAGGAGTATCCGAATCATTCAATAACAACCACTAACACGAAGTGGATCATGCTTAAAATTGTGCATCAAAATGCTTACTCATAAGCATTTTCCAACAATCCCCCACATGAATGAAATTGGCGAAAAACGTCAATAAAATATTTTATAAAACATTTATTTTGACCTAGAAGAGTTCAACGGTTCAACACCTTGCATAGGATAGGTAGGCCTCAGCCTTTGAACCTTCCATTGTGAAAATATATCTCATTTACTGGCTGACAGTGAACACGATGTCATTGAACTGTACTGCCGTTCATGTAAATGGAGAACATATATCACACAGATATTTTACCTAACACATCTGAGTTCTCATTATTATGTTCATTTTGGCCATGAACATCAACCTGGTTCTGCAAGAGTTTCTAAGAATTGAGCCCCGTACAATTCCCTTTGAAGCGGCCCCACTTCTCTCTCACATATGTGATTTCTTATTTAAGAGTATCTCGTAATACTCTGCTCGGATTCCCGACGCATAAGAATCATTAAAAGCCTTTGCTTAACCTCTATCCATACGAGCATCACTGTTTCATTTCACCATAGGAATGGACTAGAGGGTAACCCCCCACAGTGAACCAATTATGTCTTTTACGAGTAGGTTGTCCCATTGAACCTAGATCTTGGGATCTCCAGTCAACAAGGTTGGGTTTTCCTTCGTAATAAACATTTATCTAATGGGCTTTAGTCCCATTCCCCTCGATGATTTCACAACCAACTCTCTATTTAACCTTTTGGTTAGCGGATCCGCAATGTTATCCTTTGACTTTACATAGTCAATCGAAATAACTCCAGTAGAGAGTAATTGTCTAACGGTATTGTGTCTACGACGAATATGTCTAGACTTACCATTATACATATTGTTATGTGCCCTTCCAATTGCAGATTGACTATCGCAATGAATGCAAATTGCTGGCACTGGCTTAGGCCAACTTGGAATATCCTCTAGAAAATTTCGAAGCCATTCTGCTTCTTCAGCACACTTGTCTAATGCAATGAATTCGATTCCATTGTAGATCTGGCTATCACAGTCTGTTTGGAGGATTTCCATGATATAGCTGCACCTGCTAGTGTAAACACATAGCCACTGGTAGACTTTGAGTCTTTCATGTCAGATATCCAATTAGCATCACTGTATCCTTCGACTACAGCTGGATATCTATGATAGTGCAACCCATAATTACGAGTAAAACGTAAGTACCTAAGTACTCTCACTATTGCTTTCCAGTGATCAACCCCTGGATTACTCGTATATCTGCTGAGCTTGTTTACTGTACAGGCTATATCTGGCCTTGTACAACTCGATAGATACATCAAACTCCCGATCACTCTAGAGTATTCTACTTGAGATATACCATATCCCCTATTCTTCGATAGGTGTAGACTCACATCTAAAGGAGTTCTAGCCACAGCAGAATCATCATTGTTAAATTTACCAAGAATCTTGTCCACATAGTGCGACTGATCAAGAATAAGTCCATCAGGACTTATCGAGATCTTTATTCCCAGAATGACATCTGCTAGACCCATGTCTTTCATGTCAAACTTGGATTTCAGCATATTCTTGGTAGACTTCACCATTTTAACATTACTCCCGACAATCAATATGTCATCAACGTAGAGACATAAAATGACATAGCCAACTTCTGTCTCTCTGACATAAATGCATTTATCACATTCATTGATTTTGAAACCATTTCCCAACATGGTGTCATCAAACTTTTTATGCCACTGTTTCGGAGCTTGTTTCATTCCATACAAGGATTTAACTAACTTACAGACTTTCTTTTCTTGTCCTGGAGCTATAAAGCCTTCAGGTTGTTCCATGTAGATTTCTTCATCTAAATCTCCATTCAGAAAGGCTGTTTTCACATCCATCTGATGTACCTCAAGATTGCGCAAAGCTGCAATCGCTAGTATCATCCTTATGGAATTTATTCTCGTTACAGGAGAATAAGTATCAAAGTAATCAAGACCTTCACGTTGTCTGTAACCCTTAATTACAAGTCTTGCTTTGTACTTGTCAATTGATCCATCTGCCTTCATTTTCTTTTTGAAAATCCACTTGGACCCTAACGGTTTACATCCTGGAGGAAGATCCACTAACTCCCAGGTGTGATTTTGTAAGATGGATTCAATTTCACTATTGATGGCATCTTTCCACAAAGCACCATCAGCTGACCTAACAGCTTCGTTATAGCTTTGAGGATCATTCTCAAGCAAAAATGTCAGAAAATCTGGACCAAATGATTTTCCAATTCTAGCTCTTTTGCTACGTCTTGGTTCAAGTTCAACAACTTGTTGATCCTCTGGAACATTTATGTGTTCTCGGTCCGGACTATCATCAATGATAGTCTCATGTGCCCGTTTGTGCACATTTGAATTCGAATTAGTTTTACAGGGAAAAACGTATTCGAAAAAAGATGCATTCCTGGATCCATTATCGTATTCTTGTGAATATCTGGTACATTAGACTCATGCACAAGAAATCGATAAGCATTACTGTTATGTGCATATCCTATGAAAATGCAGTCAACAGTTTTTGGTCCTATCTTCTTCACCTTCTTAGGTGGAGGATGACTACTTTGGCAAGACACCCCCACACTCGTGGGAATTTATAGGAAGGTACTCTTCCTTTCCACATCTCATAAGGAGTTTTCCCTGCATCTTTCTGTGGTACCTTATTTAAAAGGTAATTAGCTGATAAAACAGCTTCTCCCCACATATTCTGAGGTAAGCCAGAGCTGATTAACATAGCGTTCATCATCTCTTTCAAGGTACGATTCTTCCGTTCTGCAATCCCATTGGATTGAGGTGAATAAGGAGCTGTGGTTTGATGTATGATTCCATTTTGTTCACAAAGTGATTCAAAAGGGAAAACATACTCACCACCACGATCACTTCTTAACTCCTTAATTCTTTTATTCAGTTGATGTTCTCAACTTCATTCTTATAGAGAACAAATTTCTCTATAGCTTCGTCCTTGCTTTTCATTAAATACACATAGCAAAATCTTGTGCAATCATCAATAAAGGTAATAAAATATTTATTACCGCCTCTCGATTGTATTGAATTAAAATCACATACATCGGTATGAATTAGATCAAGTGGTTCAGAGTTTCTTTCAATACTATAAAAAGATGATCTAGTTAGTTTTTCCTCAACACAAGTATCACACTTATGTCATTATCAATTTTAAAATTGGGAATGTGATTTATGTTAATTAATTTCCGTAATGAATTAAAATTAACATGTCATAATCTACCATGCCATAGATTAGAGTACTCAATAATATAAGCAGAAGAACTAGCTTTATTGATATTTTTGGGTTTAACAACCATTACATTGAGCTTAAAGAGCCCATCAGTTACATATCATTTTCCCACATACATTCCATTTTTAGTCAAAACTACTTTATCAGACTCGAACACCATCCGAAATCCATGCTTGTTCAGAAGCGATCCAGACACAAGATTCTTCCGTATTTCTGGTACATACAGAACATTGTTCAAAGTCAACTCTTTCCCAGAGGTCATCTTCAGAATCACCTTGCCTTGACCTTCAATCTCAGATGTTGCTGAATTTCCCATGTATATTTTTCCCCATTACCCACAGGTTCAAATGAAGAGAACATGCTCTTGTCCGAGCACACATGTCGAGTGGCACCAGTGTCAATCCACCACTCTCTTGGGTTAGAACCCACCAGATTCACCTCAGAAACCACAGCAGAGAGATTAATGTCTGAAACATCTTGAGTCATGTTTTCCAGCACATTAGCCTCTTGATTCTTTTTCTTCTTCGGCAGTCTGCACTCAGAAGACTTGTGACCCATTTTGTCACAGTTGAAGCATCTTCCTTGAAATTTGGATTTCTTGGAAACTCCTCCTTTAGGGCCCATCTTTGACCCTTTGTTCTTGATGTTCTTGTTCTTATGGCCATGTTCAACAACATTTGCCTTGGCCTCATGAGATATTCCTCTCTTGTCAGATACTCGGTTATCTTCTTCAATTCTGAGCTTAAGAACCAGGTCTTCAATGCTCATCTCTTTTCGCTTATGCTTTAGATAATTTTTGAAATCTTTCCAACCAGGTGGTAGTTTCTCAATTATCGAGGCTACTTGGAAGGTTTCACTTAAACTCATCCCCTCAGCCTGAATTTCTGCTAGAATAATCTGTAGTTCTTGTACTTGGCTTAACACAGTTTTGGAATCAACCATATTAAAATCAAGAAAACGACCCACGATAAATATCTTAGTACCGGCATCCTCAGTTTTATATTTTCGACTTAAAGATTCCCAAAGCCCTTTTGCTGTTTTCATTCCGGCGTACACACTGTACAAGGAATCACTTAGCCCATTCAGCACATAATTCCTACATATGAATTCAGAATGTTTCCAAGCATCGATCGCACTGATCACTTGGATATCAATCTCACCCTTCGCGGGTACATAAGCATCTTCCTTGAGAAACCTCGCAAGGTTCAACGTGGTCAAGTAGAAAAACATTTTCTGTTGCCATCGTTTAAAATTATGTCCACTGAATTTTTCAGGTTTTTCCGCAGTAGGGTTGACATGGCTCACATGTCCAACAGGTTTTCTAGCCACAGAGGCAGCAACACCTTGGCCAGCCACATCGGCTGCCATATTAAGCCAAGAGGCTGAAGCAAGTTGGCCAGTCGAAGAGGCTGCCACTGCACTTTGGTCAGCCACGGGGGCTGCCACAACATTCTGGCCTGCTGAAGAGGCTGCCACATTCGGATCTACTGTGTTTGGACTGTTTTCCATATCCACAAAGTCGAATTTGTTTTAAGACTATTACAACTTATTTGTTTACTGTGTTCTTACAACCGACTTTGAACAACCAGTAAATCGAAGACAAAAGATACAATAAAACAACAGTGATACAATTAACAACAGTACAAAAATAAAACAGAAGACAATCGCAGACAGTGAATTGAGAATCAGTCACAGTGGTATAGCATGAATCAGCGACAGGAACAGTTAAGGCACGAAGAATTCCGAGGCTTGTTGAAGTGGGCAACAATCTCCTTAAAATAAATTCGCCCCTACCGAAGGTGCAATAGAACATGAGACGTTTGTTTCCCAGGATGCAACGGAAACAAACAAGTATGGGCACCACCAATCTTGTTTCCAACGAACCACAAAGTGTTTGGAACTCTCCCAAAGAAATTCGAGTTTTTTTTCCCTCTTGTGTGTTCTGTGTGTAACACAAAAATGAAAACACTTCCCTATTAAAAGAAATTAACATGCCAATTATCTCTCATCAATGAGAGGCTTTTCACTTGTTGTAACCATCAAACTAATTAAATTAGTTGTTATAGAAATTCAAAAGGTTTGGAAAAAATAAAGAGACATCCAAAAATTGGTTGGGTCGGGCCCGCACATTTTGGTCCGGCATTCGTGTACGCAGGACACGCGGGTGCACACGAGCCAAGCTTGATTCGGATTTGATTTGCACCTCCCCCCCCCCGTGCACGTAGAGAGAGCCTATATCCTTATAACTCTTACCCATCTACATATGAGCAATCATATATAAGCATAATTTTCCCTCTATAGCTTTCCCTTATGGGACAAGCTCAATTCTCCTTATTTTCCAACACCATTGGGTGAACTTTGAGCAACAATTTCTTATTCACCCAAGCACCATTTTAAGCATATGAATATACCATTTCGAACTACTCACGGAGGAGTATCCGAATCATTCAATAACAACCACTAACACGAAGTGGATCATGCTTAAAATTGTGCATCAAAATTCTTACTCATAAGCATTTTCCAACAGTCTCTTATGATTTGAGTGCTGTGTATAGATATCAAGGAATCATGTTGAACAACACTAGATGGCTGTCAAAACATTCTTTAAGTACCTATGCAGGACTACAAATGTATTATTGATCTATGAAGACAATTTAGATCTAAAAGTGATTAGGTATTGTGATGTTAGCTTTCAGACTAATAAAGATGATAGAAAATCACAATCAAGATTTTTATTTACTCTTAACAGAGGATTGTTGGTTGGAAAATCTTGAAGCAATTAACTACAACATATTCAATATATAGGTTGAGTTCATTATTATGTTATATGTAACTGTTGGACAATTATGACCCATAGCGTCACTATTTGTAAAAGAAATTGTGGTTTTTGTACAAATTAACTATGTGACAATGGAAATTGCTATTTTATCATTTTGTAATTTGATTACTTGAATATATAAATGATAAAAGTCCTTATGATTAGTTCCGGATTAATAAGATATGAGATAATATCAATCCACAAAGGTTTAATCATTTAATATCCATAGTCGTAGTATTGCACTTGTGCGCGTTGTGGGAGCATAACGACATAGTTCTCATATATTTAAGTATTGGATACTTATGCAAGTGTGATAGGAGGTTGTGTTTACCGATGGTACGGGAACAGCTTCGCTCTAGATAGACCCCTCAAAATCCCATTGGTAGTATGACTATGTGTCTATGGGAATCCGAATCAGGGTAGGTGTATTTGGTCTTAACCTGAGACTTGCACCGCTAATACTTACGACAATCAATACGCTTTGGTTTTGGTCGTCCGTGACTTTAACAGGTTTTGTTTACGCCTCTTCTGGGTTTATTGAGAATCATAGTGTATTAGGTGTGATGTCAAGATGGATGTATCACTTCAGTCATATGGAGATGATGATCACACAGGGATACAGAACTGGTTCTCTATTATGTTGTAATTATCGGGATAACATGACAAGGTCATGATTATCTGATTATAGAGACTAGTTGCTTGTGATCTGATATATGCTTCGTATGAGGCAGACACTATTCCAGCCCCAGGCCATGCATGTGACATCAGATACTGGATCGCAATATGCAATACTATGTATACTACGCCTGTTATATATTATATATTCCTTAAAGAATATTTCTGGAGAATTGGGTAGGCACGGCGCTTTGCTAGAAGTCAACCATGTCTTGTAAATCGGTAAAAATGTGGTACCGGGTACGCACGTGTTCGGATAGTCCGACGACCGGATTTACTACCAACATATCCAGGGATCTCATGGATCGCTTCCCAAAGATTCACTGATGATGTATGACTTGAACATAATTAATCTAGGATTAATTAGAAGAGAGAGAAAATTAATCTAGGATTAATTACGGCAAGATTTTATCTGGGATAAAATTCAATTAATAGAGAGAGAACGATTAATTCGGAATTAATCGATAAAATAATATATTCGATATATTAAATGAAATTAGATTTCATAACGGAATTAAAATTGGATTTTAATTCGGGCGAACGAATTATTTTAGAATTAATTCGCGAGCGACTTTAATAGTAATTTTGCTAGGCATAATTATTTAATTAAATTTGATTTAATTAAGTCGCAACGGAAAATTCGTTAATTCATAATTAACGAACCCGAGCCTGGGATGTGTTTGCGGGACCACTCGGATTTTGAATCATGTGGGGCCCACATCAAGTCACATCATTAGTCACTTTTGTGATGGAAGTCACATCAACTTTTGTGATGTTAGTCAAGTCACTTTTTGGTGATGGAGGTGGTTGAGAGCATTAAATGAATTTTTGCTCTCAACACACTTGGTTTGTTTTTGGAAAATCATAACATACACAAAATTTGAAAAATAAAACACTCTCCTTCTCCAACTCTCTCATTGTCGAGAATAACAAGGCACCAAATGAAGAATTTTGTTGCAATTTTCTTCCAAAGCTAGCACTTAAAGAATCATACAAAGGTGTTAGGGAAACCTTTCCCATTGAGTTTGGAACTCACCCTTCAAGCTTGGAGCTTCACATACAAATCAAAGAGGAGCTTGGAGCACTTCCAAAGGAGCAAAAATTTTGTTATCAACACATCCAAGAAACCGATCAAAGTGGGTATAATTTCCGCAACTTAACTTTGAGTATTCACATGTTTCATGCTTATATGTTCTTGGGAATGATCTTAGAGACCCAACAATGGTATCATGAGCCTATTTAAGCATGAAATTGAATTAGGGTTCTTAATCTTGAATTTGGGTATTTTTGATTTGAGCATGATTTAATCAAATTGTTTGTTTGAGTATGCTAAGATAATGTTAACTTAGAGTTATGCATAATCAATTTTATGAAAAATTAATTGGATTAATTTTCCCTAAAAATGTTGGCTCGGCCGAATGTGAAGGACCCTTGTAGCTCAAGGTGATTTTAATTTTTTAGACCATTGGATGAGTTTAAAATGAATGGATAAATTGATTTGTGATTTAATTGGATTGAAATCAAAATTAATGAAAAAAAATCCATTATTTCCGTGAGCATTAGAGCATGTTAATAGATTGATTTTGCTTCAATAATGTTGGACATGTATTGATAATAATAAAGCATGATTAATTATATAAATTGGTATTTTGGAAATGTTAATTTAAATAATTAATTATGGCTATACATTTTAATTAATTAAATTGTGAAATTTGAAATATTAGAATTTAATTAATTAGGCTTAATTTGGAATTGGGCTAAAATTGTTGTATTTGGGCCTAATGGGCTTGGTTGGGCCAAGCTGGTTTAGGACAATTGGATTGGATCCAAATTGGGCCTAAAACCATTCCATTAAGTCCAAATATAACTAATGGGCCTTTAAATATTTAATTGGGCCTAAAACCATTCCATTAAGTCCAAATATAACTAATGGGCCTTTAAATATTTAATTGGGCCTAATGGGCCAAAATTAATTTTGTGGCAAATGGTGATTCCTTATCGGGCTTTGGTTGCCAAAGTCCATGCCTTAATAAATTAATTGAAAGCCCATTGGACTTTAATTAAATTGACATTGGATGTTAATTGGGCTTTAAGACCCATTAAGATTAGATTTAGAATCTAAGTCGTAAAAGGCACATTAAAAGTGTAATTATTTAATTTGGAATTAAATAAAGAATTAGTATTGAATACAAATTAAATCGGATTTAAAATTGTAGTTCGATATAATTCAAGAATTCGTAGTTTGAGTACTTATTCTTAAACGAGTTGGACTCGCGCAAATCAAATCGTTGTTTGAACATTGGATGATCACTTAATTCAAAGATTAATTAATTGGATTAGATTGATTGAATAACATGCTTTGTGTGAATACATGGATGTATTGTATGAATAATGTATATCAAATGGATATTAGATGGGTGAGGGCAATTTTGGAAATTGTTGTAATAAATTTAGAATTTATTAAATTGGACATGCGTGTCCAGCCTTTATCTCTCGATTCTTTGTAATTCTCTTCTCACCAATTCCCCTCAATGTAATAAGGTTTATTTATTGTATTATGTAATTGGGTAGAAGTTAGAATAGTGCTAGCCGGGGAGAGGAAATGGAGTGATTTGTTCTAGGAACAATTTGTGAGATATCCATCTGCATATCATTATTAATTTATTTATCGCGCCTTATTATGATTTTACAATGCATGCTTAAGGGTGTATGATGAGACTTAATCAAAGATAATTAATTGGTTGCCAATTACGCGAAAAACCCTCAACAAATATTAAGTGATTTCCTTCCATTGAGTGATTCATTCTCAAGATCCAAGATTGGCATTAGTTTGTTGGCTAAAGTCAAGACCTTTGTCTATCGCGGATGTGTTTGAATCATGAAGGCTTTGTTCCATATCGTATGTCTTGGGCAAGTTGTGATTTGTTGGCCAAAGTCAAGATCACTTCTTGTTCATCGACATGGATTACGAAGCTTTCCAAAGTCAATGGGTCTAGTTTAACTAGAATCATTAAGCTTGTTGAGCCAAAGCCAAGACTTAGTTGATTCAGAGGAAAAGGTTAGGAAAATATATTGGATATATTGGCATATATATTGTATATATGTTTCGGACTTGGAGGTCAACCTACCGGATCTAGGAATTGGATGAGATCCAATTGATCTTAGAGATCTACCTAGTTAAATATCACACAGTTGGCCAAAGTCAAGGTTGTGTGTTATTTAACGGGATCCTAGCCCACTAGGAAACTAGGTTTCCCGAGTACTCAACAGAGGGTTAGAGGCTCGCCGAAAAATAGTGGGAGGCTAGTATTGAATTTGCAATGTCGTTCAAATACTTTCCAATACGCGCTTTCAAATTATTTCGACAATTTTATATATTTACTAGTTGGACTAATATTTTAATTTTTTTCTTGTAACAGTTCGACTGTACCCAAATAACGTTAATTGAATAGTTAGACTATTGCAATTAAGATGACTGGAAAGATCGGGGTTAGAGACATTATCATGGGCGAAATGTCTTTAATGGCGCGAACTTTCCTGACTGTGATATGAACCTTAAGATTGTCCTGGGGGCTGAGAGGATGCTCTATACGATAGAGAGACCTCTCGGGCCTAAGCCCGGAAATGAGCAGCCGCTTGAGCTTGAGCTTTGGAAGACTCATAGCGATGACAACTCAACTGCTCAATCTGTCATGCTCGCTGCAATGACCCCTCAATTTCGTCGCCAAAACAAGGGATTGGATCCCTATACGATGATGGCAAAATTGAAAGACCTTCATCTATCTAACCTTAGATCGCAAAGGTATGAATTGCAGAAGAAGCTCTTTCGCTCTCGAATGTCAGAGGGTACATCTGTCGAGCACCATGTGTCACAGATGATTGCTGACATTGAACAACTGGGTCAGTTAGGCATAACCTTTGAGGCTGAGACTTCTATATATTTGATCTTGCAGTCTCTTCCTAACAGCTGGAGCGGGTTCATCATGAACTACAATATGATGAGCCAAGACTATACTCTTGGAGAGTTGATGACAATGCTGCGTGAAGCAGAAAAAGAGCTATTGAAGAGCAAAAAGTGCGAGGCGCACTTCGCTTCAACATATCAGTCTCCTAAGGCTTGGCCGAAGGCTACTGGAGGTGTAAAGAATAAGAAGAAGAAGAAGAAGAAGAAGAAGAAGAAGAAGAAGGGCAAGGCCAAAACGTCAAAGTCTTCTGGGAAGGCAAAAGACAAATCCCAAGATATATGCCTGCAGTGTGGCAAACGGGGTCACTAGAAGCTTGAATGCCATATGTACAAGGCGCACATGAAGGAAATCAAAGCGGGCAAGGCACCGGCTTCAGGTATGTTTGTTATAGAAATAAACATGTCTACTTCTAGTTTTAAAAATTGGATTTTTGATTATGGTTGTGGTACTCATATATGTACTGATGTGCATGATCTGCGGATTAGCAGGAGACTGACCTCAAGAGAGAGTGACCTCCGTGTTGGAAATGGGACTCGAGTCGCCGTTTTGGCCGTTGGGACTTATATTTTGGAACTTCCATCGGGGCATGTACTAAATCTTTCAGACTGTTATTATGTACCTAGTTTGACTAGGAATATTATATCTGTATCTTTATTGGCCCAATGTGGCTATACTTTTGTTTTTAGAAACAATGGGTGTTTTATGTATAAAAATGATATGAAGATATGCAGTGCTTATGTGAATAATGGTCTTTATATTTTGAATATAAATCAATCTCAAACATATAATGTAACAAACAAAAGGCTTAAACTAAGTAACAAACATGAAACTTATATGTGGCATTGTCGTCTGGGTCACATTAACAAGACTCGCATATCCACACTTTCGAAGAGTGGGTACTTGGACGGATTTGATCTAAATTCATAAGACGTCCGAAAAATTTAGCGCTAGCAGGGAGGCAACCCATGCAATTTTTTGTAATTTCTGTTTTCATATTTTGTGTATATATGTTGTAGAGTTTGTAATTTTGTGTGTTATTTTTGTAGGGAAAAGCACAAACGGAGCATTTTTAGACAGAAGGAATGGTGTTTGGCAAAAATGAAAGCTAATTCATTAGCTATGGCTGAATAAAGAATTAATTCTTGAAACGCATCCTAATGGATTTATATACTAAACGAGTGGCGTATTGCGTACACAATTATGTTGCCTTAATTATTGCTTTGATTCACTTTTTTGTTGTAATTATCTTTATTTTCGTAGACAGGATCCAGACTTTTTGACCTTTCACGATTCATTTTGTTCTTTAGCTTATAAGCTTCCTCTGGAAGATACTAGTGCTATTATTACTCACCCGTTTCAGGTACTATAAAATCAGCCTGTCATTGCACTTTGGAAGGCATCCTGATTTGAGAAAGAAATACATAAAAAAAATGGAAGCCACTTCAAGAAGACGAGTTGAGAACATTTGCGTGTTTTGCGGTAGTAGTGTTGGAACTAAACCACAATACGTAGAGGCAGCACAGGAATTGGGTCGAGTTTTAGCTGCAAGGAATATGCACTTAATATATGGCGGAGAAAATCTTAGACTTATGGGGATCGTTTCAAAGGCTGTACATGAAGGAGGCAGTCACGTTTTGGGAATCATCCCAAAACCCTTGGCAGAGGCAAATCTTATTGAATCATCAAACGGAGAGGAACTGATCGTGCCAGGTACGTCTGAACGTTTGGTAGAAATGATTAACCATGCTGATGCTTTAATTGCTTTGCCAGGTGGCTTGGGCATATTGGAGGAAATTTTTATAGTTCTATCTTGGGCGAACCTGAACATACACCAGAAACCGCTTGGGCTGTTTAATGTTGATGGATTTTATGATTTTCTTTGTGTGTTTCTTGATGATGCTCGGAGAAATGGGTTCATGTCAAAACCTGTGAAAGAACTCCTCTTTACTGCCAGAACTGCTCCGGATTTAATAGACCAACTCATAGCCTATGAACCATAAGTTGACCCTATCCTTTCAAAGATAAATTGGTCTGAGGACGATCGTGGTAAGAGGCGTCAGATTAATCTGGATCTTAACCTTTAATTTCCTGTAGATTTTCAGCTAACTAGGTACGACCTTCTTAACTCTCCTTTTACTATTTAAGACATTGGGGACAATGTCTCATTTAGGTTTGGGGGAGGGAATTAGTTGATCAGTACTTTGTTTTTAGTTTGTGTGGTGTTTTTAATTTTAGGCCAAAATTTTTCGAAAAATACAAAAAAATTTGAAAAATTTTCAAAAAAATTACAAAAATATTTTGTGTTTTTATTTTGACTAAAAAGGTGAAATTGGTAAGAGATAGCTGAGTAAGGAGTTTCCACTCCTGAGACGTATCTAAAACCATTTTTGAAACAAGTTAATTTTTGTTTATTTCATTTTGAATTATTTAATTTGATTTCTCCATAAAACGGACTAAAATGGATCTTCATATGCTCAGTTGACATGTATTATCAACATATATAGTAACATACGGACATGAGCTAAAATTGAAAAGTTTGTAATATTCAGTGCTCTAGTTTAATTGGAGGAAACATCTCAAAAAGCAATGGAGTAAAAAAAAAAATTCTGAGATCCGAGTTATTAAGTCTGTAGGGGTGTTTTAACACCTAGTGCCCTAAAGCCAACTGGTTTGGGAGTCACTAGCCCAAAGCTCGCTACATGGATCAAAGATGCTGCAAAAAAATATATATATCTGAAATCTGAGTAATTAAGTCCGTAGGGGTGTCTTAACACCTGGTGCCCTAAAGCCAACTGGTTGGGAGCCACTGACCCAACACTCGTTACATAGATGGAAGATATTGTATAAATAAAAAATAGAAAAAAAAATATAAGAAAAAATCAGAAAAATTATTCCATTGCTACCAAAAGGTGTGAAATCTGATAGAACTTTAGGACAAAAATATTACTCTCTTATCAACTGCACGTATGACTGTTGTGGGCAAAAATGAGTTGATTAATATCTTGTTGGATGTGTATATGAAGAATGTTAAAAATAATCGGAGAATTTACTTATTCTGTAATTTAGAAAGAAACAAAACAACTAGCAACTTGGAGTAGAAGTTTCACCTGATTAGTCACTAACATCTTTATTCTCTTTTCGCTTTTCTTTTTGCTTTTGTGTGCATTAGTTTTACTACCTTTTTACTTTTGTAAAATGTTTGTGGGTATCATTGCTGTAAACCCTCACGAGACTACAACTCGTCCACTAGGGACACCTAGGGGTTTAGAGGCTTGTTGTATATGCTAAATACAACCGTGATCCCTACTAAAGTGGCTTAGTTAAATTTTATTATGTTATTTTATTTTGCTCGAGGACTAGCAAAATGTTAGGTTTGGGGGTGTGATGAGTGGTAAATCTATCACTATTTCCCACTCATTTAACCTAATATTTTGTATAGTTTCTTGAGTTTTGAGAATATTTTGATGTGTTTTGTGTTAATTTGTAGATAAATAAAGTTTCAGGACACTCTGGAGGTGATTTGGACCAAAACAGTGAAAATTGGACGAAAAGGGCATTTTGGTAATTTCCCGCGTCGCGACACCTAACGTGCGCCGGGTCCACAAATCAGAATCTGAGAAAAGTTTGACTTTGCTAACGTGCGCCGTGACACGTGTCACCATCACAGCCGATCTGCTAAAATGCGCCGTGCCACTTGTCAGCATCCTACGGTGCCGACAGTCATCATCGCCACGTGTCACTCCAAGTCATTGCCACGTCATCAGCCACATCACCAGGTTGACCAAGTCAAACTGCCACCTCATCGCCACGTCATCCTTAGCGAATCAGGAAGTGCCACGTGTCGCAATCCTACGGTGCCGACAGTCTCTTTCCCACGTGTCGCCACGTCACCGCCACGTCAGCATCAATCATTGAGTATCTAATCCTTATCTGACACGTGGCGGATAAGAATCTCAGCGACCAATCAGAAGCCGCCACGTGTCACAATAATTGAAGCCCAACCACCTCGCCACGTGTCACCTTATCAGCTTATCCAGAATCTGCAAACCGACGAACCAGAGTGTGCCACGTCGACAGAAGCTGGCGTAGCGACGCTAAAAGGCTCAGTGTCGCGACGCCGGATGCCTACCGAGGCCTATAAATTCAGCTCGAAATTTCAGTTTCAGCTGCACCACACTCTCTCATCTCTTTGATGTAAAGAGAGAGTTTCTCTCTCTAGTGTCTTTTAGTTTTTAGTTTTTTTTAGTTTTTAGTTTTGTAAATAATTTTAATTACGTTTTGTTAATATAGTAATTTACTTTTTTTACTTTTTACAGTTTTTACTATTCACCATGAGGAAGTAACTTCCCCAGCTATGGTGAAAGGTAATTCTTTTACTGTTACTATTTAGATTAATCTCCCTTAAAAATAATATATTCACTATTTAAAATATTGACTTAAAAAGGATACCGCCAGATTGGTCGGTTGGTAATTCATTTTAATCTGGGTTAAACCTGACTAATAAAGGATACCGCAAGATTGGTCGGTTGGTATATTATCACAAGTTTATATATTATTTTATGGGAGATATCTAAAATAGTAAATAGTAAAAGTAATTCATTTTACCTTAGCATTTTATTTTATTTTACTTTTCAGCTTTTACTTTATGTCTTTTACTTTTCAGCATTTTTTTACTTTATGTCTTTTACTTTTAAGTTTTTACTAGCCCTAGTTATGTGTTAGTTATCTGGGGTTGTGATGAATTCTAATATCACCGGTTTATAAGGGGTACTTTATAGTTTGGGTAATTTAAAGGTTTACTTATTAAATCTTAAGCTTAATGTTTCTTGTTGTCTGATCACCAATAAGATTGATGTGGTAAATCTAAAATGAACTAGACATAGGGATTTTAGGTTTCAGCCTTAGACTTAATAGCGCACGATCTTCCTTGAGGATAGATAACCCTTTAATAGATTTCCTTACAGGATAGACATATACCTGTCGGGCGGGGGTAGCCATAATTGGAACTTAAACTTAATGAATCCAGATAATTTGGTTGACATAGACATATGGTTCAATTGGGTTAAACTGGGTATTTGCGTCTGACCATCGATATAGGCTTTTGCATAATTTAGTGTTCCAGGTTAGTAAACTGATTTATTACACAAACATAAAATAATCACTTCATCTTTTAAAAGATATTAGAATGATTCACAATCCTAGATCTTTGTGTCTTTTGTTATTTTCCTTAGTATTTTCTTTTATCTTTTTATTTATTTTGCAAAACTACAATCAACCAAATCAATCAAGCAATCATTCTCTTATCCCTCAATTAGATATCTGTAAATAAATAGATTCAATAATTAATAACAATAGTAGGAATTAAGTCCTCGTGGGATCAATATTTTTATACTACTTGAACGATACGTGCGCTTGCGTTATACGTGTGTGTTTACGCCGGTCATATGCCATGATATGTACGCGACCTGATGTCTCCTATATTTTAAGCATGTGTAGTCGCTATCAGGGAGATCTAGGTGATGGTCACTGGATGGCGGTTAAGAATATCCTTAAGTATCTTAGACGAACTAAGGATGCTTTCTTAATCTATGGAGATAGAGAACTTGAGGTAACAGGGTTTACCCATGCAAGTTTCCAAACCGATAAAGACGACTGTAAGTCACAATCTGAGTACATATTTTATTTGAACAACGAAGCAGAAAGCATGAAATCTTCCAAGCAAGAGACTGTTGCCGATTCAACAACAGAAGCGGAATATATTGCTGCAGCTGAAGCAGCAAAAGAGGCAGTTTGGATCTGTAAATTCCTAATTGGATTATGAGTAGTTATGTTAGCAGCTGAGCCCGTTCCATTGTATTGTGACAATAATGGGGCTATAGCACAGGCTAAGGAACCGCGGTCTCATCAACGATCCAAGCATGTTCTTCGACGTTTCCATTTGATTCGTGAGATCATACATCGTGGCGATGTGAAGATCGAGAAGGTCACATCAGAGGACAATATTGCAGATCCGCTAACGAAAGCTATTCCTCAGCAAAAGTTTGAGCGACATGTACATAGTCCAGGTGTTAGATGCTTGAGTGACTGGCTATAGGCCAAGTGGGAGATTGTTGGACAATTATGACCCATAGCGTCACTATTTGTAAAAGACATTGTGGTTTTTGTACAAATTAACTATGTGACAATGGAAATTGCTATTTTATCATTTTGTAATTAGATTACTTGAATATATAAATGATAAAAGTCCTTATGATTAGTTCCGGATTATAAGATATAAGACAATATCAATCCATAATGGTTTAATCATTAAATATCTATAGTTATAGTATTATCGAGACTGGACATCAATAATGCGGAATAGACTAGTATTGCACTTGTGCGCGTTATGGGAGCATAACGGCATAGTTCTCATATATTTAAGTATTAGATACTTATGCAAGTGTGGTAGGAGGTTGTGTTTACCGATGGTACGGGAACAGCTTCGCTCTGGATAGACCCCTCGGAATCTCATTGGTAGTATGACTATGTGTCTATGGGAATCCGATTCAGGGTAGGTGTATTTGGTCTTAACCAGAGACTTGCATCGCTAGTACTTGCGATAATCAATATGCTTTGGTTTTGGTCGTCCGGGACTTCAACAGGTTCTGTGTACGCCTCTTCTGGGTTTATTGAGAATCGTAGTGTATTGGGTGTGATGTCAAGATGGAAGTATCGGGATAATATGACAAGGTCATGATTATCCGATTATAGAGACTAGTTGTTTGTGATCCAATATATGCTTCGTACGGGGCAGACAATATTCCAGCCCCAGGCCTTGCATGTGACATCAGATACTGGATCACAATACGTAATACTAAGTATACTACGCTTGTCTCGTAAATCGGTAAGAACGTGGTATAAGGTACGCACATGTTTGGATAGTCCGACGACCGGATTTACTGCCAACATATCCATGGATCTCAGGGTCGCTTCCCGAAGATTCACCGATGACGTATGACTCGAACATAATTAATCTGGGATTAATTAGAAGGAAGAGAAAATTAATCTATGATTAATTACTGCAAGATTTTATCTGGGATAAAATTCAATTAATAGAAGAGAGAGAACGATTAATTTAGAATTAATCGATTAAATAATATATTCGATATATTAATTGAAATTAGATTTCAAAGCAGAATTAAAATTAGATTTTAATTTGGGCGACCGAATTGATTTAGAATTAATTCGTAAGCGATTTTCGTAATAATTTTGCGAGGTATTGTTATTTAATTAAATTTGATTTAATTAAGTCACAACGGAAAATTCGTTAATTCGAAATTAACGAACCCGAGCCCGAAGTGTGTTGCGTCACCCGACTTGAATTTTGAATTTAAAGTGGGGCCCACTTCACTTACATCACTAGTCACTTTTTGTGATGGAAGTCCTATCAACTTTTTGTGATGTGAGTTAAGTCACCTTTTGGTGATGGAAGTGGTTGAGAGCATTAAATGAATTTTGCTCTCAACACACTTGCTTTTTGTTTTTGAATAAAACATATACACATTTGTTATTTACTTAGTAATTGTTTTAGAAACAAAAACACAAGACAAAGAAACAAAAACTCTTTTTTTCTCTCATCTTGGCTGAGAGCCTCTATACCCCAAAGGAAGAATTTTGTTGCAATTTTCTTCCAAAGCTAGCACTTAAAGGATCATACAAAGATGATAGGGAAACATTCCCTAGAGTTTGGAATCTCAAACCTAAAGCTTGGAGCTCACATACAAATTTAAAGAGGAACTTGGAGCACTTCAAAGGAGGCAAAAGTTTTGAACTTTCCATCTACATCCAACCGAGCATTGTGAGTATATTTTCCGTTATATTCCTTTGCTATTCACACATGTTTATGCTTATTAGATCTTGGGATTGATCTTAGAGACCCAGCATAGCTTTCAAGCTACTATTATTAATATTGGAGTTTGTGCTTGGAGCGCCAAATTGAATAATATATTGTATATTTTATTATTTATTATTTATTAATAAAATAACTACATTTTGATTTCAAACTTTATTAATGGTAATGCATTATCCATATTAGATTGATGTATAAATATGCTAAGAATGACATCGACCTTAGAATAATAATGTAGTAATACTAGATACTATGTGGTTTAATATTGGGATAGTATTACTATTATAAATTGTTCTTAAAGTAAATATTTCTAATAATTGGTTTTGGAAAACGGTCGAATTCCTATAACCTAGAAGACGATCACATGTCGTATATTTAAATTGGAGTTACAATGGTTTAATCCTATGTACCATGACCTTTGAAAGCTCGTATAGACGTGTGTGTATTCATTGGAGCGAATACTGAATGACTCACAGGTGATCCCTAATAGTTAGAAGTACACACCACTGTCAATAGGAATCTTCTCGAGTCGAGTAGCATATGTGATCCTTTAACTATAGAATATCATTGACTTTGTGTGAGATCATCCACACTTAGATGTCATGTATATTAAAAACCTTTCATGGTCTGGGCTCTAGATGTTCGTTGGGTTTGGATCGATATACTCGTTAATCAAGTGCAATCCATATAGGATCCATCGGCCAGTATTTGTACCATAATGGGTTAAGGTATCCATTTAAGTAAGTCACAATTCTTAAAACAATCGTGGACAAGTCGAAATGAGATGTGTAGCTTGGAAACTTGATGGTGTATTTTATGTTTCCTAAGCACAACTCGAATAGCCTACGACAGAGGGATTGATAAACATATATGATAACCTTGACTTGTATAGTTCAAAAGGTCGTTCATGTTCTTTGAGAATTCAGAGGTGGTCGAATTGCGTACATATATATGTTATGCTTATATGACGAACGTGTCTGGACTTAGAGAGTCTCACAATATGAAGTGTACTCGTTGAGCACTTGGGTAGCCGATAATGTTTGATAATAAATAATATACGATATTATAATTATCAACTAAGATAATTAAGTGTTATTGGATAACATTGATTACTTACTTTGACCTAATTGGATTAATTGGATTAATCTAAAATTTACACAAGGGCTTTGTCGTAATTTCATAAATATCTCTATCATTTGAAGATATTTTAGTAATTTTAAATTATGTAATTATAGGTGTATTTGGCTTGATTTAATTGGATTAAATCAAAGTTGTAGACATGTAACTAATCCATTAATTAAACTTTGTCTTGATGTAATTGGATTAAATCAAAGTGGTAGATAAAGGTGATTAGTCACACATAATTATACATATTTGGACAAATTAGATTAAGCTCACATAAAAGTTGATTAGAATTTTTATTAATTAAAAATTACCTAACTTTTTCTATATATAGGAAGCTTGAGAAAAGGTTTTAATCAAGATTAAGAAAGCTAAAACAAACAAGAGTTAGAGAAATTAGCCTTAAGTTAGAGAAGTGTTTAGAGAAACTTTGGAAGATCTCTACAATATTTCAACAAGGAGAAATCAAGATTGGATCTTGGAGTGAAGCTTGCTAGCATTAGAATAGAGATTGGATCTTGGTGTCAAGCTTGCTAAACTTTGAAAGTTCTCCAACCATTTCAACAAGGAGAAGGAGATTGGATCTTTGTATCAAGCTTGCAAGGTAAGTTTGATCTTCTCACTTCATTAGTGAGACGTATAGTGATAAATTGTGTATTGCATATATAATAGCATATCTTGAAGTTGTAATTAGACTAATTAATTATGTATAGATGCTTTAGAAGTATAAACACAATATGCTTGTAATTAGGTCAAATATGTTCATGTTGGACATTGAACAATTATTAAGAGTTTGGAACTCTAGATTTTGACTACCTTTGAGTGGCCTATAATTGTTCATGATTCATTTCATTAGAGGATTTTAAATTGGTTTGTGGTTTGATTCAAACAAATGCATACATGTATTTGAATACATGTGTTGATGATGATATTGATGTTAATATTGGATTTTAGGTGCATTGAAGTATTTGGAGAAAATTGTAAGTGTTTAAAATTGATTTGAAGTAGAAAATGCTCTCTGTCAACATTTTACACAGGGCGGCATCGCGAGTTTGATCTCTGACGTCGTGACACGGAGCTCTCATAGATAGGGCTTCACGACTCCCAAGCTTTCGTGTCGAGACTTGATGCCCATGAACGCTGAAACTTCATTTTCTCCGTTCCAGAGTTTTCGGACTCCGATTTGGTCCCTATTTTTTCCTAAGGACTCGTATCGGAATGTAATTTTCATTAAAATATTTTAATAAATACCTATCCCTGATATCCTTGGGTTAGACCCACTTCTACTGCTTGGGGCACCGATCCGACCCTATGGGTCCCAAAACTGCCCTAACAGAATGATATTAGTGCAGGTCTTAACCATACAACACACTTGTTTTGAATCTATGTCACAATAATTTTAATTTAATTATGCATAAGTCATATTGGATATGCATTGTATTTTTTGAATTAAAATTTTGATCCACGCATGTTAATGACTTGATTGTCATAAATCTCCTATGATTATGTGATTACTTTATTTAAGTAATAGTATTAATAATTTTAGAGCATTATCAGAAGGTTCGTCTTGTCAATACGGAGATGAATGAGTTCTTACAACTTATGCCCAAGACAGTTGATAGTGAGCGTATCAGTGCTCGAACTTAGGTCGTTCCGATAAAATATTAGATGTAGCGTGATGAGTTAACGTATTCACCCAATACCATCATTATTGTGAGGGTATATTTACGAATATCATTAGTGTACATTGACAAGTATACACATAAAATACTTCTTAATCCAATACCGTCATTATTGTGAGGATAAGAAATTATTCAAGTGTTGGAGTTGGTGCTTGGATCGCCAATCCGAATAATATATTGTATATCTTATTATTTGTTAATAAAATAACTACATCTTCATTTCAAACCTTATTATAGGTAAGGTCATTATGCATATTAGATTGATGTATAAATATGTTAAGAATGACATCGACCTTAGAATAGTCTTGTAGTAATACCGGACACTAGGTGATCCGATATTAGGATAGTATTACTATTATAAACTATTTTTAAAGTAAATATTTATAGTCGTTGGTTTTGGGATACGGTCGAATTCCTATAACCTAGAATACTAGCACATGTCGTATATTGGAATTGGAGTTCCAATGGTTTAACCCGATAAACCATGAGCTTTGGAAGCTCGTATAGACATGTGGGTATTCGTTAGAGCGATTACTGATTGACTCACAGGTGATTCGTAATAGTTGGAAGTACACACCACTGTCAATAGGAATCTCTTCGAGTTGAGTAGCACATGTGATCCTTTGACTATAGGATAAATTGATTTTGTGTGAGATCTTCCACACTTAGATGTCATGTATGTCAGAAACCTTTCATGGTCTGGCCTCTAGATGTTCTTTGGGTGTAGACCGATGCACTCGTTAATCAAATGCATATCAAGATAGGATTCGTCGGCTCATATATGTACCATAAGGGGTTTAGGTATACATGTAAGTAAGTCACGATTCTTAAAATATTGGCCAAAGTCGATCACCTAGGGTGGATCGTATTTATTAGAAATGGTTTCTGATTAGTTGTAAAGAATCGTGGACATGGCGACATGAGATTTACACCTCGGAAACTTGACGGTGTTTTCTATGTTTCCAAAGCACAACTCGGATAGCCTACGACGGAGGGATTGATAAATATATGTGATGACCTTGACTTGTATTCAGAAAGGTCGTTGGTGTTCTTCGAGAATTCGGAGGTTGCCGAATTACGTCCATATATGATAGGCTTATATGACAAACGTGTATGGACTTAGAGAGTCCCTCAATATTAAGTGTACTTGTTGAGCACTTGGGTAGCCGATAATTTTTTTATAATAAATAATATTTGATATTATAATTATCAACTAAGATAATTAAGTGTTATTGGAAAATTTTGATTATTTGCTTTGACTTAATTGGATTAATCCAAAATTTACACATGAGCTTTGTCGTAATTTCATAAATATCTCTACCATTTAATGATATTTTAGTAATTTTCAAATATGTAATTATAGGTGTATTTAGCTTGATTTAATTGGATTAAATCAAAGTGGCAGACATGTAACTTATCCAATAATTAAATTTTGTCTTGATGTAATTGGATTAAATCAAAGTGGTAGACAAAGGTGATTAGTCACACCTAATTATACATATTTGGACAAATTAGATTAAGCTTACATAAAAGTTGATTAGAACTTTTATTCATTAAAAATTGCCTAAGTTTTGTTATAAATAGCAAGCTTCAGTAAAAGTTTTAATCAAGATTAAGAAAGTTAAAACAAGCAAAACTTAGAGAAATTAGCTTAAGTTAGAGAAGTGTTTAGAGAAGCTTTGGAAGATCTCTACAACATTTCAATAAGGAGAAATCAAGATTGGAAATTAGAGTGAAGCTTGCTAGTATTAGAATCAAGATTGGATATTGGAGTCAAGCTTGCTAAACTTTTAAAGTTGTCAAACCATTGCAACAATGAGAAGTAGATTGGATGTTTGTATCAAGCTTGATAGGTAAGTTTGATCTTCTCATAAGCTATGTTCTTCATTAGTGAGACGTATAGTGATGAATTGTGTATTGCATACATAATAGCATAGCTTGAAATTGTAATTAGGCTAATTAATTGTGTATAGATGCTTTAGAAGTCTAAACACAATATGCTTGTAATTGGGTCAAATATGTTCATGTTGTACATGGAACAATTAATAAGAGTTTGGAACTCTAGATTAAAACTTAGAGCTTTGGCTATTCTAGAATCACTTGACCACCTTTGAGTAACCTAAAATTATTCATGAGTCATTTCATTGTGGGATTCTAAATTGTTTTATGTTTTGATTCAAACATATACGTACATGTATTTAGAATACATGTATGTTTATTGTATAACATGTGTTGATGATGATTTTGATGCTATTATTTGATTTTAGGTGCATTGAAGTATTTGGAGAAAATTAGAAGTGTTTAGAATTGATTTGAAGTTAAAAATGCTTTATGCCATCATTCTATACAGGACGGCGTCGTGACTTTGATCACTGACGTCATGACACTCAACTTTCATAGCTTAGGGCGTCTCAACTGTAACCATTAGGCGTCGAGACATAGAGCTCTCGTAGATTGGGCGTCACGACTCCTAAGCTTTTGCGTCGTGACGCACCGAGACTTGATGCCATGAACACTAAAACTTTATTTTCTCTGTTTCGGAGTTTCCGGACTCCGATTTGGTCCCCCTTTTTTTTACGGATTCATATTGAAATGTAGTTTTCATTAAAATATTTTAATATACACCTATCCCTAATAACCTTGGGTTAGACCCACTTCTACTGCTTGGGGCATCGATCTGATCCTAGGGGTCCCACAACTGCCCAAACAAAATGGTATCAACACAGGTCTTAACCACACAACACATGTATTTTGAATATTTACCATGGTAATTTTAGTTTAATTATGCAAGTCATATTGGATATGCATTGCATGTTTTAAATAAAAATTTTGATCCAAGTATGTTAATGAATTGATTGTCATAACTCTCTCATGATTAGTTGATTACTTTGTTTAAGTAATAGTATTAATAATTTTAGAGCATTATAGGAAGGTTTGTCTTGTCAATAAGGAAATGAATGAGTTCTTACTACTTATGCCCAAGACCGTCGATAATGAGGGTATCAGTTCTCAGAACTTAGGTCGCTCCGGTAAAACATTAGATGTAGCGTGATGAGTTAACGTATTGACCCAATGTTGTCGTTATTGTGAGGGTGTATTTATGAAGCTCATTAGTGCACATTGACAAGTATACACCTGAAATACGTCTTAATCTAATACCATCATTATTGTGAGAATAAGAAACAGTTCAAGTGTTTGAGTTGGTGATTGGAGCGCCAATCCGAATAATGTATTGTATATTTTATATTTTTTAATAAAATAACTACATTTTCATTTCAAACCCTATTAATGGTAATGTCATTACATATTAGATTGGTGTATAAATATGCTAAGAATTACATCGACCTTAGAATAGTCTTATAGTAGTGTTGGACACTAGGAGGTCCGACGTTAGGATAGTATTACTATTATAAACTATTCTTAAAGTAAATATTTCTAGTCGTTGGTTTTGGAATACAGTCGAATTCATATAACATAGAATACTAGCACATGTCGTATATTGGAATTGGAGTTCCAATGGTTTAACCCGATGTACCATGAGCTTTGGAAGCTCATATAGACATGTTGGTATTCGTTAAAGTGAATACTGAATGACTCACAGGTGATTCCTAATAGTTGGAAGTACACACCACTATCAATAGGAATCTCCTCCCGTTGAGTAGCATATGTGATCCTTTGACTATATGATAAATTGATTTTGTGTAAGATCATCTGCACTTATATGCCATGCATGTCAGAAATCTTTCATGGTCTGACCTCTAGATGTTTGTTGGGTGTGGACCGATGCACTCATTAATCAAGTGCGTATCAAAATGGGATCCGCCGGCCTCTATGTGTACCATAAGGGGTTTAGGTATCCAAGTAAGTAAGTCATGATTCTTAAAACTTTTGCCAAAGTCGATCATTTAAGGTGGATTGCATATATCAGAAATGGTTTATGGTTAGTTGTAAAGAATCATGGACATGTCAACAAGAGATGTGCGCCTTGGAAAATTGATGGTGTATTCTATGTTTACTAAGCATAACTCGGATAGCCTACGACAAAGAGATTGTTAAACATATGTGATGACCCTGACTTGCGTAGTTCAGAAAGGTCGTTGGTTTTCTTCAAGAATTAGGAGGTGGCCGAATTGCGTACATATATGCTAGGTTTATATGACGAATGTGTCTGGACTTAGAGAGTCTCACAATATGAAGTGTACTAGTTGGGTACTTGGGTAGCCGATAATTTTTGATAATAAATAATATTCGATATTATAATTATCAACTAAGATAATTAAGTGTTATTAGATAACATTGATTATTTACTTTGGCCTAATTGGATTAATCCAAAATTTACACAAGGGTTTTGTCGTAATTTCATAAATATCTCTACCATTTGAGGATATTTTAGTAATTTTCAAATATGTAATTATATGTGTATTTGGCTTGATTTAATTGGATTAAATCAAAGTGGTAGACATTTAACTAATCAATTAATTAAACTTTGTCTTGTACCGAATCTCAGTTCAACTAATCGGATCGGACGGTCCGATCCGGATTTTAAAACACTGAATAAAACAACTCCATGATCAACCAAATCATCATTGATGTTTATTTAAACAATGAGGCGGTGTTGAAGGGATACAACTAGACTGGGCCACGATTCCGATTCGAAATCGAAACTGGACCGATTGGAACCGGATTTGTTCGGTTCGGTTAGGATTTGCCCCTAGCCGTACCGAACGGAACCAGACTGTTCCAACGATTCTATGGTTCCAATTGGAACCGTTGAAGCCCAACAACTACTAGCCGTTTGGCTGGTCCTTGCCCTTAAAAAATTAATTTTTTTAAGGGTAATAACTAAATTACCCTTAATAATATTAATAAAACGACTAGTTTTATGGGCATTTTAGGTATCACAAAAATAATCCAAAAATGTATAAATATGGGTCATTCTTCATTTTTTTTCAACACACCAATTCTCAATTCTCTCAATTTCTACAATTCTCTGATTCTCAATTCTCTCATCTTCAATTTCTCATTCTCATTTCTCAATTACCTCATCATTCAATATTTACAAAAAATAACAAGCTCATCTGAGAACACCATGTCCAATGTGCCAACCAAGAGAGCGGCCAAAGTATCTGTACACGGAGAAGAGAAGTTAAGGCTTGATCCTCCGATATTTTCAAAATTCATTTTCATTTAGTCGAGATTGAAAATGAAGGTCCAAGAGCAATATGCAACTATTCTGGTGTATCTTACAAATTTACTGGCCGTTATGGCAATATGAACAATCACTTGGATAGACATCATGTCGCTGAAATTGGACTTGATACAACGCAAACTCAATTGGGCAGGTACGCATCATCTATTAGAGGTACGAGTTCCTTAGATTTATTTAAATATTCTGATGCTAAAAATAGAGAAGAATTTGATAAATTTACTTATATGGCACATCTTTCATTAAATTTTGGTGAAAAAATTATTTTTTCTAATTACGTTCAAAATGCTTTAAATCATGTTGCTTGTAGAATGAGTAGAAATACAACAAAACTTCAAAATTTTAAATTATACAAATGTTAGGGTTGTTGGGGTTTTGATGCGGGCGCAGCGGAAGCTGGCGGTTCAGGTGAAATCATAATTTTAAAACTTTTTAAATTATCGAATAAATTATTCAATATCCAATATGAATAATTCATTCATATTTCACTTAAACATATTTATTCGATATCAAATAGCGACATAAATAGGTAAGAAACATCGCAAAACTTTTACGAAAACGTTTTTTCGCAAAATGGCATAAAACGCGTTTTTGACCAAACCGACTACCCAATGCACATGGGGGCTGCTCAGGTCAGCCACAACAATACTAGGGCAGTTCATGGGCTTCCCAAACAGTGACCAATTCACTGTTTGGGCAGCCGTCACCCGATTGTCTCAAAAGTCACCCGGTAACGCCATTTTTCGCCATTTTCGCATATTTCAACTCCGAAATAATTCCGGCAATTATTTGAACACCCAAAACACATCTAATACATTTATATGACATCATTTTCGTCACAATAAACTAAGTTTTTCCAGATCTGATTTTGTAACAAAAATTATCAAATTTTCATGCTTTAATCCAACTTTCTCAATATTAATCATATTAATACTAACACCAATCCAAGTCACCATCAATGAACCACCCAAGAACAATTCTATGTATTACAAGGGTGGTCATAACACTCTAGAATGGTAACATATTATCAAATGATCAAATTGAACTAATATTACAATAATATCATTCAAACTTTCTTCACACGTGCATATAGCCTTCAAATCCATCCTCTAAAATAAAAAGGCCCAATTTCTAAGAAAGTAGAAAACCCTAGAAAATTTTAGATATTCAAGAACAATAAACAAACTTTTTAAGCTTAGGGATATTGTAGTCCTTAAGCTTTTTCTTGATTTTCTTTACTTTCTTCCTTGTTTCATCAAACAAACATGTTGAGAGCTTTTTTAAGGAAGTATTTCGGCCATGGCTTCTTCTAACTAAAGAAAACAAATTTTTCTAACTTAAAAACAAGCCAAAACCGACCTAGGAGGGTAATTTGGTCAATTCCCAATTTAATTCAATTAAATAAAAATAAACTTTATGTTAGCAAATCAAATTTGCACACCTTAAGTTTAATTAAAACATGCCACATGTAACCAATAATAACTAAATATTTTTCATAACAATTATGAAAAAAATATCATTTAATTATTCAAATATTTAACATTTAAATATCTAATTAATTAATTAATTAATATAATTATTATTATATATGTATTTCTTATTTACATTAAATAACAAATACATATATTAATGGCATGTGTCAAAGTCTCATTTGAAAATTAATTAATATGTATCAAATCAAATTTTGTATCAAATACAAATACACATTAATTATTAATTGACCAAAATTCCTGAAAGCATGTGTTTTCGTTTAACCGTTTAAACGATACGAATTAACTCATTTAATCTGGTGAAGTGTTATGAATAATCTGTATTATTCATAACGTGTTGCCCAAGTGCTCAACGAGAACACTTCATATTGTGGGACTCTCTAAGTCTAGGTTTACTCGTCACGAAATTTCAATTTTGTGTCCATAATTCACCTACTCATGAATTATGACGATCACGAATAATCTCGCTAAACTATGCAAGTTGAGGTCATTGCATATGTATAATCCCTCCGTCACAGGCTATCTATATTATACCTGGGATATAGATAAGAACGTCAAATCCTTTTGGTATAATATAGTCGACTTCGAAATTTATGATCTCTAAATAACACTCGGAACTTGCTTCCGAAGTTATACCACGGCCTAGATCATAAACATGTGTAGGATACCTATGTCCTGTACACAGGACTGACAGATTCCATCTTGATACGCATTGGATATCATGAGCATCAGTCCACACCCAATGAACAGGTGGAGTTCTGATCTAAATAGATCAGTGACGTGACTGCCATCAAAGTGTGGAGGATAACTCATAAATCCATTGTGGTATCTCAAGTCGAATGACCATTATGCTCGCTCTTAACTCGAGAAGATTTCTATTAACGTTGGTGTACCATCTATTAGGAAATATTCAGTGAGTCATTCAGTGTTTATCAAATAAACACCTACATGTCTATACGAGTCTTCTGAGACTCATGGTTCATTAGGATAAACTATCGGATCAAGTCACGATATATGATATGTATTGGTCTCAGCCGATTGTACTAACCGACCCGTGTTAGTAAATCTTGACCAGGAACTTTATTTAAGGATATACAACTTATAGTGATACTTCCTAATATCAATTACAAACTACGTTGTAACTGCACACTACGTTGTAAATCCTAGGGTCTTTGTCTAATATACACGTATCACTAAATCAGATTTAGTTTCAATCTAATCATAATTAGATATCTAATCGTAATTAGATTGAATATGTATATAAAAGATAAGATGTGCTACCATTAAATAAGTAATATTTTGGAAAAATGCATTGTTCGTATTCATGAATCGGACATAAATATGATCTGGATTGGCACTCCTAGCACCAACCCTAACAAGGGTTGGTGTTATGAGCGCCAATTTCTTATGTATTTTCCTGTAAATTCTCTTGTAAATATTTTATTAGTGAATAAAATAAACAGTTTCTATAATTTGAATTATTTTATTATATGGTAAAGACGTAAATGACCATGGAGTGATTGGTTATGATACAACTGAAAAAACATCGCAACTGACATTGAGCAGTATCATAATAGTATGATTCGTTAATTGTTCCTGGTCAAGGTTTACAATTACTTGGTCAGTAAGTAAACCCGCTAAGACTGGTACGTGTCGTATATTGGAATTTTGGATTCCAATGGTTTCTCAATGAACCATGAGTCTCGGGAGACTCATATAGATACGTAGGTGTTTATATCAAATAAATATTGAACGACTCACCAAAGATTCTTAATATATGGTACACCAACGTTAATAAGAATCTTCTCGGGTTGAGTGAGCATAGTGGTCCTTCGACTTGAGGTACCACTGTGGATGTATGAAGTATCCTCCGTATTTTGATGGCAGTCACGTCACCGATCTATTAAGATCATACCTCCGTCTGCTCGTTGGGTGTGGACTGATTCTCAGGATATTATGTGTGTATCAAGATAGGATCCGTCAGTTCTGTGTACAGAGCATAGGTATCCATTATGGAATTAGAAATCTGTTAAATTCATGGGCCTGTGGTACACTTTAGAAGTGAGTTCTAAGTGTTATTAAGAGATTGGTAACAGAATCGTCGACGAGATTATACCTATAGAGATTTGATGTTTATATCTATATCTTTGGGATAATCCGGATACCTGTGACGGAAGGATTATACTTATGCAATGACCTCGACCTGTATAGTTCAGAGAGTTTATCCATGTTCGTCATAATTTACGGGTGGGTAGATTATGGACACGAAATTGGATTTCATGACGGATATGCCATAACCTAGAGAGTCTCAGTAATGAAATATACTCGTAGAGCACTATGGCAACTTTTATTAATAATATTGATTATTTATAAGTCGTTTAACGGTTAAACGAAAATACATGTGTTTGGGTTCTTTCGGCCATTTGTTAAATGTTAAATTGTGATATTTGACATTTAATATTAATATATGTATTTTGATTATTTAATGTAAATATTGATACATATATTTAGATGTTTTTATTTAATTATTTAATAGTTAAATGATTAAATTAATTAATTTACAAATATCTTATTACTTTAATTAAAGTATGCAAATGATATTTTTTTTAATTGGGTGAAATGGCCATTTTTAATTGGTATAAATGGCTTGATTTAATTGGCACAAGTTGTGGTAAACATTAAATGGTTAATGGATAAATACAACATTTTTTATTAAATTATTATCCTTTTTTAATTCTTTATTGAAACAATGGCTATTATTAATCTACAATTTTCAGTCATTGCTAGAAATATATAAGCCTTGTTTTTTCAAATTTTGTTTCATAATTCAAGAACCCTAAAATCAAATACAAAATGAGTTTGAGAGAAAACATAAGGAAAACAAAGAAAATCTTGGAAATCTTGGTATTTTTGTAAGTTTTTCTTTACTTTCTTCTTTATGAAAAATGTTTCTTTACTAAATCTTTCTCTACTCTTTTGTGTATGTATTTTGATGTTTGGGAACTTGGTAGAAAGATAAAAACATGTATGTTTAAAAGATTTCTTGAAATTAGTTTATTAGCATTCTTTTAACCATTTGATATTGATGTTTCCATTCTAGAATTGCTTAGCCACTCATAAATGACCTAGAATTATTCTTCTGTTATTTCATGGTGGTGAGACTTGTTTGGTGTGGTAAGGATTGAACTAAAGGGTTGAATTTATTTTAATTTGGTGTTAATTGGCAAATTGGATAATTTTATGAAATTAGGGTTCATAACCCTTCCCAAATTTTGGAATTTTCATATATGTGTTAATTAATGATGTATATATGATGAAAATTAATTTTTCTGTTGATTGGATTTGATCTTGAGTGGTTTTGAACAAATTGGATCAGATTGATCAAACTTGAAAGTTGAGGGTCCTCTCGGCAATTTGGGAAAAATTGGTTTCTTGAATTGAAATTTTTTTTTTATGTATAAGACATGTATAAATCATTTTGTGATTGATATGGAATCAATTAAAATTATATTTGACAATTTAGGACTAAAATGACAAAAATACAAAGTTTAGGGGCTAAATGATATTTAATGAAAAATATGATTTTTTGGGTAAAAATTCAGTTTTTAAGTATTGAGTAATTAAAATAAATTATTTTATTTTAATTATCCAAGAAAAATTATTGAAATCAGAAAATTTTGATTTTCCACTTTCCACTGCGTTTACCCGGAATTGTCGCCTAAAACCCCAACAAAAATGGTATCAGAGCAGGTCTGAACCTGAACACATGATATGAATATACTACTAAATTCAATGTTTAATTTTGTCTTTACTATATGCATGCTTGTATTTATTTAATTTGATTAAATTAAATGTGTAACATCTTTACGGAAAATCCATAATTAATAAGGTTTTAAAGTAATATGTATTGGATGTATATTTCTTGGTCCGTCTTGTCAATACAATTTATGTATATCTGTTCTATGGCTGCATCCGAGAAAGTGCCAAAGCAGTGAGGGTGTAGTTGATAGAAATTTATCTATACCAGATGTATATCTGATACTAGGTAAATTCAAGCGAAAGCGGAAATTCTGAACGTGCCAAAGCTTTCAGGACTACGCAAGTATCTTGAATTTATCATTGACAAGTTTAACCTTGGTACGCCTCCTTGTGAACGTGCCAAAGTTGTCACAATGAGAAACGACCAGGACTGGAACCCATGAGTCACTAGTGAGTGATTGACAATGAGTTGTCTACCTAATGAATATATGTAGGCGAGATCGTGCCAAAACTGTGAACTGAAATATATTCATGGGATCCACCTTTCACTATTATATTTAATTTGATTAATTGTTTGTTTGCATTCTGTTTGGGGATTATAGTATTGCATGTAATAGTGGGATGGGCATTTTTAGATTAAAAATCCATGATCTATTTATTCTTTGTTTATTTTATATTATATGAAACTATTTTGTCTGCTAATCATTTTTTCGCTATCTATATGATAGATTTGTGATGGTGGAACCAACTTCTAATCCTTTTGCTCGTATACTTGATACGAACAAGCTTAAAAGCGCCGAAAACTTTGCAGATTGGGACTTGGATCTAAGAATTATTCTCGTGTCTGAGCAAATAGAATATGTGTTAGAAGGTCAGTTGCCACTTGCTATATCAGATGAAGCAACACAAGAGGAACATGAGACTCTCCAAAAGAGGAGAGATGAAGATATGAGGGTCAAATCATATATTCTCAGTTCCTTAATACTGGAGCTTAAAATGTCAGCATCATATCACCAGTTTGTAATGTATTTCAATATGAATGGGATTAGTTGTTTTTATCAGACGCTGCATAAGATGTTGCAAACTGCGGAGGAAGATTTAAGGAAGGGAGTTCTGACTCGCCCTCCTAAACCCACTGCTCTTCCTACTTCCTCCAAATATAAACAAAAAGGGAAAAAGAATAAGGGAAAGAAAAAGAAGGGTTTGAATCTTCCACCACACGATAAGATAGCTAAACCAAAGAGAGCTGTTGAAGATAAATACCACCACTACAGCAAGATTGGCCACTGGAAGAGGAATTTTCCTGATTACTTGGCCCAAATCAGAAAGGAAATAACATATACTTCAGGTACTTTTATTTTTCCCATTATTGATATCTCATTAGCTTGTGAAGCTATGTCATCCAGTTGGATTTTAGATTCTGCTTGTCCAATTCACATTTGCCATTTGTTGTAGGTTCTGAAGGAAAGTGTACGGCTGAAATCTGGGGAGATGTAATTGTTGTGGGCTTATGCGAGATTCTCCTACCCAATGGGAGACTTTTGTTGCATGACTACTTTTTTATACCGGGATATATTACAAATATTGTGTCACTTTTTGTATTAGATATTGAAGGATATAATGTAAATATTAAGAATCATTCTTCATATTTATATGATATATAATATTCATATCCTAGTTTGTCCAAATGAGCACGGTCATTACATTTTACATACCTCACAAGATATCTTTAATGCTGGAATTAATAAACATAAAGTATCTTATATAAATAATATTGAACTGTGACATATAAGGTTGGGTCATATATGCGTGAAACGTCTAACCCAGTTGGTTAGGAATGGTTTGATACAAGATCTTACCATTGAACCTAATCCAACTTGTGAATCTTGCATTCGGGGTAAAATGACCAAAGCCCCATTTTCGGGTGTAGGACACCGAGCCGCTGACTTATTGGAACTAATACATTCTGATGTATGTGATCACATTAGTCACACTACTCATAGTGGTTCTTCATACTTTGTTACCTTTACCAATGATTTGTCACGGTATGATTATGTTTATTTGATGAAACAGAATTCGAAAACCTTTGAAAAGTTCAAAGAATTCCTAAATGAAGTGGAAAAATAGACTGGTAAATATATTAAATGTCTTCGATCTGATCGAGGCGACGAATATATGAGTGGTGAGTTCACCGATTATTTAAAAGAGAATTGGATTCTCACTCAATATACTCCTCCAGGTACTCCACAACACAATGGAGTGTCCAAAAGAAGAAATCAAACTTTATTGGATATGGTTCAATCGATGTTGAGTTTTACAGATTTACCATATTATTTATAGGGTTATGCTCTTTTAATTGCTGCTCATTTCTTGAATAAGATTCCTTCAAAGGTTGTTCCTACGACTTCGTATCAGATATGGACCGATAGGAAACCGAATCTTAATTATGTTAAGATTTGGGGTTGTCCTCCCTATGTCAGGATGGCTCAGCAAGATAAGCATTCGCCTCGAGGGCAAGAGTTTAGGTTTGTTGGATATCCTTCTAATACGAAAGGATATTTATTCTATGATATCGAGCATCGAAATGTGTTTGTAGCTTGCTTCACAAAATTTCTAGAAGTAGAATTATTGTCTGAAGGAGGTAATCATAGACAGGTTGAACTTGATGAAGTACAACCTGAAACCAATGAACCACTTGAGGAACGTGAAGTTCAAATAGATGAAGAACCTTCAACACGCACACTCCGTAGGTCCTAAAGGGTGTCTAGACCTCCTGAACGCTTGTATTTGATACAAGAAAAGAGTCTATATGTTCTCTTAATTGAAGATACTGACCCTTACACCTATAGAGAAGCGATGTTGGACATCGACTCCGCGAAATGGTAAGAGGCCATGAGATCAAAGTTAGACTTTATGCATCAGAATCAAGTTTGGGACTTGGTTTCGCTTTCTGAAGGAATTATTCCTATCGGTAGTAAATAGGTTTACAAGAGGAAGCGTGGGCCTGACGGAAAGGTTGAAACCTTTAAGGCCAAACTGGCAGCTAAAGGTTACACGCAGCGACCTGGTGTCGACTACGATGAAATTTTTTCGCCAGTTGTGATGCTGAAGTTTATAAGGATTTTGTTGTCTATTGCTCCTTATCATGATTACAAGATTTTCCAAATGGATGTCAAAACAGCTTTTTAAAATTGGTTTCTTGACGAAGAAATCTATATGGAACAGCCGGGGGGTTTTGTATCCAGCGAAACCTCAGGCATGGTTTGTAAGTTAAGAAGTCCATTTATGGACTTAAACAAGCTTCGTGAAGTTGAAATCTTCGATTCGATGAGATTATTAGATTGTCTGGTTTTCTCAAGAATACGGAAGAATCCTATGTGTACCAGAAGGCTAGTGGGAGTATGATAGTATTTTTGGTTCTCTATGTTGATGACATCCTAATCATTGGGAATGATATAGGAATGATGCAGGGCGTCAAAGCTTACATTTGTAAGAATTTCTCCATTAAAGAACTGGGTGAAGCTTCTTATATCTTAGGTATAAAACTCTATAGGGATAGAGAAATGAAGCTTATTGGGCTATCACAATCAACGTACATAGATAAGATCTTAGAATGGTATAATTTTGCTAACTGTAAGACAGCAAATATACCATTCAGACATGGCATTCATCTTTCGAAGAAGATGTGTCCGCAAACAGAAGATGAAAAGATTAGAATGTCTAATCAGCCTTATGCTTCATGTTTGGGTAGCATTATGTATGTCATGTTATGTACGAGGCCTGATATTAGCTACGTGGTAGTGTAACCATTAGATATCAGTCCAATCCAGGAAATGACCATTGGATGGATGTTAAACATATCCTGAAATATCTTAAAGGTACTAAGGATAAGTTTATCATATATGGAGGAAATGAACTGCAAGTTAATGGGTATACGGATTCTGATTTCCAATCGGATCCCAATGATAGAAAGTCTACATCACGATTAGTATTTACCCTTAACGGAGGTGCAGTTTTTTGGAAAAGTTCCAAACATGGGTCTACATATGATTCCACCATGGAGGCGGAATATATTGCTGCTTCTGAAGCTGCAAAAGAAGCTATTTGGGTTAAGAAGTTTATCACTGAATTGGGAATTGTCCCAAGTATTGAGAATCTGATTCTGTTATACTGTGATAATACTGGTGCCATTTCGCAAGCAAATGAACCAATGGCGCATCAAAAATCGAAGTGTGTGGAACGAAAGTACCACATCATTCGAGAGATTGTGTCGTGAGGTGACATTGTTGTGTGCAAGGTCCCAAGTGAAGATAATGTAACAGACCCGCTTACGAAGTCAATACCTCCGAAGTTATTTGATAAGCATGTGGAGTCGATGGGTATTAGATACAATCGATATTTGCACTAGAGCAAGTGGGAGATTTTGTTAGGGTTGGTGCTCTGAGCGCCAATTTCTTATGTATTTCTCTATAATACTCTTGTAAATATTTTATTAGTGAATAAAATAAACAGTTTCTATAATATGAATTATTTTATTGTATGGTAAAGACGTAAATGATCATAGAGTGATTGGTTATGATATAGTTGCAAAACCGTCACAACTAACATCGAGCAGTATCATAATAGTATCATTATTTAACTGTTTCTGGTCAAGGTTTACAATTACTTGGTCAGTAAGTAAACCCGCTGAGACTGGTACGTGTCGTATATTGGAATATTGGATTCCAATGATTTCTTAATGAACCATGAGTCTCGGGAGACTCGTATAGACACATATGTATTTATATCGGATAAACACTGAACGACTCACCAAATATTCTTAATAAATGGTACACCAACATCAATAAGAATCTTCTCGGGTTGAGTGAGCATAGTGATCCTTCGACTTGAGGTACCACTGTGGATGTATGAGGTATCATTCACACTTTGATGGCAGTCACGTCACCGATCTATTAAGATCAGACCTCCGCATGTTTGTTGGGTGTGGACTGATCCTCAAGATATCTTGTGTGTATCAATATAGGATTTCTCAGTTCTGTGTACAGAACATAGGTATCCATTATGGAATTAGCAATCTGTTAAATCCATGGGCCCGTGGCACACTTTAGAAATGTGTTCTAATTGTTATTAAGAGATTGCTAAAAGAATCATCGACGAGATTATACCTATAGAGATTTGACGTTTATATCTATATCTCTGGGATAATCTGGATACATGTGATTGAAGGATTATACGTATGCAGTGACTTCGACCTGTATGGTTCAGAGAGTTTATCTGTATTCGTCAAATTTACAGGTGGGTAGATTATGGACACGAAATTGGATTTCGTGACGGATATGCATGAACCTATAGAGTCTCAGTAATGAAATATACTCGTAGAGCACTAGGGCAACTTTTATGAATAATACTTATTATTTATAAGTCGTTTAACAGTTAAACGAAAATACATGTGTTTGGGTTCTTTCGGCCATTTGTTAAATGTCAAATTGTGATATTTGACATTTATTTTTATATATGTAATTTGATTATTTAATGTAAATATTAATACATATATTTTAGATGTTTGTATTTAATTATTTAATTATTTAATAGTTAAATGATTAAATTAATTAATTAACAAATATCTTTTTACTTTAATTAAAGTATGCAAATGTCATTTTTTAATTGGATGAAATGGTTATTTTTAATTTGTGTAAATGACTTGATTTAATTGGTACAAGTTGTGGTAAACATTAAATGGTTAATGGATAAATACCACAATTTTTAATAAATCATTATCCTTTTTTTAATTCTTTATTGAAACAAAATTGAAAAAAATACTTGGCTATTATTAATCTACAATTTTCCGTCATTTCTAGAAATATATAAGCCTTGTTTTTTCAATTTTTGTTTCATATTTCAAGAACCCTAAAATCAAATACAAGTGAGTTTGAGAGAAAAGAGAAGGAAAACACAGAAAAGCTTGGAAATCTTGGTATTTTTGTAATTTTTTCTTTACTTTCTTCTTTATGAAAAATATTTCTATGACTCTAGGCTTCAGTATGTGTAGCTTAGATCTTTCTCTACTCTTTTGTGTATGTATTTTTATGATTGGGAACTTGTTAGAAAGATGAAAGCATGTATGTTTAAAAGATTGCTTGAAATTAGTTTATTAGCATTCTTTTAACCATTTGATAGTGATGTTGCCATTCTAGAGTTGCTTAGCCACTCATAAATGACCTAGAATTATTCTTGTGTTATTTCATGGTGGTGAGACTTGTTTGGTGTGGTAATGATTGAATTAAAGTGTTGAATTTATTTAATTTGATGTTAATTGGTAAATTGGACAATTTTGAGAAATTAGGGTTCATAACCCTTCGCAAATTTGGGGATTTTCACATATGTGTTAATTAATGATGTATATATGATGCTTATTAATTTTGGTTTTTATTGGATTTGATCTTGAGTGGTTTTGAAAAAATTGGATCAAATTGATCAAACTTGAAAGTTGAGGGACCTCTCGGAAATTTGGGAATAATTGGTTTCTTGAATTGAAATTTTTTATTTTCATGTATAAGACATGTATAAATCATTTTGGGATTGATTTGGTATCAATTAAAATTATTTGACAATTTAGGACTAAAATGACAAAAATACAAGTTTAGAGGCTAAACGGCAATTAATGAAAAATCTCAGAATTTCAGTTTTTAAGTATTGAGTAATTAAAATAAATTACCCAAGAAAAATTATTGAAATCGGAAAATTTTGATTTTCCGCGTTCCGCTGCGTTTACCCAGAATTGCCGCCTAAAACCCCAACAACAAAGATGGTAAAATTATTTTAAATGAAATAATTAATATATTAAACGTTGTCTTTCTATTTGTTTTGATATTTGAAGTGACTATTGGCAAACACAGTCATACATTGGTGTGACTTGTCATTAGATTGATGCATCATGAAACATGCAAAAATGACTTATTGCATTTAGAGTTTTTGATTAGCAACATACACAAAATATTTATAGAATGATTAAAGTAATTTTTGATGAATATGATTTGTTAGGTAAAATTTTAACAATTGGTTTTGACAATGCATCTGCAAATACTGCATCAATTAAAGATTTAAAAGAAATATGCCACTAAATTTGGGGGGTCGATTTGTCATGTTTGTTGCACATGACATGTCCTTAATTTATGTGTTCAAGATGCTTGACTTTTTTAGCACCTTACATTGATCTTATTAAGATTGCACTTAATTGTATTTGGTCATATTCTCAAGTTATGAGTGAATGGGCCAAGTTTTGTAAATTAAATGGTGTTAAAGCGGTAAAATTTTCACTATATGTTCTAACACGTTGGATTTCAACTTATGTTCTTTTAAGTCAAGTTTTACAATACAAAGATGTATTATGTAGTTTTTTTTCCTAGTCAATTGGATATTTGTGAAAAAAGCTTAGAATTTTTAAAAGTTTTTAATGATGCTACAAATATTTTTAGCGAAGTTTATTATCCTATAATAAATTTATTTCTTATTGAAAGTTTGAATATTGTTGGTACTCTATCTGAGCATGCTGAAAGTTCTAATCCTAATGATATTGTTTTAATTGAAGCTATTGCTGTTATGAAGCGAAAATAGTTGATTTATTTTAAAGGCATTTCATTACTTTATATTATTGCCATAGTTTTTTATCCTATATTTAAAATAGAATGTTTGAATAGTGGCTTACTAACTTACTATACATATTTAAGAATAGTATAGCTGATGAAAATAATATTACAAGAATAATAGATAAAACATAAATTGTTTTAATAGATTTATTTAATGATTAGTTAGTAAATATAACTTGCAATCATTAGGACAATCTAGTAACGGACCCGTAATACATTCAATACTTAGCGTATGTGATCGTTGGTTACTACAATAAAATAAAAAATATAGGGATAACATGACTAATAACCCGGAATTAGATAATTATTTATCTATCAATTTCGAGTTTCCTACTAAAAGGTTAGTGCATAAAAAATTTCAAGTACTTGATTGGTGGAACTGACATCAAAATGTCTATCATGGTTTATCAATTATTGCTAAAGAGGTGCTGGCATCACTTGTTTTCACCGTTGCGGTTGATCAAACATTCAGTTTAGGAGGTAATATTTTAGAAGCGAGACAGTCTTCATTACATCCAAGCACTTTAGAAGCAACGACATATGTGGATGATTGGACCCGAGCTGATCTGAGGCAACAAGAAGATGTCATCGATGACTTTGAAGACTTGTTCGACAATGCATCTGCAAGTGCAAGCGGAACGGGAGCTGAAGGATCAATAGGCACTGATAATGATGATGATTGATGAGTAAATAATTGTAATGATAAACTATCTTTAAAATTTAATTGAACTACGTGAGCTTTGATTTTTCTCACCCCTGAAGGATACGTAGGCAACTTAAGTTTTCAAAAATTTAAGTTCAAGCTCTTTAATTTTATTTTTAATTTAATGTAATTTAAATTCAATTCAAATTCATAATTTCAAATAGATTTTTTAATCTAATTTTTATTTTTTTAAAAAAATCATTATTAAAAAAAAATTAAAAAAAAAAAATCTGGAAGGAAATCGGAAGTGTCCAATTCGATTTTGGTTACCGGTAATCGAACTATTGACCGGGTCTAGATACAACCGATGGTTGAAGACAAATCTAAAAGGACAATCCATAATATATAATTAAGCTTTGTTCCGTGATAACCAAAAAAATTAAAAACCATAGCATCACCTAATTTTGTTAATGTATCAAACTGAGACAACTCAAAAGATGACCAATATTCTCATAATAACATCTACTACAAACTTGAAGAGTGATTTTTTTTTTAAATAAATAAAATAAAATAAATAAATCCAATAATATGTGTTTATACATCAATTATTGTCTCTATAAATGAACGTCTTCTTAAGAACTATGACCTAAACTAAATATATTCAAATCTGCTATACCATAAAACCCACCTTCTTCTTCTTCTTCAATATCTTTCTATGAAAATTAGAATGAACGTGACTATCAAACGTGGGGCTAGCCGCTGGTCGATACTCAGGCAAAAGCCGACCAGACTTGTACCGTACTCCACAAGCATTGCACAGCGTCTTCGGCCCCAATGGCCCCATCCTCCACTGCGGAGTCTGCGTTGTCTCACAATGACTGCATTTTCGCCGCCCAACTTCATCCATTCCTCGTGTTTGTTTCTTGTTCGCCAAGAAACCTTTGCTGAATCCTTGTAACGCCACTCGTTTTCTCATCATCAACCGTGCTTTGTGCTCAGTATCACATGGAGGCGTTTCTGGTTCGAAGGAAAAATCAAGACCGCTTAAAGAAATTGAATCGTCGAGGAAATTAGGGTACAATTCAATTTCGTCAATAGGGTCCTGTGGAACACAAAGAGGAGATGCTGCGTATTTAGTGTCACTGAAACCAAAATCATCGTCATCAAACGTAAATATATTATCCGCCATGGCAAAGAACACAAGTTAATTCTATTACACGTTCTTTAATTTGTATTTATAAAGAAGACGTATATTTTTACTTAATGAATAAGACTCCAGGAAACTGTCTTCTAGAATCTCCAAATTACGTACGCATACGTTTTTATATTAGTCGTTATCTTGACACGTGTCCGACATTCTTTTTGAAGGAATTTCATTTTTAGATTTTTCTCGTTCTGTTGACTCATTTCGGACACGTGTCATCTGACTATTGGAGAGAACACGTACTTATGAGATTTATTTATATAGCGGTCTCTCTCTCTCATATTCCCCATACGCGGGTCATTTAATCTCTAATAAGAGTTTATAATTACGCGGTGACAGACAATATAAGATTGTTTTTGACTTTTTATTTTAAGGGTTTTTATTTAAAATATCCAATTAGAGTTAATTTTTTCATGCTTCAAAATTTATGTTTAAATTTTATTGATATAAAATAACCAAAATAGACAATAAATTAAAAAAAAAAACAAATCAAAAACAAATTTCAAAAAAAATAATAACTTTCTTTT